>JADRCH010000053.1:5722131-5772424 GCA_019843965.1 Rhynchomys soricoides | reverse complement strand
ATACGTACATGCATACATGGCAAACACACACAGACACATACATGCATACATGGCAAACACTCACACACATACATACATGCATGCATACATGGCAAACACATACATGCATGCATACAGACATACATGACAAACACATACACACATACATGCATGCATACATGGCAAACACACACACATACACACACACACACAAGAGAATTCCTGGGGATTGTTGATGCAGGAAGTGGAGGAATGGCTCAGCAGTTAAGAGTACTTCCTGCTCTTGCAGAGGCCCTGGGTCAGTTCCCAGCACCCACATCAGGCAGCTCCCAACCGCCCTGCAACTCCAGCTCCAGGGACTCAGATGCCTTCTTCTGGTTTCTGTGGGCACACACATAAATAAAAATAAATCTTTGGGGTTTTATTTTTTGTTTTTGTTTTTTTTTCAACACAGGGTTCGTCTGTGTAGCCCTGACTGTTCTGGAACTTACCCCGTGAATCAGGCAGCCCTGGGCTCAGAGTTTGCCTGCTACTGGACTGCAGGGACTAAACCTTGGCTTTTATTATTGTTGTATTCAAAAAAGTATTTTTAAAAAAGTAGAGGTTCGGTAGTCACAGGACAGAGGCTCTTCTGAGGGTGTCAGGCTAAGCTCGTGTTGGGAGGAAGAAGCCTCATCAGGAAGTGGGGAAGTTCCAGGTGAGGTATCACTTAAGTGTGGTGGAGGAGCACCTGAAGATTAGGGAGGAGTCTGAGCGAGGGAAGCTGAGCAGGCAGCCGCTGCAATCATGACCCTTTGAAGTTCATCTGGACAAACTACAATCCTGGGCATGCGTTCTCCAGACTGGGGGCACGCTGCAGGCAGGAGGCTCACGGCAGCATACCTTCTCCAGCTGCCTGTCACTGGCATGGTGGCCCCGTTTGAGGGAAGCTTCAGTGGACCCAAGTGGACCTCCAGGGACCACAGCTAGGCTCTGGCTTCAGCTCCCCTGCTGGCCAGGACACTGCCTGTTCCCAGAATACTCCCTGCCCCAGCGGCCATTCACCCTGAGTAGGGGCCCAGGATAAAAGATGCCACCTGACCTATCCCTTTGATGGTGGCATCAGCTGCTGCCAGGAAGAGCTGGTGATGAGGCAGGGGTTGGAGGTCACTTCTGCTCAGAAGCCTGCAGCTTTCTGCCCATGTTCAAGCCAAAGCCCAGCTAGGAGGCCCCAAGCCCTGGTCACAGGGAATCCTTCTAGTTGAGAGGCCATGCTTGCTCCACAGACCCTGCTGGGCTGACTGGCCTGAGGAGCATGCTTGGAGGAGGACATCACTCCAATGACTGTGAATGGAGTAAGGTAAGCAGCCAGCCCAAAGGCCAAATGAGCATCTCTATGAAAGGAGGCCCACATGTGCCCCTTCCGAGGGGGCAGCTTGGGGGCTTAGGCTGGATACTAGGGGCATGTCAGTCCCCTTGGCCTCCAAGTCTGTGCTTCTTCCTCCCTGAAGACAGCCAATTGTGCCTGATGTTACATGGCCTTGACCAAAGACAGAAGCACACAGGCTGCTGTGTGTGTGTGGCTGAGTGGACTGTGCAAACATTGGGTCCCTCATCCAGAAAAAAAAAGTAAGAATTTCAAGATGTTGACAGAGCATTAAATGGGACATAAAGTGTGTCTGAGCTCATGAACTCATGCATTCTTGGGTCACCAGTACTGGAAACTCTTCCTCCAGTAATGAAAAAGCACACAGAAAGAGTTGCTAGGTACTTTATAGCCATGTGTAAACACACAATACATACAAAGGCCCTGGGGCCACCTAGCACTTACATGGCAGGTGGCAGAGGTGGGATCTAAAGCCAGACCTGCCAGGCCCTCCCTGAAGGGCAAGCTCATTAGACCTGACTGTCTGAGGAATCTCCCCTTCCTAAGAGGGCTTCTTCACACTGTGGTACCCAAGACCCAGCTCCCTGTTACCCAGGTTTGAAGTCTGGTTCTGTCAAGTCATTCTCTGGGCCTCCATTTCTCTGTGAGATGGTTGTATTACTATCTCTACTTACTACTGAGTTATTTCTCATGACTCACATGCAACACCTAGAGTAGCCCAGCCATGTAAAAGGCCTGGGTGACGCCCCTCCCCAAGCCCCACCATAGTCTCACTGTGGGCCTCCGTTTGCTCTCCTGGGGTTACCTCTTGCACTGACTAATCTCCAACTATAGAAAGCCAAGCCACCCAGCAGAGAGTATAGATCTGGGACCACCTTCCACACCCAGGCTCCCCAGTGGAAACACACAGCTCTGGCTTCTGCTGAGGGCCACCACGCTGCAAATGGCTCCCTCTAGCGGCCTGGTGTGAAGCTGCTTCCCTGAGCCCTAGCTCACCCTAGGGAGGAAATGGGAAGCAGCTGGAATCCGGTTCTTTCTCCCCTGGGTGGTGGCAGGGTCCTAAGGATCTCAGCTTCTGCCCTGTGTGTGGAGATGCCTGCAGACCTGCCTTTGTCTCTTCAATCCTTCCAGCAGCGGACCTGGGCCAATGCAGCAGCAAAAGCAGAGGCTCCAAGTAGAAAAGCTGCCAGTCCTCGGCTGTCTGCGGGTGGTCCCAGCCCTGCAACACAGACCACCCACAGCTCATGGCTCTGACAGACAGCAGAAAGTGGAGGGGGAGGGGACATACAGGCAGAGAGAAGAGGGTAGCCAAGGAGAAAGGGATGCATGGACAGGTGCTTTGGGTGGGGGTGTCGGCTGCAGGGGTGAGTGACCGCTCTAGAGAATACCTACATCTTTGGGGTTTTGAGAACCTGCTTGGCCTGGAACTCACTGCAGACCTCAGCTTAGCCCTGAACTCCATGTAGTCTTCAAGCGCTTAAATAATAGGTGTGCCTTCCATTCTCCGCTCTTCCCAGGCACTTGATTGACACAAGAACTCACTCTGTAGAACAGGTAGCCTGGAATGATCTATGTAGACCCGGCTAGCCACAAACTCATAGCAATACTGCAGCCTCGACCTCCTGGGTGCTGGGATTCCAGGCATGAACTAGACCTGGCCCAGGCAGACTTTCCATTTCCTTTGTTGTTTACCACCCACCCCCATGTCCCCCTGCACCCTGTATATAGCTGAGAATGACCTTGAACTTCTGACCCCCTGTCTTCCACTTCCTGAATAGCAGGATCTCAGGCTTAAGCCACCACTGGCACTTTTATGTGGGCCTAGGGGGGGAACTCAGGGCTCCACACCTGCTAGGGAAGCACTCTACCAACTGAGCTCTCCCCAGCCCCCCAAACATTGTTTTTGAGGGAGCAGAGTTCAAGACATGTTTTCCTGTATAGCCCTGGCTATCCTGGACCTCACTCTGTAGAGCAGGCTGGTCTTGATCTCAGAGATGCATCTGCCTTCTGACTGGTGGGATTAAATTCATGTGCCACCCCACCACCCAGCTCCCAAACCCTTCTTGAGGATAGACCCCTAGGGACCTTTGCAGCCTGCTGCTTGGGCTTAGCTGGAGGGGAGCCTAAGCACCTGCATTCTTACAGACTGGTGAGTGAGGCTGATGAACAAAAAGCCTCCTGGATCCCTGTGGCATCCACTGCCACCTAGGAATGTATGAGCTTGGCCCCAGGGCCTGGACCTTGAGATGTGAGGACCTAGGTTACCCCTGTTTATAGAACACACACCTGGGATTCTGAGGCAAAGGGACAGCACTGGTAAGGAGGAGCCCCAGAACCAAAGGAGCAAGCAAGGAACAGGCACAGTCCATGGTTACCTAGACCCACTGCACGTACACAGGAGAGGACATACCTGTGCTCACCAGCTCTGAGCAAAGTCTGGGTGGCACTTGCTATCACCTTCCACCACAGCAGCTGTGCATGCATGCAGCCTACTCACCTCCCAGCAGCTGTGCACACATGCAGCCCACTCACCTCCAGCAACTGTGTACCCATGCAGCCCACTCACCTCCAGCAACTGTGCACCCATGCAGCCCACTCACCTTCAGCAACTGTGCACCCATGCAGCCCATACACTCCCTGACCACTGGTGTCTGAATCACCCATCAAGCCCATGGGATCCTCATGAGCTGAGTTCAGGTCCTAGTTTGAGCTTTTCTCACTGGGATGAAACACTGCCCAGAAGTGACTGGAGGAAAAGGTTTGTTTGGCCTACATCTCCATGTCCCAGTCCTTCACCAGAGAAGCCAGGGCTGGTGCTCAAGACAGGAGCTGAGAGACCACGGAGGAATGAGGAATGCTGCTTACTGGCTTGTTCAGTTTGCTTTCTCATCCAACCCAGCACCACCTGCCTAGGCTCGGCACGGCCCAGATCAATCATTAATCAACAAAATGTCCTCAGAAGACATGCCTACAAGCTGATCTAATGGAGGTAATTCTTCAGTGGATGATCCCTCTTCCCAGGTGACTCCAGTCAAGTTTGTGTCAAGCTGACAGAAACTAACGGGCAGGGCTTTTTCTAAAACCTAAGCATACTAAGGTTCAGTGAGTGTTTCTGTCAGCACTGGGCACCATTTAGCTCCTCAACAGAAACTCTGCCTTGGTTCAACACTGCCCTCCCAGGTCCCCCTGACCAGGCCCTGGAAGCCCCGTTCTATCTGAATTCAGTCACAGGGAGTGGTCTGTAGACTCATAAGCATGAATCCTTGCGTCCGGCTCCCGTCACTGAGCAATGTCTTCAGGCTTCATCCATGTTAGAGCATGTGCTGGATCATCCTCTTTTTCCTGAGTAATATGTCATTGTATGACTGGAACAATGGTCTAGGAGACAGACAGGAGTTGTGTCCATCCTGGCTTGACTGCTGTGTCTGTGAACTTGGGGAATATGTAAAAACGAGCCATTCTTTTTGTAGTCCTGGGGGCAGAAGCCATGTCTTGTACATGGTAGGTGGCCACTCCAGGGGCAGAAGCCGTGTCCTGCACATGCTAGGTGGCCACTGTATCGCTGAGTTATATTCCAGCTCTTTTTGTTTGTTCTGAGATAAGCTCTCACTATGTAGCCCAGGCTAGCCTCAAACTCATGAATCAACTGCGCCAACCTTTTGAATACGGCAGCTGTTTGTTGTTGGTGTTTTCAGACAGGGTCTCATGTAGCCCAGGCTGGTCTTGTACTCCTCTTGCCTGGACTTCCCATGTGCTGGGATTACAGGTAAACACTATCATGCCTAGTTTATGCAGTGTGTGTGTGGGGGGGGGGTGTCTAACCTAGCATTCCACAACTATGCTACACTCCAGTACATGCTGTCTTGTGAAGGCTTTGATCCCTTCTTAGGACCTTGTCTAAACCCAGTTTCCTTCTTTGGGCTTGTCTTTGAATACCATCCCACTGGAGGCTAGAACCTCGACATATGAGTTTGGGGGGGACACAGTTCTGTCCGTAAGCAGTATCACTAAAATTCTATTCTGGAGTTTAGGGGGAAACAGAAATAATGCCTACCCTTACTCTGAAGTAACAACAAACCCAGGCACGATTCCACTGAAGTTCACTCGGGGGAACCAATGGCTTTATCAGACTTTCTTACAAAGCATGTGTGATTGATTGATTGATTGATTGATAACAGGAGTGATTATTGTCCTCGATCCTCTCAAAGGACCACACCAGAAAATCCCTACCAAGTAAGGAAAATTTTCCCACCAACAGCTGAATAGATAGAACCCTCCTCCCTAGAGTCCCCCAGCCTGCACACTCTGACCCCTCTGTGTGTCATGGAGAGATTCTTTGCTCAGGAGAGGGTCTCCTGACCCTCCCCAACTCTGTGAGGGATATGAATGGCCAGCAAACCCAGCAGGGATGGTTTTTTCAAGCCAGCACAGCTGAACACCCAAAGGCACGCTGTGGAGTTGGAGGACAGATCTAACAAGAAGCAATGGCCAAGCTGTGTGCAGAGACAGGCCCAAGCCAGCCCTGGGTCCTTTGTCATCCTTCGGAGTAAAGTTACCACCTCCTGTTTTCCAGAGTCTCTAGCCTTGCACATCTGGCAGCAGCCGCCCTGAGGTTGCCTCATTCCTCTCCCAGGAGTCCTTTGGCCCCTGTCACTTTTTTCCTCGGGATGGGAAGCAGCACAGATGACCCCCAAGGAAGAGGCAGCGTAGGATTGTGTCAGGTCTCCCCAGTCATCAGCTCTGTACACTGCCAGGAAGCAGCAGCTGGACCCCCCAAACTGAGGACAGACCCAAGAGCCTGCTTACTTCCTTTTCTGTTGTTGGTGGTTTTGTTGTGATCCGGTTCACAAGCCCTCGTGCGTGGTCTGAGGGCTTCTCATGCGTCTTCAGAGTTGGGCAACTGTCAATGCAGTCCAGGGTAGAACATCCTTGTCACCCCAGAAAGAAAAACACCTTTATCTACCACTCCCCACCCCTGCGTCCCAGGCCTGACAACCACCAGCCTGCTCTCTGTGGAAATTTCCAGCCCTGCCTCTGTCACAGGTTGTAAGAGCCTGTTCTCTACAAGTCGATCTGACCTGGGTCCCCGCTCTGCCCACCTCTCTGTCCTCTCGGTTTTTTAGGAGGTCCCTCTCAAGTGGCATCCAGGACCAGCTCTTCCAGTCCAACAACTTGTAGGCCAGGGACCGGGTGGTATCATCTCCATGGATCTCAGACTGCTAGGGTCCCGTCACAATGTGCCACAGCAAACTGAGGGAGCACACATACAGTCCATGTGTGTCTCTTAGAGCTGACCATGCTCCTGCTTCTCAGCTTTTCCATCTTACCTCCCTGGTGGTGATGGTGGTGGCAGTGGTGGTGGCATTACAGTGGGTTGAACTGACTCTCCAAAAGCTTTGTTACCTTGAACAGTGAAGGTAATCTTATTTGGCAAAAGCTCTTTGTACAAGTAGTTAAGTTATAAACCTTTTTTCTTTGTTTTGTTTTTCCAAGGCAGTGTTTCTTTTTGTCCTGGAACTCAATCCGTAGACCAGGCTGGCCTTGAATTCAGAGATACTTCTGCCTCTACCTCCTAAATGCTGGGATTAAAGGTATGCACCACCACCGCCCAGCCCAGATTAAAGATTTTAAAGTCAGAGCCTGAAGGATTAGAGGTGAGCCCTAAACCTAAGGGTAAGTTTTCTGTTAAAAGTGCTTGCTAATCCCAGCACTTGTGAAGCAGAAGCAGGTAGATTTCTGTTAGTATGAGGCTAACCTGGTCTACAGAGTGAGGTCCAGAATGTCAAGGGCTACACAGAGAAACCCTGTCCTGAAACAAACAAACAAAAATAATAAATAAATCCAAGGGCTTGCTACTTTTCCAAAGGACCAGAGTTCAGTTACAAGCACACATACCAGGCAGCTCACACCTGCCTGTAATGCCAGCTCCAGGAACTGTGACTCCCTTGTGTGCCATTTACAGGCATTCACAGCCACTTGCACATACCCTGACATACAGACACACACACAGACACATGTGCGTATACATAAAAAAAAAATTAATGTGTTTTCAATAGAGAGGCAGAAGAGATAGATGACAGGCCCAGAGAGGTATACGAGGAGTCCACAAAAGCAAAAATTACCATGATATGAGCACTGGCTAGACACAGTAGGGCCCGTCAGCTGCTGGGGGATCAGGAAGGTCTTTCCAGGAGACTTTGGAGGAGGCAGTACTCAATAGGCCCGGGCTTCGGGCCTAAGGTCTCCAGGGCTGTCCTATAACCCTTTCTGTTCATCATGGCATCTAGGAGCTTTGTTTCAGGACCCCCAGAAGCTGGACACAGGGCTCACCCAAGAGCGCTGAGAGCCCCCCACCTAAGCCGCAGCTTCCAGTGCTTGGGAGGACCTCTCCAAGTGGGGTCCTTCTGACCAGTCCACTGGCTGCTGGCTCTGCAGGGTTAAGTAACAAGCTCCTGCTGGGGCCTGTGAAGTTGCTTCACCCCTTTGAAGCCATCCCAGGAACCCCCATCACCCAGCTACCCTGCCACCATCCCGGCAGGATGGAAAGAGAGAGGCCACTTTTTCCGAGAAAGATGTTTAATGTGCTTACAGGCACTCCGTTATTACGTTTATTATTTACGGTCAGTTTTAGGAACATGAAATTGCAGCTGTATTGTTGGAAGTAAATTTTATTTCCATGGCTTTAAAACACACAAAAAACAAGAATAATAATTCCATTAGCAGCTGAATGCTGTCGCAATTCTGTAGAACGTAAATTTCCCTGTAATAACAACTGTGAAATACCAAGAACCTGTGGCAGCAAGATTGCTGGAGAGTGACTGTGTCAGCCTAAAGAACAAATGACTGTTCCCTCCAGGGCTGCAAAGGGACTCAAGGCTCGTGGGGGCCTAGGCTGGCAGGGAGGATAGGCCCTGTGAGTGACAGAAGAGCAGAGGGGAAGCCTGTGCACTCTCCGGTGAATGATTCCCTTTCCAGGTTATTCGATCATTGTTGCTTTCTCTGTGTTCTAGGATGTATGCACATGTGTGACGTGTGTGTGTGTGTTCATACATGCACATATATACACCTATGTGTCAAGGACAAAGCATAACCTTAGTTGTTGCTGCTTAGGCCACAACCACATTTTTTTTTTCCTTAGATGGGATTTCTATTCTGGTTTGGAACTTACCAAGTAAGACAGTCTAGCTGGCCAGTGAACCCCAGCAATCCTCCTGCCTCCACCTCCTCCCTCCCCCGCTGAGATGGCAAGCATGTGCCGCCATGCCTGGCTCTTTTTATATGGGCCCTGAGACTTGAACTCTGGTTCTCATGCTTGCAAGACAAGCACTGATCATCTCCCCAGCACTGGGTTATGTTTGTTTTGTTTAGACAGGGATAAATATCATGTAGTTCAGGCTAGCCTCGATTAGACTGCAAAGCTAAGGCTAGCCCTCATCTACTGACCTTCTTGTCTCCACTTCCCAAGCTCTGGGACTAAAGCATGAGCTACTGTGCCTAGCATCTTGCTGCTGTTGTTGAGATAAGTTCTTATGTTGTAGCCCAGGCTATTCTGGACTCATTAGATAGACTAGGCTGGCCTCTAACTCCTACTAATCTTCCTGCATTAACTTCTTAGTGCTGGGATTATAGGAATGAGCCACACACCACACCTGTCTCTTCTGTCTGTCTTGTCTGTCTTTAGTCATACGGGGGATGGAACCCCGGGCCTCCTGCATGTGAGGTAAGCACTGTCATCTAGACCCTGATCTAGACCCCCCAGCCCTTGTTGGCTCAAGAGAGACAGTGATAATGAGGACCAACATGTATGAGAGTCAGGCTGGGAACCAGAGAGGGCGAGAGGAAGATCCCCACAGAGAATCCAGGGTGCTCAGTTACATGGAAACTTCAGGCAATGAAGAAGGTCTGGTGGTGACAAGGGCGTGTCTGAAATTCAAATTTCACCCAGAGTTCTGGGTTTGGTCTGTTTGATTTATTAGGTTTGGTGACTTAAGGCCCAAGGGAGAAGAAGGCTGAAACCCCTGGGAACTCTTGCAGAGGCCCTCTGAGACCCTAGGAACATTCACAGGCTTGGGAGACAAGATAAGGTCTAGCTTAGGTCTCCTTAGGTGAGTTCATCAGCTTGCCTTCCTGTGACAAAGACAAACCTCTGAGATAGCCAAGTACTGAAAGGAAAGTTGGCTCAGTTAGGTTTTCTACTGTTGTGCTAAACCACCACAGCCTGAAGGGAGTATCTTACACTTCAAGTAGCAGTTCAGCACCAAGGGAAGTCAGGACAGGAACTCAAGCAGGGCAGGAACCTGGAGGCAAGAGCTGACGCAGAGGCCATGGAGGAGTGCTGCTTACTGGCTTGCTTCCCATGGCTTGCTCAGCCTGCTTTTGCACATAACCCAGGACCACCAGCTCAGAGGTCACACCAGTCCCAGTGAGCTGGGGCCTCCCACATCAAGGAAATGCCCCCCAAGCTTGGCTGCAACCAATCAGGGGTTGGCTTTTTCTCAGTGGAGGTTCCCTTTCCCCAGCTGCCTCTAGCTTATGTCTGATTGACATAAACTTGTAGAGGTTTCTTTTGGTTTCTGGACCCAGAATCTTTAGTCCACGGCCCTTTGGTCCCACTGTTTTTGGTTCTGTGGAGAGGTGGGACATGATAGGAGGAGCACACGGCAGAGTGAGGCTGCTCTCATTACCAGGTGTGGAAGGAGGGATAGAAACATTTTAAGCTCTGGGCCAGCCAGGACTACCTGGTGAGCCTCTGTCTCAAAACACCACCACCAATGCCCCAGCCGAAAAGCCGAAAAGTCTTACAAAATCCAAGATGGGATGTGAGAGAGATGCTCAGTGGTTCGCAGCACTTGTCACACAATCAGGAAGCCTGGAATTCAGATCCCCCAGACCAAGCAGGGCATCCCGCACAGAGCTGAACCCCAGCTCTGAGGAAGACAGCAGTGGAGACTGTTAGGATCTGTAGCTTCCAGCACCAGCCTCAGGTTCTGGGAATAACCCCGCCTCCAAGGAACAGTTGGGCAGCCATTGGAGACACCCAAGCACCCTTCTGGTCTCTGTGTGAGCTCACCAGGCACTCGAATATAAACAAAAACGGTCACGCACTAACCAGTCTTCTTGTTGTTTTGAGGCAGGCTCTCACTGGGTAGCTATGACTGGCCTGAAATTCATACAGAACCACCTGTCTCTGCCCCCCAAGTCTGAGATTAAAGAACGTGCCAGCACGTTCAACTTAAGAAATCCTAAAACAGAGCCTAGGGGTGTATCACAGTTGGTCTCGTATTTGTCTGGAGCTGGTATAGGATGTGTTGAAGATGGGGACATAGGAGCATCCTTCGTGAGACCAACCTGGGCCACACCCTTCCTAGAACTGGGAATGTGGTGCACTAATAGGGCAGATGTAGCATTTGTGAGGTACATCGGAGAGGGGAGGGGTTGTTTGACACAAGTCCCAGCAGTCCATTAAACCGCAGGTGTGCACCTGTAACCCGGGTATTCGGCAGGGATTCAGGAGGACCAGCAGTTCAGGGTCATCCTCAGCTGTGGACCAACTTATAGGCCAGCCTGGACTATGTAAAACTCCACTTCAAAATCAACCAATTAACCAACAGCCAAAGGCTGTTCACATTATGGCCAGAATGCTACAGAGAGAAGAGGAGGAAGAGGCTGGGGTCCCGTGGTTCTTCTCTCTTCCAGTGGCATCAAGCAGGGTCTGAAGGCAAGCCTTTGGGGATGCTCCAGAGTTAAACTACAGCTTGGAGCCTCTGTGGGGGAGGGGCAGGGATGAGACAGGATGTGCTAACTCGCCTAGGTTGGCCTTGATTTGGTTTGGTTTTTTTGTTTTGCTTTGTTTTTCAAGACAGGGTTTCTCTGTGTAGCCCTGGCTGTCCTGGAGCTCACTCTGTAGACCAGGCTGGCCTGGAACTCAGAAATCCGCCTGCCTCTGCCTCCTGAGTGCTGGGATTAAAGGCATGCGCCACCACTGCCCGGCTTAGGTTGGCCTTGAACTTATCCTCTCTCCTGCTTCATCCTCCGAGGTAGCTTGACTGGCAGGTCAGCACCAGGGCCCAGCTCTTCCTCACTCCCAAGGCCTTGTCATTCCTGATGCCTCCCTCTCCCACAGAAGCTCAGACACCACAGGCAGTGCTGTCCTTTGCTCTGTGATGTTGGCACCAGGATAGCTCGTGCGTTTATACTCTACTTGGCTGTGTATTGGGGGGCTTACTTGCTGGAGTTGGTCCCTGCATCCATCTTGTTGAGGCCGGGTTCTTTCTGCCCCTTTACCTACCCCAGGGTAGCCCAGTCCTATGGTTCTGGGTGGTCCTATCTGCTTCATAGTCTGCTATAAAACTGGCATTATAGAGGTGAGACATCTGTAATCTGCATCTTTTTGTGGCTCTGGAGATCGAATTTAGGTTGTCAGCAAAACTTTTGCCAGCTGAGCTACCGCTCTGGCCCCAAAATGTCTACCAAATAAATGCAGGCGTGCGCGAGTCTGAATGTGTGCCTGCCGCTCTCAGTGCCTGCTGATCCATCCTCCCGTGGGTGGCGCGTCTCCTCTGCCAGCTGCACCTCCCCATAGGGATTTATCCCGTAAGAGCTGACTTCTGTCTTTCTCACCTTGGCCCCGAGACCTGAGCTGGGCTCCTTGCCTGCAGCAGATGCCCTGAATCCCAGCATTGCTGCTCTCCCAGATGATGGTGGTGATGGTGGTGATGGTGGTGGTGGTGGTGGTGGTGGTGATGGCCAGGATCATGATGATGATGGTGATGATGGTGATGGTGGTGATGGTGATGATGATGGTATTGTGGTGACTTCAGTGAGTGAGTAGTCTTCTCCCTAGAAGTGTGTGACTGGCTGGAGTAGGGCCCCATCTGCATGTGCTTTGCATACTATTTGCATCCCTTCTTCTGGCTACACTATTAGTAGGAGACTGCAGACTCTGAGCTGTGTTCCCAGGTCCCACCTGTGGCGTCTCTGCCCCTGTTGTTGCTACTGGAACTTGGGGCCCTAAGAGAGACATGGCTTTTTTTTTTTTTTAAATGTGAGTCAGGGACCGAGTGGTCTAGGGTCTTGGCCTGCCAGAATACTGAGGGTCAAGGCCTATGCCCCTAGCAAGAGACAGAGAGCCACTAGGAAGCCCCTGGAGAGAAACTGGACTGGGGCAATGAAGATGGGGCATAAAGCTCGGCCTGGCAGCCTTATGGGGCTGATCCTCCAGACAGACATCCTCCTGGGGACATCTTAAGGACTGAGTGAGGCCAGGTCAAGGATCGACTCTGAGTACTTCTCTGTTCCTCTTTCTGGGAGAGGAGGGCTTCCTGCAGGCCCTGGAAACTTGCCCTGAAGCCACTCCGCACCTAAGCGACTGGGATATGAGGGAGTACCAACAACCTCCTGGGCTGAGCTCTCCGCCCCCTCGAGAAGAGCGAGAGAGGGGCTGGAGAGGAGAGACAGGACCACCATCGCAGAGGGAATCCCTGTCCCCCAGCCCCTGAATGCAGGGAAAGGCCGTCCAAACAGAGCAGGTTCAAGGATGCCTGGAGAAGTCACCTGTCTTCTTGTCAGGATAATGTGGACCTAACCCTCACAGCTGCAGACCACTGGAATGGGATCTCCAGATACCCCATCCCAAGCAGGTGAAGAGCACAGTCAGCAGGCTAGACCCAGGTTGGTCAGGCTGGAGGTAGGCACTGGTTTGTGCAAGGTTCAGAAGACATTGGGTTCTCCCAGACCCTTAGCGGAAATGCACCAGTCCTGGCCTGAGCTGTCTCTTCCCTGTTGTTGCTAACAAAGACTTCAGATCAGCCCAGCCCTGTATCCCTTCTTGACTAGGAGGTTGGAGAAGGGAGCAGGTGGGAGACAATAGAGGGCCCAGGCCTGGCTGCAGGCAGGAGTTGACACCTTGGGCCACCCCCCCCCCCCATGTTCTGCCATTACTGGAAATGAATAAACCTCCTGGGGTCTCTTCAGTAGAGCTGACTGCTGGTACATCCCTTCCCTAGTGGCTCTTCAGCAACTCCCAGGGGCCTGCTGTGCTGGCAGCCCCAGCCTGGGCCCCCACGCCCAGTCCCTGCTGCAGGTGGCTTCTTGAGGGCAATGGGAGTGGGGGATGGGCAAAGGAGTACCCAGGCCAGTGGCCTCTGCCTTTCTGAAGCCAGGGGCTTCCTGGGGAAGAGGGACCACAAACAGGAGGGTGTGTGGGCTGGGGAGTGGGGGAACTTCCCTCTTGTTCTCTTCCCAGAAGGGAGGAAGATCAGTTTTAGGTACCATAGCAGCCCTATTTTTTCCTGGTTATCCAGATTCTGAAGTCCTCCCTTCAACGTGAACCTTCTGAGTCTTGCGCAGGCAGGAGGAAGGGTCAAATGGTGACCTGGAAAATATCCATCTGACCCTAGAGGGCACCTATAAACCAGCTCTCCAGATCCTAGCCCTGCAGTGGGCCTCAGGAGGTCAATGAATGAATGAATGAATGAATGAATGAAGCAGTGTGAGGAATCCTGGGCTCACAGCAGGCTTCCAGCATCTCCCAGAGGGAATGCAGGGGACCAAGTGTCCAGCAGGATTCCAGCATCCCCCAGAGAGAACGCAGGGAACCATGGAGAGTTCAATGCCAAGCAGGGCCCAGAGAAGCTGTCTGGGTCAGCTTGTCCTGAGCATGGAGCCCAGCAATGGAAGCCAGGATTCCTGGGAGTCACCCAAGGGCACAGATAGAAGACAGGTCCTTCCAGAGACCAGGGACAAGGAGTAGTGGGTGTCTGCATACACATGTGTTCAGTTGCATGCACCCATGTGTGTGCACATGGAGTCCAGAGGAGGTTAAAGGGTGTGGTTCTCAGTCATCCTTCATCTTATTTTTTGAGACATGGTCTCTCACTGAAGATCAGCTCCCTCGCCCCACAGCACTGGGATTATAGGCACAGCATGTATGTATGTATGTATGTATGTATGTATGTGTGTGTGCTGGGGACTTGAACTCAGGTACTCAGGAAGAGCTCTTACCTACTAAACTGTTCCCCAGCCCCATTTCTGCCCCAACCTAAGTTCCTGCCAACAGGAAGCCAGCTGGACCTCAGGTCCACGCTACTGCATGCATTTATCCATCCAGTGCTGGGAGCATCCATGACACTTCTTGATCTGTGGGGCAAAGAGGACCCAAAGGTGTTCAGGGCGCACCTTTGCCCTGCATGTCTCCAGCATCTGGGCCTTCTCAACACAGGGTGAGCCCTGGCAGGGTGAGCTGAGGACAGGGGCAGCTCTCTCTTGAAGCTGGGAACTGAGGTTTAGAAAGTGGGCAGTCTCTGGTGGAGCTGGCAGCTTCAAGTGCAAGGCTGCATAAGCCATTAGAGGACATTATGTCAGGCCAGGATGGGAGAGCCAGTCACCCTGGGAGCCAATCCCCCTCGCTGACCACAGCCCAGGAATCCTAAGCTCTGTGGTGAGGCACCAGAGCACTGGAGCTAGCAATCAGGAAAGCTGTGTTTCAAGACCATGGCTGTACATAGCACAGTAGATGGGGATTGCTGACAAGCTCTGTCAGGACAGGTCAGATCTCTATAAATAGCAACTGAAGAAAACAAAAGAGGAGGGAAGGGGAGGGGGAGGAGGGAGGGAAGGAGAGGGAGAAGACAGGGAGCAATAGAGGGAAGGAGGGAGGGGAGGAGAGAAGGAGGGAAGGAGAGAGGGAGGGAGGAGGGAGGGAAGGAGAGAGAGGAGGAAGGGAAGGAAGGAGGGAGGAGGGAAGGAGGGAGAGAGGGAGGATGGGAAAGCAATAGAGGGAGGAGGGAGGGAAGGAGGGAGGGAGGAGGGAAGCAGGGGAAGGGAGAAAGTCCCTGCACACCAAAAGAGAGAGAGAAGTGAGTGGTCCTCACATGCTCTTCAAAGGCATAACCCCTACAGCCTCAAACCCTCCGATGTGGCCCCAGCTCTAGATGGTTCTACTGGCTTCTGGGAGCACCATAGAGAGCCCCAGGCCTTTGACTTAGGAGACAATGAAGATTCAAACAAGGTCTTCTGTGGCCACCATTCAACCCAGTAACTCTGGTGCTGCGGTGACAGGTGCTAGGGACAAGGCTTCTGTCTGGATCCCTTCACTCTGGTCCTGTGGGCAGGCTGGGTACTCAGAGTGACTAGCAGGTTCCCAAGTTCCCGAGGGATCCTTAGACCTGTGGAGCTGGAGAGCATGGAGGCATGATGACCTAGTCAGTTAAGGTCTGCTGCACTGCCCGAGGACCACTGGCCATCCCCAATCATTCGCTCCTTAGAAAGTGAAGAGGGTGGTGCGGTCCCACCAGGGACCAGGTTTCCCAGGCCCCCTGCACAGTGGTCATAAACTAAATTTCCCCCTTGGAAATCCAGGCCAACGCCTTTTCCCACCCCACCCCCTGCATCTCTCCTCCTTCCAAGGGATGAGGCAGTGTCCTGAACACACTGAGAGGGCAGCGTGGCCCTACACATGGTCCCTGAAGGCAGAAGACCAGGAAGTCCCTACCTGGGCTATCCCAGAAAAGAAAGAAACTCCTCCCGGACCATAGCTACTGTGCTCAGGCCATTAAAGCCACCCTAGTCAGTACCAGTTCCAAGAAAGAGAAAGCCATCTCACACCAGCTTTAGCCAAAGGAGGCTCAGGTGCACAGCCAAAGCCCAGAATACCTTCACCTACTAGGGCAGCTGCCATGAACAACAGGTGGAGTGGAGAGACAGCGCAGCAGATAAGGCACGGTGGCCAAACCTAAGCACCTGAATTACAGCCCTGGATCCGCACTGTGGAAGGAGAGAACTGACTTCCACAAGCTGTCCTCTGACCTACACACACACACACACACACACACACACACACACACACACAATGTAGTATACTTGCTCCCCACATATACACACAAACGCATAATAAACATAAATGTGACAAAAGGAAGGAGGGGGGGGGGGCTGGAGAGATGGCTCAGCGGTTATGAACACTGACTGCTCTTCCGAAGGTCCTGAGTTCAAATCCCAGCAACCACATGGTGGCTCACAACCATCCATAATGAGATCTGATGCTCTCTACAGCAAGCGGGGCCAGAGCAAGCGGGGCTGGAGAGAGAAGAAAAGGTGTCTGAAGACAGCTACAGTGTACTTACATATAATAAATAAATATTTAAAAAAAAAAAAAAACAAAAGGAAGGAAGGAACGCAGGCAGGCAGGCAGGCAGGCAGGCAGGCAAGAGCTCGGGATGTGGCTCAGTTGGTAGGTGCTTGCCTAGCATACATGAAGCCTAAGTTTGATCCCTAGCACTGCATAAACTGGGCATGGTGCCACACATCTGGAGTTCCAGCACTTGGGAAGTGGAGGCAGGAAGATTAAGAATTTAAGGTCATTCTTGGCTAGATAGAGGACAGCCTAAGGCCAAAGCAAAAACAAGCAAAACCTCCAAAGTCATAGAAAACAAGTGTTGGCAAGGACGCGGCCAGGCTGGGGACCTGGTGTGCCTGCTGTTGTTGGCACTGTGGAAATAGTTTGGCCACACTCAGAGCGTTTAATACAGGCTTAGCATATGACCCAGCAGCTCCACATCAGCGTCCGGAGCCGGAAGGTGTCCACCAACCCAGGAATGCATATGGGAAATGTGGTCATCCTACAATGGAATATGTCCTTCTGCCTTAAAGGGGAAGGGAATTCCGACACCTGACAGTTAGCTCAGGAGACCCGGGAAGAGACCATGTTCAAAATATGCCAGTTGGGGACCTAGAGAGGTAGCTCGGTGCTTAAGACCACTTTCGACGCCAGGCAGTGGTGGCGCACACTTTTAATCCCAGCACTTGGGAGGCAGAGGCAGGAGGAATTCTGAGTTCAAGGCCAGCCTGGTCTACAGAGTGAGTTCCAGGACAGCCAGGGCTACACAGAGAAACCCTGTATCGAAAAACGAAAAAAAAAAAAAGAGACCACTTTCAGCTGTTGTACCCACAACAATCGTCTGTAACTGTGACTTCCTCTTCTGATTTCCACAGGTACCCAGCACACACAGTATACATACATACACGCAGGGAAAACACTCATACATATAAATGAGATGGCTCAGCGGTTAAGAGCACTGACTGCTCTTCCGAAGGTCCTGAGTTCAATTCCCAGCAACCACATGGTGGCTCACAACCATCTGTAATGGGATCCGATGCCCTCTTCTGGTGTGTCTGAAGACAGCTACAGTGTACTCACATATAATAAATAAATAAATCTGAAAAAAAAATTTAAGCCAGTTCTGACAGGACAAATGTATGCTTTTTTTCTCTTCGAGACAGGGTCTTGAGAAGCTCAGGTTGACTTCTAATTGATGTGTAGCTGAGGCTGGTCTTGAACTTCTGAACCTCCTACCAGCATCCTGAGTGCTGGGATGGCTGTATGAGGTACTGGGCTTGAACTCAGTGTTCTGGGCTGGACAAGGGCTCTACCCGTGAAGCCACACCCCCAGCCTACGTGACACCTCCCATATGATGTCCTACCAGGAGTTAAACTGACAGATGCAGACAGTGGAGCTGGGGGAACACAAAGTGAGGGGCTGCGTTTCATGGGGGACAGAGCTTGGAGACGATGGAAGGGTCAGGAGATGGTGGCAGTTACACAACCCAAATTACTCAACACCGCAGAACTGGATGCTTAAAAATGGTTAAGATGGCATGTTTTATGGAAATTGAAAAAAAAAACAAGGCTTACAAATTACTGGGAAATAAAAGTGGATTAGACAAATATGGAGGACATTAAAACCTTGGGGCCCAAGTGGGGGTGTTCCTCAAGCCTGCCGACAATTCAAAACATTTGTGGACGTTTAAGAAAGATGTCTGCAAGCTGGGTAGTGGTGGCACATTCCTTAAATCCCAGCACTCGGGAGGCAGAGGCAAGCGGATTTCTGAGTTCGAGGCCAGTCTGGTCTACAGAGTGAGTTCCAGGACAGCCAGGGCTACACAGAGAAACCCTGTCTTGAAAAACCAAAAAAAGAAAAAAGAAAGAAAGATGTCCGCTGTGGCCTTGGCATTTGAACGCCCAGTCTCCAGTTGCTGGTGCTGTTTGGACAGTTCAGTCAGTGTGGCCTTGCTGAAGGAGGTGTGTCACTGGGGGCTGGCTTTGAGAATAAAAGACTCCACCATTCCCCATTCACTCTCTGCTTCCTGTTTGAGGTTGTGAGCTCTCAGCTGCTCCGCTGCCATAGCTGTCTGTTGTCACCCTTCCCTGCCATGTTTGTGGTGGACTCCAATCTCTCAGGAACCATAAACCAAATGAAACCATTCCTTCTGTACGTCACCTTGGTCCAGGTGTTTTACCAGAGCAACGGAAAGAGATTAACACAATGTTTTTACAATGAAAATTATAAATAGGGCTGGAGCTGGGCATGATGGTGCATGCCTTTATTACCAGTACTCAGGAGGCAGAGGCAGACAGGTCTTTGTGAGAGTTTGGGGCCAACCTGGTCTATACAGTGAGTTCCAGAACCGTCAGGGCTACACCGAGAAAGCCTGTCTCAAGAACAAAAACAAACAAATAAACAAACAAACAACAACAAAAATATATATAGGTGGTGAGATGTCTCAGTGGGCAAAGATGTTTGTTGTAAAAACCTGGTGCCGAGTTCGATCCCTGGAACCCACATAAAGGTGCAAGGAGAGAACCAAGTCTACAAAGCTGTCCCGTCACCTCCACATGTTCACGGCCGCCTGAGTGCGAGCACACTCTTCAAGCATGCGTGCATTAGTAATCAAAGTTAGAGAAATTGGCTTCTTGACTGCCATGGAATGATGGGTCCTTACTTTGAAATGTCCTTCCACATTTTAGTGTATGATATATATGTGGGTGTGTGCGCGTGCGTGCACACGTGTGTGTATATATGGAAGCCGGAGGCTGACGTCGGGAATCTACCTTTAATATCCTCCGCCTTAATTTTGGAGGATCAGGAGCTCACCACTTGGCCAGACTGTCTATCCAGTGAGTTCTGCCCTCTGAGCACTAGGGTTACTGACCCTTGCTCCTGCACCTGGGATCCAAATTCAACTCCTTATGCTAGTAGTAGTACCCAGCCCCAGCCCCCAGCCCCCAGCCCACCTTCTTTTAGAGACTTCTATTAGAGACTAGGGTTAGGGTTAGAGTCTTGTGTAGTTCAGGCTATCCTAAAAGGTGTTGTGTAGCCATGCATGAGCCTGAACTTCCGATCCCCATCTATCTACCCTCTGACGGTTGAGTGTGTACAATGTGAGGCGAGCACCACCACAGGGTGGTGGAGATGGAGCCCGGAGCTTTGTGTATGCTAGGCAAGCGCCCTGCCAACCTCTCCACATCCACAGCCCTGCCTCCGTAGCCTTGGCCTTGAACACGTCTGTGCTCCCAGCACTTGGAAAAGGAAGGAAGAAATATCAAAACTTCAAATTCACCATCAGGTGCATTGAGTGTCTGAAACAGAATTAATGACTGCTTAGCACAAATGGTATGTACTCTGCCTGGATGTCACAGGTAGGCTCCTATCGCCTGACACTCCCCCCCCCCCAACAGCCAGGAAAGCATTTGATTGGTCACTTTGCCGTAGAGCCCAGTCTCACTCCCTTCTTGGCTCTACTGAGTAGACTGGACATACGGACACCCAGACCTGGAAGGAGCAGAAGAGAAGGAGACCTCCGTCAGAAGTGAAGGGTGGGCTCCGGGCAGGCCTGAGCTCCTGGCTGCCTCTGTTTCTCCTCGGGCACACAACTTTCCCTCAACTCTTGTCCATGCATTCCTGAGGCTACTAACTGTCCTCAGGCTCTAGGTGCTTCAGCTTCAGCCACCTGAGAAAGACAGGCTTCTCTGTCTCAGCGCCATTTGTGGTTTCTGAAGCTGGAGACAATCCCAGTTACCACAAAGGTGTTTGCGAGCAAGGGGGGGGGGCGCACCCAGGGGGGGGGGGAGCGATGATGAGCAATCTAGAGGAGAGAAGAGGAGGTGAAAGCCAGACAGTCTGGCAGGCACGGGTTCAAGTCTTCCTGTTTACCAGCTTGGAGGCTCAGCCGAGGCAGATGTGCACTGTAAGTCCGCATGCAGTAACTCATTACATAGGACTTTGGGGACAGTTAGAGGTGTTGTGTGGACTATCTGCAGCTGGGGAAACGGAAGAGCGAGGGCTGCCCCTTAAGAGCTGCCAGCTGGGAGCTAGGAGGAAGAGGATACAGACCCACAAATCCAGGGATGTAACCACAGCTCCACCCCCAACCCCCCAGGCTTCTGCAAGTACTCCCAATGACTGAATCCAAGAGAAAACAGAGGATAGCTCGCAAGGTCCCATGGGAGCCTCTTCCAGCACAGGGTGAGGAGGGCTTGTGGAAGCACCGGGAGCATCCTTGTTATCCAAGTTCTTAGGGTCAGAGCCTGGCTGGACCCTGGAAGCATGAACAAGGCAGGCTCAGCCTCCAGACCCCAGTAGGCCAATGAAAGAGACCAGCTATATCAAAAGCAGAGAAAAGAGATTTATTTGGTGTGGGCACATTGGGAAGAGACACAAAGAGATCCAGTAACCAGCCCACCCCCCACCCCCCACCCCCCAGTTCATCTGAGAGTCCTGGCGTGAGGTCTATGTTTAAACAGAGAGCAAGAGGCACGGAGAGCTAAGTAGTCCTGGTCAAGGTGGGGACTGGCTCTTCATTGCCAGCTTCTCTCTCTTGTAGGTGGCCTACTGGTTTAAAATCTCTTCCTGGGAGACAAGCTTCCCTCTGGCTGACACCAGGCCTCATCCCTTTCCTTCTCCTGTGGAGATTCCAATTTCTTGGGGGTTAATCTTCTTAATAGTCTAGTAGCCAAAGGGAGGTGTATAAGAGTCTCCTCAGAGTATCTTCTCTCCTTCCAGGACAGTCCCAGCTCCCTGGTGGGCAACAGCTAAGTCCCTGTGTTCCTAAGGTGGCACCTGCCATCTCCTCCCTGTCCCCTAACTTCAGATCTAGCCACCTGGTTCCACAGCCTTGTCCCTTCCAGCTATCTTAGAGCTGCCACAGCCTGTCTGTCTGGAGCATGGCCACTCTTGACCTCCTTCTGTACCTCCTCTGTTCCCAACCCTGCAGCCTGAGCTTCTCTGCAAGTTCCTACTGGATCCAGTAATATGGTAGCCATTCTAGAATCAAGGGCTGACTCCTGAGCCCTCAGAAGCCACACCTGGAACTGTCCCCCAGTGGCTGAGTCCATACTTTACCTCAAGATATCAACACTGACATTCCTTTGTGCTGGCAGACCCCTCACCCTGTGGGTCCTCTGACTGGATAAAGGGGGCTAAGATCCACTCACTCAGTCATTCAGACAGTCCTTAAAGGAAGTCAGGGGCTGCCCTGAGTCTCTACAAAGCAGAATATTCCTTCAGTACTGACTGTGGACAGGATCTATGTACAGCTGCTGCAAGAATAAAATCAGCAAATCAGTCAGCACTGACCTAGCTTAGAACCTGCCAGCAGGGAGCAGAGGCCATGGGAAAGGGAAGCCACCATGGCTACTTCTCAGTGCCACCTCCTGGCAAACCAGCCAGGTGCCGCCCCAGGACGGTCCTGCCCTCCTCATCCACCCCAACTGTGTCCAACTGCAGGGCTGTTTACACTCTGACCCTAGCTAGGAAGGAGGGCAGGAATGCTTGCTAGATTTCCAGTTTCTCCCTTCTTCCCAGAAAAGGGCTGGGACTGGGGTGGGGGTGGGGGATAGGGTTGGGAGTGAGGGGTGGGCTGGACACCTGGAGCCCAGCGACAGCCCAGCAGGTCCCAAGCTAGATAAGAGCTGAGGGTAAGAACCTGCCCCCAGCCTGTCTCTGGACTTGATCCTCACATTCTAGGGAAGCACTCCCGACACGGGGGGGGGGGGGGGGGGGGCTGGTCAAACAAACCGTCATTCCTCTTGTGGGAAGAACCCCAAGCTCACCTTTGGGAAGATTTATGGCATAGATAGTGCTGCCTCCAATACCAGAAGCAGGGTGTAGAGGTATAGACTAAGCAGAGCTCAGTGTGCTTGGTCCCTTCCTGGAGGAGGGGGCAGGGCAGACAAGAGGGTCAGGTCCCTGCCAAGCTGAGCAGCTGACCCCAGAGGGAGCAGAATGTGGCTGAAATGTCCGATTGTGCCCGAGTCGGGCCCACACAGGCGGCCAGTCTTCCCTTTATCATCCACGGCAAGCATTTACAGTCAATAAGCGCCCTAATTAATTCCCTTCAAAGACCTCTCAATTACTCATCTGGCTACAGAGAACAATTAGAGCTTGCAGCAGCTAGCAGCTCACTGTGGAAGTGAGGCCCGCCAGAGCCGCAGATGGACCCCTTTGGGCCTGCAGCCTCAGTGTCCCCAAGGGGCCCCTTCCCTAACAGAGGCCTGGCCACGGGTCCCTGGGGCCCAGCAAGGTGGTGTCGTTCACGAAGCACCATCTTCCTCCTCAGCAGCTAGGGTTCTCCCCACTTCTCAAGGCAGGACACCGAAGCAGGAGCAGCTGGGACCTCTGGGGTACGACAGCCCACAGGAGAGCCAAACCCCAGGCTGTAGGGACAGTTCGGCCTCCAGAATTTGTGCCTGTGAGACAAGGGAGAAAGCCAGACGGGGTCTGCAACTCAGGCCGAGCTAGGCAGAGCCTTCTGTCCCACGTACAGCTGGGACCCTCCCGAGGCTGGAGCCTGGCTGCCAGTGGGCCCCAGCAAGGCAAGGCCTCCCAGAGGCCCAGGGGCTTGACTAAGCTTGGCTTCCTTGCTCCAAGTTCCAGACCTGCTCAAGTCGCTGGCCAGGATCAAGCCCCTGCCCATCTTCACTCCTACCCAAGGCCCCCACTACTGGCTCCTGATTTTCTCCCCCCCCCCCAACGAACAGTCCCCCGGCATATGCAGGGTTAACTCCCGGCTGCTCCCGGCTGCCACGAGGGGGGTGGGGGCCCGCAGGCGTGCCTGTCGGGAAGTATGGATCTCGGCAGTGGTTTTACTGGAAAAGCGTAGCTGAAGGTGGGAGGGGGTCACCATGGCAACTTCTGGCTGTGGGAACAGGTTGGCTGGTGGGAACCAATTCTTTCAGGGGCCCAAGGGGGCCCGGGCGGTCCTGGCCACCCCAGGGATCCTACCCATCCCTCTTCCCTGTGGCTCAGTGAGGCAAGGAGGCCCTCCCCAACCTGGCACCACCGGTCTCTCCGCCTCCCTCCAGCAATATCTTCCCGAGAGTCGGCCTCCCGCCCCCATCTGAGCGCCCTACACCCCAGCTGCGAATCGATGCACCAATTACCAGGCCCACAGGCCCCCTGCCCGGAGCCGCAGGGAATCTCCCGCCTGGAAGAGTTCTCTCGGAGAGCACCCTTCACAGGCTGCAGGAATAGGGAGAGGATGCTCAATTTCAGGGAAGAATCCTGCCCTGACTCCCCCCCCCCCCACACACCGGTCCCGGAGACCAGGGGGTCCATGGCAGGAGCTCGCCCCACTCAGATCTTAGTGATGAAAACTCGGGCTAAATCACCAATTGCCAGTCCTTTCCACCCGACACATCACAAATAAAGCCCCATGATGGGCGTGAGCAGGGACAGGTGTCCCCTGGGGCAGCTCCCAGTCCCGCCCTGTCCTGTTAGCGCTCACTCCTGTCGGTTTATGAGTAGCTAGTTGGCTAGATGCTGTCCGGCTTCCTTTCCCGGAGCCTTGGGGCACACTGGGCCTCCCACCCAGACCTACGCGATGTCCTGGCTCGCAGCTGATCCAGCTGCAGGTTCCTGAGGCCAGCTGGCTGTGGGTGCACAGACCCGGAGATCTGGCTAAGGGTGTGTTGGTGGAGCAGTTCGGAGCTGACCCTGTGTGAAGGCTGGCCTCTGAAACCTCAGCAGCCCTGCAAGTTCAGGGGCAGGTTCGGGACAAAGTCACTTCAGGAACCTCCTGTGGGGCTGCGAACGCTGGGACCTGGAAGGGAGGGGTGGAACACGCCCACTATGCTCCATTAGTCCGGATCCCTGGGGCAGCTGCTCGTAAACGGACCAACTCCGGTGTCTGTCATGTGTCTGAGCCTCTTCTGCAAAATAAACATAGTGAGACTACTCCTTTTTCCAAGTGTTGTTAGAGAGCAGGAGATGTAAATACGTAACTCGTAAATACGTGGGTTTTGGAATTCGAAGGCTCACCCGTCCCACCTTGCCTTGGTTTGTTTGGACAAAATCTTGTTTGAGACAAACTGTGTAGCCCTGGCTATTCAGGAATTCCCTGTATGAACCAGGTTCGCCTGAAAATCACACAGACAGCCGCCTCTCAAATGCTGGGATCACAGGTGTGCACCACCATACCCAGTCCCCCAGGCTGGCCTTTTTGTTTTTAAGATTCATTTATTTTGTGCGTATGAGTGTTTTTTGCCTACATGTGTATTTGTGGACTACACGCTTGCCTGATACTCAATACACGTATTCTGATCCACAGAAACCGGAGTTATAGACGGCAGATAGTTGTGGCCCCACGTGCATACTGGGAAAAGAACCCAGGTCTCCAGTAAGAGCATCAAGGGCTTAAAATTGTTTTTTAAATCTTTATTTTTTATTTTATTTATTTATTGTGGTTTTGTTTTTCAAGATAGGGTTTGTACCCCTGGCTGGCCTCAACTCAGAGATCTGCCTGCCTCTGCCTCCAGAGTGCTGAGATTAAAGGCGTGGGCCACCACCAAGCCTATCCCTCTTTTTCAAGGTTAAACCATGCCAGGCTGATTTTTAATTTTTAGTTTGTGTATAGGTGTTTTGCCTGAGTGGATGTACATTCACCTCATGCATCCCTGGTGCCCAAAGAAGGCACTGAATCCCCAGAACTTGAGTTACAAATGCTTGTAAGTTGCCATGTAGGTGCTGGGACCTGAACCTTGGTCGTCTGCAAGAGAGGCCATTGTTCTTAACTGTTGAGCCATCTTTTCAGCCCCTGGTTTAGTTTTTGGAGACAGGATTTCATTTTGCCCAAACTAGCCTAGAACACAGTGTAACCCAGGTTAGGCTTGAACTCCCAAGCCTCTTGCCTCTGCCTCTCAAGTACTAGGATTAAAAGCATGTACCACCATAGCCAGTTTAGAGCCCTTCTTTGGGTCTCATGGGTGGCTAGCTCCCTAATGCTGCTCCGCCTACCAACCAAATACCAGGAGAATTGTGCTTTGTTGGTCATAACCCGCTGCTACCAAGGCAAAGCAGTGGATAAACCTGCCAGCTCTAGACTCCCATGGGTACGACACACACGTGTGCAGCTTCCCAACATGAGTGCATGGGAAGGTCAATGCCCCCACTGATGGGGTCCCTCCATCTTGACCACTGGGCCAGGATGATTTGGGTGCTGCCTGGGTCTGTGCTTAGGTCTGCTTCCCACTCTGTTGCCTGCCATACACGATTGACTGTCTACATAATCCATATAAACCATTTGAGGAGATAAGTGTCACACATAAATAATTAAGACCACATGCATATTTGTCAACAACAACAAAAAATTAATCCCCCACTCCAGGAATGGCTGCCCATGGGGGACCCTAGGCAGGCTGTTCCGATGCATTCTCCATGGACTTCACAGAAAGGAGCCTTCTAGGTCTCTACCCAAAGCCCTGGGGCCAGCCAGAGTGAGCACAGAGGGGACTGGTGTCCAGGAGTGGGATCAGAGCACTAGCATACCATGAGGTAGCTGGACAGCCTTAAGCCCAGCCCCTAGTCAAGGTTTCCCAAGCCCAGTGCCTGGAAGGCTCTTGGTTCCCAGTAAACACTTACACAGGACATGAACAAACTGAACACATGACCTCCAGATTCCAAAGGGCTGTCTAGCTTGAACTGTGTGGCCTAGGCAGGAAGTCTGAGAGAACTTTCAGAAGGATTCAGCTCCCTTTATGCCCCCTCCTTTGCAGGAGGGTCCGCATAAATGGAAGACTTGCTTCTGTGGTGTTCCTGGTTAGGAACCTGCTATATCCCAGCAGAGGTGAGCTGATCTCTGCAAGTTCGAGGCCAGCTAGTGCTGCTCAGTGAGACCCTGTCTCAAAAAACCAAAAGCCTAGGAGGGTCACTATTGGCTATAGAGCTGATCACCCTGGTCTGTCCCAGGGCTGTCAGCGCTCCGTGCCTTTGATGGAAGTGTCTCATCCCCCGACTCATGTTTATCCTCTTATTTCTGCAGGGCCATTGCTTGTCTTCTGAAGGAAGCCTTCCCAGCCCTCCTCCTCAGTCCTCACATAGTTCCTGAGCACCCACCAACGATGCCCAACTTTATGACAGGAATCCTGAAATAAGAACCACTGCAGCCCAGTGGGGGACGTGAGACAAACAGTGACAAGGACAGAAGCTGCCTCGAGATGAACCAGGTGCAGGAGAGATGGGGAGAATGACACTATGGCTCTTGGCAGAGATGAGGCTATCATGGGAGACTCCCTGGAGGAAGAGACGGGCTTTAAAACGATAGTGACTCATCCAGGTACACAAGGGAATAAGAGCTGGATCATGCTCCTCACCCTTTCAATATAGTCCTCTGCTGCCTCCCCGGACATTGGCCACCTACTGTGGTACACGGAAACCCGAACATTGGACTCCCAGACTCCAGTTCTACCCACAGTACTTACAGGAGCCTCCTGAGCCTGCTTCAGTGGGAGTCTGTTCTGCAATGCCACAATCCTGGCCCTCATGTGAATTCCACTCTTCCACAGGAGACAAAGTATTCTAACCCAGTGCCCAGCAAAGGCTAGACAACCGCTAGATGGACTGAGAACCTTGACAGTTTCTCCCAGAATCCTCTGTTCACTCCACTGTTAGGAATGCACCCAAGCCTCAAGGTTGCTGGCACCTCTCAAGTGTTCAGCACCCACAAGAGGACGGACACTTGGTAACATAACCTACAGTTGACCGTGCTTGGTTCAGTTTGCCTGTGGAATTCTGCTGTTCCAAGAAGCAGCTCTGCCCAAGGTCCCAAGGTCCCTATCCCAGGAGGTGTCACTTGCTGTCCTTTGTCACTTCTGCATGCTGTCCTATGCTGAGTGGACAAGTCTTAAGGTATGGTCATGGGGCCCCGCACTTCAGGGTGAGAGCCACTCAGGCTTGTCTCTGCTCCCAGCAGGGGCAATTCCCCACTACAGAGGGGGCATGAGCCTCTCTGTGACCACATCACCCACAAGTCATCTGCTCTGCCTCCCGTCTTCAACAAGCCAGCCTGGGACTCTACACCACACACAGCCCTCCAGATACCCCAAGGAGGGGCCTTCTTCCAGCCTGGACTCAGCAAGCAGGTGCCAGGACAAGAAAGTATCAGACCTGGGAAACAATAGCCTTTATTCAAGGCTGACGTTATTAGGACTTGCACCTACCTGCCAATAAAAACCCACATACACATACACCCACATCTGTAAACATAGGAGTTTACAGATTATGAGTCTCTGTGGCGCATGCGTACATTACTGTATATATATATATAATATATATATATATATATATATATTATATATATATATATGTAAAATATTCACCAAAAAGCGGGTGTGGTGCCTCTTTTCTGGATCCTAGCACTTGGGGGTTTTGAGGCAGGATTGCTGTGAGTTCTAGGTTAACCTGGTCTACATGGTCCTTACCAGACCCACCAGTGCTCCAGGGCAAGACCCTGTCTCAATGAAAGAGAAGCCAAGTGCTTTGCTCTTTCACAGCTCCAGGCACACAGACAGACACACAGACACAGAAAGGCAGGGATCGAGTGGCTGGACTCCGATGGAAAAGACACAGTACCCAAGAAGCTTGCTTTTCTATTGCAAACAATTGAACAGCAAGGCGGGGTAATTGTCTACAAGTGAACAAGGAGGGGGAGTTTATGGTACACAGCTGAACAAGGAGACAGGTTTGGCTAATTTCTGTAGGGAAGCAAACTTCAGGCTGTAACATGGGGGTGGAGGCAAAGCAATGGTGGCTGTTTTCTGAACACACTGTCAACATTCACACTCCGACCTGAGGAGGCTTTGCCATCTCCCCGAGCCTCACACTCGGGAAGGCTTTGCCACTCCCATGGGACTGAGGCATTGGTCCTTGACACAGCTGTACCCATGTCAAACACATCCACTTGACTGGTGTCTACAGCAAGCATGGCTGTGTGCCTCCCACATGTGGGCAGTGAGGACAAGAGAGTAGGCACTCTCACACAGCAAACTCAAGGCTGCCCTGGGGTCTATAAAACCCGTCTTTACGCCCCAATAGCAGAATAATAACAGTGTTAGTATGAGTATGAACAAAATCCATCGAATATTAGCATTAAGGAGAAATATGATCAGGCTGGAGAGACGGCTTGTCCATTGAGCATATGATTGATTGATTGATTGATTGATTGATTTTGGTTTTTCGAGACAGGGTTTCTCTGTGTTGCCCTGGCTGTCCTGGAACTCATTCTGTAGACCAGGCTGGCCTTGAACTCAGAAATCCACCTGCCTCTGCCTCCCAAGTGCTGGGATTAAAGGCGTGCGCCACCACTGCCCAGCGAGCATATGATTTAAATGCTGAATACAGCATGCACCCCAGCCCCTGCTCCTCACACACACTGCCTCCTGAAGAACAAGGCCTAGCAGATGCCCCTGGGATTCCGGGGTGAGTTCTTGGTGTCTTCAGCATGAGCTCATGGCAAGTTCTATCTTCCTTCTTCCCAGTGCTCCTCAGACCCTGCCACTGTGACATAAGTTCCTGCTGATCTATCTAGGGACCAAGAGGGATGCCTAAGGTAGTCTCCAACAATGGCTACCATCCACCATCTGCCAGACTGCCAGGGAAAGAGAGGTGAGGCTTGTGTGTGGAAGGGAATGAACAGTCCTGAAATAAGCTCTGTAGAGACAGGTAACAAAGGGTTGACTCCTCCTGACACCAAACTTCCTTCCCAAAGGGTAAAAGGGCAACATATGTCAATTCAAGCTATGAAGTTCAAATCCTGGCTCTGGGAGAAATAACTGACTAGAGAGCTACAGATAAGATCACACAGTAGGTGTCCAGTGTCTGGTAGGTATTTGACACACAATAGGTGTTGGTGCACAGTAGGGATAGGGCACACAGTAGGTATTTGGGAGGCATTATACATGCCCTTCCCTCACAGTAGCTACACTGACCCATCATGAATTGAAAGTGGCAGATGTGAACCCCAGCAGGAGAAACAGTCACAGGAGGACCCGTGCTTTTCGTAATGGTCCCAGGGCTGAGGAGCTATTGGGTACAACCACTACCCAGCCACTAGAATGGTCTCCTGTCACATGTTGATAGTCTAGAAAAGATCAGGACATGGATAATTTCTGTCGACGGTTTGTTTCATACCACAGCAAACTGCAGATGGTCCTAAGTCGGGATATCTTTGAGAACATTGCTCCTGAGTAAGGCAGGCCTGCCTGTCAAAGACTCAGGACCTAGGTGGGGGCTGGGCAGATGTCAAACTATGCTAGGGGATTTGGGAAGCCTACTAGGTTTGACAACCAGGCCAGGCCTGCCAGTCTGCATCTGCAGCAGGCCCAAAGCTGGGAACACTGACCACACCCACCATTCATACCCAGCTTCTAAACCTTCCTATGTTTTCCCGCTGGGCTCTGGCCCCAGGCTGCAGAATCAGGGAATTCAGGGAACATAGGGGCAGGTCTCAAGAGAGGCATGCCCTCTGGGGCCTCTGCCAAGTCCACAGGAGCAGAGGGAGGGACACTGTCTTTGGGGGCTAGATCTTGAGCCCCAAGGCCAGAGCCCACCCCACTCCTGATCCCAGCACTGGACCAGGGGCTGTTGAGACAAACCCACCCTGCAGCTGGCCATCCTGCCCCACAATCTGACCCCTTTGTCCTCCCGCCTGAAAATCTGAAAGGAGAGACCCCGGGCCCCTGAGTGGCGGGAATCTCAGCAGGCAGGGTGCTGACCCTGCACCTCAGTCCAGGCTCAGTAGCAGGAAGCTTGTGAGGCTTGGTGCCAGTAAGTGAGATGTGAGAGATTAGAGGTCTCACTGCCTGATCAGAAGCCGCCTGAAGTTAGAGACAAGTTCCTGGAAGAAGAAGGAAGTTGCACAGTAAATAATGTCAAATGCAGCCCAGCCCAGGAGCCAGGCTGTCCTGGGAGCAAGGAGCTGGGAGCAGGAGCCAGGCTGGGAGCAGGGAGCTAGGAGCAGGCTGCACTGTTGGGGGGTGGGGAGGTGGGGCACAGGGTTATTGAGCTGTCTTGGAGGGAGGGGCAGGACTCAGGAGTGAGGAGCAGGGCCTGGGAAGGAACAGATAGCTTGGAATATACAAAAGTATAGCCTACTGCCAACTCGAGCTTGGGGCACCGGGGAAGGTGATGGACACTCACACAGTCTCTAAGCACAGCTGATAGGGCGTCTCCCAAACTCTGCTGGGGAGCCTGAAGCTGCTGCCCTCAACACCTACAACCTCTAGCCTCTCAGTGAGGCCCCTGAGTGGGGACTGTGCTATCTCAAGGATCGCCCTGCCCTCGCCCAGTCTAAGATTCTTGGAGGCTGACTGCTTTCCGAACACACACAGGGGCAGTAGTCCTGCAGGATTCCCCAGGATTCCCTCTGCTCCTTCAAGCCTTCTCTGTTGGGCTCCAATGCTCCAAAACTGCCCCTCAAGTTCCCCTTAAGGCAGATCCTGGTGGTGCTACCCCAAAAGGGACCTCAAAATGTGGATACATCAGCCAGACACTGCAGGTCCAAGACTCTTAGCATTTGTGCTCTCTGGGGAGGAGATGGCACCGGAGGTGGTGAGGGTCATTCCGGCATGGCCAGAGGGTACTTGGGGGTGGGATGAAGCTGGTTCTCTGCAGGAAGAAAAGGAAGGGATCATGAGCTGGTCATGACTGTAACTCATGACCAGTCCCATGACTGCAAGAGTAACATATGACTGCCTCTCCAGCTTGGCCAAGGGAGCATACATAGGGTGTGTGATCTCCTCACTGCTTTGGCTGGCAAAAATGCTCTAAAGTGGCCAATCTCAGTAAGATTACCTTTATCCTTCCCGTTCCTGTCATGGGACCACCAGGCAGACAGTGAGGTGGCTCTGCTCCCCTGGAGCACCTCCTTCCCTTAGGAGTCCTTCCTACTGTTCCTTGTCAGTCTACATCTGACCTGCTCGCTCCTCCTCGACCTGCCAGTCATTACTCTTCTTAGATGTGTGACAATGAACCCAGAAGCCACTGGCTCAAAGCAGTTTTGGTGACTATGGCTTGTCCAGCACCCTAGGTTACTAATGGCCAAGAGAGTCTCCATTTTCTTTTATAGTCACCTTGTCTGTACTGGCATTAGCTCACCTGCTGCCTGTCACCCTGATTCCCCTGCGCTGCTTTTGGTGTTGCTGGTCTCTATGGCTAACTCAGCATGCTCAGATGCACAGATAGCAGGTGGTGAGTTCACACATGCTCAGATGCACACATAGATGGTGAGTTTACACACTGAGATGCACACAGCACTGTTTCCCCTGCAGAAGATCATGAGTGAGAAAGAAGCCCTGCAACATGGAGGTGCTGAGGAGAACTTCATAAGAGCCAATCACAAGCTGGGCATGGTGATGAGTAACTTCAGTTCAGCACTAGGGAGGCATCAGCAGGCGGATTTCAAGGCCACCCTGGTCTACATAGTGAGGTCCAGGATAGTCAGGACTCTATAAAGAAATCTTATCTCAAAAAAATTAAATTAAATTAAATACACACACACCCCAAAAATAGATAAATAAACACCATACAAGGGGAGATTAAACCCTGGAGAGAGGGGATTGAGCATACATTTCCCAGCTGGAGTATGTTGCAACAAATGGAAGCTAACCACAGACTAGCTGGTCCTCGGGAAGACAGGCCCTTTGCTTAAAAGGAGTCTAGATGACCCAAACACAAAGCAATGTCCTGCACATCCCAAGGACACACATATTACATGCCTGCCTACCCAGAGGGCTGGAGTAAACCTGATGACGTAAGAGTCATCCAGATGGGAAGTGGGAGAACACACTTCCATCCCTTGGGGAGATGGCTTGCGAGGTAGCCTGCTGTGACTCACTGGTTCCACCCCAGGCCACAGAAGCAGAGGGACTCAGAGCCAGGAACAAGGATGCTCCCGGCAGCACCAACTCATAAAGCAAACCGGACATGGCTGAAGGTTCCTGACTGGAACTGTGTCCTAGGGCCTGCGAGATGGTTCAGCAGGTGGCTTGCTACCAAACCCCAGGACCCAAGGGCTGGCAGGTGACAACTAACACTCTAAAGCTTAGGTCTGGACTAGGAAGTAACAAGGCCTCCACAAAACAGGAAAGATAACCAACTGAAAAGTGATGGCTCTCAGGAAGACAGATCCTAACCTCAAGAATTCCACCTACATGGTGATTCAAAGTCCAGGCACAGTTCACTGTCTAGAGAGACGGACACAAGCTGGCAGATCAGCAAGGGAAGTGGGTGATGATCATCAGGCAGGCAGATGGAGAAAGGGAGAGATGTGGAACTTGCCAGAACCTTGACCATGGTCCACTTCCTCTCCCCACCACCCCCTTTAAAGATGGAGTTTCACTCTGTATCCCATGCTCAGACTCATAGCAATCCTGCTGTCTCAGCCACTGCCCCAGTGCAGGGATGACAGACCTGAGCCATCACTGCAGCCATGGAGCACCGTAGCCTCATGGTTCCCTTCTTGATGGGGGTGGCCACAACACGGGAGTTCATATGCTGTCCACATTTGTTTGTTACAAGGCATAAATATGCCTTGTGTGCTTTTCTGTAGGGGAGTTAGAGCTCATCCCTGAGACAGAAACTCATGAGACTCTGTATAGAGCCATCCATGCCAGATCCATGCCACACTGTGTGCTGGAACAAGCTGATGCAGAGGGAATGCCCCTTTGGTCTCACAGGATCTGGAGCCCACTGCAGTCTGTTTGCACAGCGAGTCTGCCTGCTGTGATACCTCTTGCCCTCATCCTCACCCTCAGGGCACAGTGCCAGATTTCCTGATATGTCTGTCTCAGGGCCGAAAACAGTGGGCTCTCCCCATAGGGGACATGCAGAGACTTAGGGGAACTGTTTTCTCTTTCCCAACTTTCCAACAAGACAGAGGGCCTTGGCATGGTGGGAAGCTACGTGGGCCAAGTATTTGCCCAGCCAGTACCCCACACTCTCCTAGCACCTGCCTCTACCCCTCCCCCAGGCTGGAATGGTGACAACCCTGGTCTCCTTTGGACCAGTGCCCTATGGAGGGGTGGGCTGAGTGGCTGGGATGGACAGTCTCCTGTTTACTGGGGCCAGCTGCTATCTACAGCTCCAATCTGCTGCCTCTCTTTATCTCTGAGGGACCGCCGGGTTCCCAGCAGCCTCCCCACAGCATCACTTCCTGCCAGTGAGTGGCCCAGCATTACAGGAATATGCACACACAGCACACCGAACCGACTCAGCATGTGAGTGTGTGTGCGCACATGTGCCCACACTCGAGAGCCTGCACCAGCCTGGCCAGGTGCCAGAGAGTCAGACATAACCCCAAAGACAGCTCTTCCCCCAAGAAACCCTGGCCTGAGTCTCTTAAAATCCTTTCCCAAGTGGCAAGAGATGGTGAGGGTGGGGTTGATCTTGATGTTCTCTGGACTGTCCTGGGAGGCACAGGGCACCTGTTCTATGTGTGCCCAGCCAGGGGCCCAAGATCAAGGGGCACTGGACCAAGTAACTCTCCCATGTCAGCCACTCAGGAACACACAGGCTGCCCATGTGCCCCTCCCTCATCAGCCACACAGATGGCCAAGTCCCAGAACCAGGCACTTGGTTAAGCACATGAGGCAGGCATGACACAAAAAAAACCCAGGCTGGCCCTGAGGATCAGCTGCACAGAGTAGGTGACACAAATGTGCACGTGTGGCCCGTGAACAGTGGGAAGAGTCACGAAGAAAGAGGGCTCGGTCCTTCCTTTATCAGAATGGGCTCCCTGGTGGAAGAACGTTTTAGCTGAGATCCAAAGACAGGCGAGGTGAGGACCAAGGACATTTGCTGATGGCTGGGATGGGGGAAGGGTCCAGGCAGGAGATGTTGGGACTACAGGGGGACGCAAAGAAGCACATTTGGGGAACAGAATATTTATCACAAGGCTGAAGTGCTGGTGAAAAGCCCCAGAAAAAAAATGTCTACTATGGTAGACACTCAGGTTGTCCTGCCCAGAGTAGTGGCTGTGGGGAGAAAAGGAGACAACTGGCAGGGTGAGGTGACCCCGTGAACTCTTTGGTGCTAACAACTGGCAGACAGGTCATAATCAGAGAAGAGGAGAGACGGGGTTAGCCAGGGGGATCAGGGCCAAGGCAAAGGACTAAAGGAAATGGCTCTATAGGAGATTCCTTACCCTAGGGAGGGTGGCTCATCCCTAACTGTCTCCTAGAGATATGGCTGAGAAATGACAGTTAAAGAATTGAGATAAGTCGGGCAGTGGTAGCGCATGCCTTTAATCCTAGCACTTGGGAGGCAGAGGCAGGCCGATTTCTGAGTTCGAGGCCAGCCTGGTCTACAGAGTGAGTTCCAAGACAGCCAGGGCTACACAGAGAAACCCTGTCTCAAAAAAAAAAACAACCAACCAACCAACCAAACAACCAAACAACCCAAACCAAAGAATTGAGGCAGGAAAAGTTTGGAGCAGACAGAACCAGCAGCAGAAGGATGTTCTTGCTGGGGTAAGGCACCACGCACACAGGCAACACACAGAGAGAAAGGCTCTGCGCAGCAAAGGGAGAACTTCGAAAGCCCAAAGTCCAGTCTTTTCCCAAGGCTTGCAGGGTTTACTGCCTCTGAAGGGTTCTCTTCCCCTAATGGTGGGTTGAAGAAAGCTAGTTTGGTTGGTTGGCCCAGAATTGTCCTGACTTGTCCTGATCCAGCCTCAAAACTTGTCCATCAGCAGGGGGCCAAACCGTGGGAGGCAAAAGCTGCCTGGCTTTTGTCTCAAGTCAGGAGCTTGAGGAAGAAGATGACCTTCTCAAAGATTCTCCACCTTTCTTACCTAGCCATGGCCCCTCTCCCTATCTGTCTGCCTACCAGGGAGTTTGTATAACTCTTGCTCTCTCACCAGGATGACTCAAACCTCAGATATGGCTCAGGAAGTCCACAAACATATGTACACACAGAGATGCACACTTATCTACCCATAAACATGCACGCACGCACACACACACACACACACACACACACACACACTAGAGAGGGAAAGAGATACAGACAGGCAAGCAGACAGACAGACAGGCCCAGGCTGAGCTCTTGTATGGTCTCCTCTAAACACACCTGGTTGTACACATCCTCGCTCCTACCTGCTCTCCCACAACCCTAGAGCCAAGGTAGAACTGGCCCCCAAGTGCCAGGCTGGAAGACCTAGCAACAGAGACTGTCCTATAGCTCCCAGGAAGGGTGATCCTGTGGGGAGACAGGCCACCTGGGAAGGACAAAAGCTAGGCACCCAGCTGTCACTTGGAGGGAGTTCTCAAGCCCTGTCTGTTCCCCTCCTCTCAGCTGCTTAAGGACAGACTGGGCGCTCCCTCAGGAAGGCCTTGCAGTCTCTGAGAGGGCTACAAGCAGGTGGCTGTTCTCTGTTCCTGCCATTGAAGGGAGGTGTCCTGCTCTCTTGTCCCCTCTCTCCCCCAAGAGCTCCCTTGGCTGCTCCCAGCCCATCCATCCCCCCCCTCCCATGGAGCCTCTACTCCCGCCCCCCATTTCCCAGCAGAAGCTGGAGCCAGACAATGAGATAAGGGTTTGTTTTCTAAGGACTGGAATTCGGGAATCAAGCAGAGCGTGTGGGTCAGGGCCAGAGCACCCTGCCATGGTGAAGGAGGGAGACTTTCTGTTAGCTGGAGGTTCATGGGGTCTCAGGCCTGCTGCACTTGACTTCTGCGCGCTTTTGGGATGGCTCTGCTAGGTATTTGGGAGAGGAGAAGAGTCCTTTAGAACTGGCTCTGGGCTGCCTCTCCTCCCCACATCTTCAGCCTCCTGGACTTCCAACAGGTACACCTTCCCATGTCCCCTATGCACATCAGGCTCTCCTCCTCCATTACCAGCCATCAAAGAGTGATGCTTCCTCTAGGAAGCCTGCCTGGATGCTCCTTCCCAACACATCACCTGCAGACAAGGCAGGAGAAAAGCAAACTGACGGAGAGGAGGCACAGTCTGCATCTGAGAGATGCCTTGTTAGACCAGGACCTCTGCACCAATAGGCCCCGTTCAGACCGGCTTGCTCCCAATAGACACCATAGACAGACAACTGGGGCCCATGCTTTGGAAACGGGCTGAGCAGGGCTGAGTTCCCAACCTCCCTGTATGGGGAAAGGTCATGCCTTTGGTCCTAGTAAGTCAGAGTGTATCCCACAATGGGAACACCAAGTTCCAGGGCCTTGCAGTTCCAATATCAGGACAAACAGCAGCGCTTCCCACGAGCCAGGCAAGACAAGTGCAGCCTCCCAGCCTCACAGAGTTAGGGACCATGAGCACAACTTGTCTGCTGACACACGGTTGGGAGTGGGCGAATTTTATTTTCCTTGCATTTTAATTTTTAGTTTATTTGTATTTTAATTTTTTTGACACAGAGACTCACTCTAGTGCAGACTGGCCTGAAAGTCTCAAACATCCTCTTGCCTCAGCCTACCCGCAAAGGACTGGGATTACAGGCATGAACCACCATGCCTACCTTTTGCAGTACTGGGGAATCAATCCAAGGGTCTCATACTTGCTAGGTAGGTGCTCTGTCACAGTGCTCTTGGGCATGACTTCCGTGGAAAGCATCTTGTCTCTCAAAGCCAATGGTATAGGAAAGAGAGGGATTTCTAGATACCTCCATGACTCTGTTTCCCATATGTCTTAGGAAGTCATACCTCCAGCCCCAGTTGAACACATCCTGTGTCCCCTGCCTAGCACAGTGCTCTGTAAAATCATATTGAAAAGCTGGGTGTGGCGGCTCATTCCTGTAATCCCAGCACTCAGGAAGCTGCAGGAGAATTGCTGTGGTGGAGACACAGAATGAGTTCCAAGTTAGTGTGAGCTACAGTGTGAGATTGTTTCAAAAACAAACAATCCCCAAACGGGTACTAAAGAGATGGCACGACACTGAGAAGCACATACACGCTCACGGAGAACCGGTGCTCCAGGGTGTCCAGCGCCCTCTTCTGGCTCCAGTAGGTAACTATGCTCATGTGCATCTACTCCCCACCCCACACACATAATTTTAAAAGTTTAAAATTAAATTTTCCTATTTTTTCTTCATGATACAGGGTTTCTCTCTGTGTAGTCTTGATTGTCCTGGAACTCTGTGGACCAGGCTGGCCTTGAATTCAGAGATCTGCCCACTTCTGCCTCCCAGTGCTGGAATTAAAGGTGTAAGCCACCACTAGCCAGCTTTTAAAAAAAATTGTTTTTAAAGACGGGAACTGGAGATGTATCCCGTTTGGTAATGTGCTTGCCAAGCACTTACAAAGCCCTAAATTTAGTTCCCAGCACAGCATAAACTGGGCATGGTGGCACACACCTAACATCCCATGCAGGACAGTCAGGTGTTCAAGGTCAACTAGACTTCCCAGTGAGTTCAAAACTCACCTGGGATACACGAGACCCTGTTTCAAAAGAGAAAAATTAAAAAGACCCCAGTGTTTAATCCCAGAACTTGGGAGGCAGAGACAAGCGGATTTCTGAGTCGAGGCTAGCCTGATCTACAGAGTGAGTTCCAGGACAGCCAGGGCTACACAGAGAAACCCTGTCTCGAAAACAACAACAACCAACCAAACAAACAAACAAGACCCCAGCGGTTGAAAGCTACTGTTTACGGGCCATGTACCATGTATGATTCCTGGACTTCACATCAGCATCTGCAGCCTGTTTCCTCCGGTGTAAAACGAGGTCTGTGAGGGATTGGAGAGATGGCTCAGAGATTAAGATGGCACTGATTACGAAGAGAGCCTGAATTCCATTCCCAAACACCCAGGTTGTTTCCCAGAGTGGCTGGAATGCTTTAACTAAGTTAAATCTGCAGTGTCGCCAGCAGTACCAGGTACATGCTAAAATCACCTGGATGTCAGCTACATTTCCTATTTAGCAAAGCAAAGAACTGTCATCCCAAATTCTCCTAGTCTGTGGAGCAACGGAACACAAACTACAACTCCCAGCATGCCGCGGAACACGCCAAATGCATAAAATTCCAGAAAGGACTACAATTCCCATAGTGCCCCGGGCCTGCCCAGTTCAGGTCCGCTCCGGGTCAGAGGAGTCCAGCTGCACGGGTTCCCTGCTGGCACGGAAGAGACTGTCCTCCGCTCCTGAGGGCGAGGAAGGCGGGTGCCACAACCATGCTACGTAGCCTGGCCCGGGCCGCGGTCCCGGGGCTCAGGGTGCCCTGTGCTCAGCGGTCTAGGAATTGGGCGGGGGTTCCAACCCACGTGGTGGACCTGCGTAGCGACACGGTGACCCGGCCAGGGCCAGCCATGAGGCGCGCCATGGCCGAAGCGGTTGTCGGAGACGATGATTACGGCGAAGACCCTACGGTCCACGGTGAGCCGGGCGAACAGGCCCGGGGCAAGGGTCGTTGCGGTGACCCCGGGTCGCTGTCCACGGTGCTGACATGACAGCACTGAACCAGAGGGGTGCCTCGCCTAGCATTTGAGGACGCACCCACAGGCTAAGTGGTGCACTCTGTGTTCTTGTTCATTCTCGGGGAGATCCTTGGTAATGCAGATTCTTGAGCTCCACACTAGACTTGGGGAGCCAGAATCTGCATTTTAACAGAACAATTGAGTAATTTCTGTCCACTGTCACCCAATTGCCCAGATGGATGTTGTCCAGGCTTGCAAAGCAAGGCCCTGAGATGGCCAGAGAGGAGCTCAAGGACCCACATCAAGATCAGGGAAGAACCAGGGTTTGAGGCAGGTCTGACTGCAATAAGCTATAACTACTCTCCTTTATTCACTGGCTGACTTCACAAAGACAAGACCAATTGAGCAAAGAAAGTGCTTGCTGCTCCTTCCCAGGGGGCAGAATTTCATAATCTAGGGAGTGTGTTAAGGAGACAGCAAACCAAAGTCCACTCCGGGTCCATAGTCACTGCTAAAGTGGACCTCTAGTGCTGTTGGGTGTGTGCACTAGAGATCCAGAGATAAACCTCAGATCACTACTTGACCCTTGGAGGCGGGGTCATTGAGGCTGATCTAGAATCTCTCGACAACTCAATGTTACCAGGAACTTCAAAGATGCTGAGCTAGACTGCTCAGCAGGCACCTGGTGTAAACAGGTCACCACATCAAGGCTGGGAGGTACTGGCTTTGACAGGAGTCTGAGGAGGGTGAACCAGGGGCTGAGAGGAGGAGAGAGCAGAACTAAAGGTGAGCTGCAGCATCTCTGACAGCACTCAGGAATCAGGGAGACACCAGTGTGTGTCCTCTGGAGACAGAATCTAGATCACTTCAACACTAAGCGTCATGCCACAGACAGGAAAGCCACCATGGGCTTTACACAGGCCATTCACTCACTCACTAGCTGCACTCTTTGTGCCCTGTCAGCTCCCCAGAGGCTCTTCTTCAGTGGTGATGTGCAGAGGAAGTCTGCAGGGAAACCACAAGGCCTCACCTGCTGGGGCTGCTGGGAAAGGGAGAAAAACAGGTGTGAGGTCTGGGTGGGAAAGGGGGTTCAAACCACAAGAGAGTTTCAGTGGCCTGGGGCGGAGACTGTGGCCCAGGAGGATTGACAGAGGGGCCTCTGGACATGGCACGTGGTTACCTAGAACACAGACTACAGGGGTGGCAGATGGACTCCGAGCCCCACCCACGAGACCGTTGGTTCCCATCTAAACAAATGTACTTTTCCGGAGACAAGTGCTTAAGACAAGGTCTTGCTATGTAGCTCAGACTGCCCCTCCAACTCAGTTATCCTCCTGCTTTAGCAGAGTACTGGAATCACAGGTCTATACTATTGTACCATGTAACAAGTATACACGGGACTGTGCCAGGGCCCAAGTAATTGCTGATTCCTGCCCTACCCACCCGCTCCCTTCTCAGAACTGCAGGAAAAGGCTGCAAAGATGCTTGGTGTGGAGAGGACTCTGTTTGTGCCCACCAACACCATGGCCAACCTCATCTCTGGTGAGTGTCTATGGACTCCTCTGAGCTGGGGTCTGTGGCACTGGTGGGCACATGCCTGGATTTCTTTTGGATGCAGCCGGTGGAGCACCCTGCACTCGGCAGTGGGAGGAGTGAGGTCTGTGAGTCTCTGACACTCCTTAGCTGTTCCTCCTGGATGCTTACCTTGCAGCCCTGGCCTGGGTCATTTCTCAGTGTGCTTCTGCCCTCGTTTTCTGGTTGCTCTTGGTACCCTGGGCTGCCTGTTCCTAGAGACAGCATCCTGGAATCCTGACACTATTCTTTGTTGGCCACGGGGGTCTGGCGCAGGTTGTTAGTGTCCAGCCTTCACTGTAAACCGCCTAGAATTGTGTAGCGCGCCTGCCTTTTCAACATGAGGCAGTGAGGTGTTTTGAGATCTGCTGACTCTTAACTGACAGAGGCAGTCTGAGCTCCCTGGGGACCCTAGCTCAGCCTGGCCAAGCTGAACAGGGGCAGAGAGATCCTTTGGACCCAGTTCCAAGTCCTGCCCTCCTCCCATCTGTCTCAGTGATGGGTCACTGCCGGCGCCGGGGTTCCCAGGTCCTTCTTGGGCAGGAATGCCACCTCCACGTCTATGAGCTGGGCGGGGTGGCTCAGGTAAGGACCAGACAACACTTCCCCGGGGTTTTGGACATTCTCCAGCCAGCTAGGATGTCAAGGTAGGCCCCTGTTTCCCAGGCACCAGACTGGAACCCACAGAAGGGAGAGAGGTAGATGGAAGGGAGGGACTGGGCCCAGATTTGCCCATCTGCCACAGCACCTTACCGCCCCCTAGTGGACAGATGGAGCATTAGCACTCCAGAAAGAAGCCAAAGGGCAGCGACTGAACAGAAAAGCAGCAAGGAACCAGCAGCCTTCCCAGCTCTGATGCTGTGTATACACGCTCAGAAGAAAGACCCTGGGTCCCAGAGGTGGCTCCTCCTGCAGAGGAACCTTCCTACCCGTAAGTGCCACCAGGCCCACCTGATCCAGTGTCCTCTCCCACCTGCAGATCGCTGGAGTGCATTCCCATCCCCTTCCCGACCTGCCCCATGGCACCTTGGACCTGAATGAGCTAGAGAAGGCACTCACCCGGGGCTTTGGGAGCTCCTACCATCCAGTCTGCGAGCTCGTGTGCCTGGAAAACACGCACAGCAGCGCAGGAGGCCGGGTCCTCCCCATTGACTACCTCCGCCAGGTAGGCTCCCTCACAGCTGAGCCCCAACCACTATGCTCTCTTGGCTTCCTGTGTCTCCTGAGCAGTCCCTATTTCTAGGAAAATCCCCTCTCTGGTGGACTAGAGAGATGGCTCAGTGGTTAACATCACTTGCTACTCTTCCAGAGGACCTGAATTACATTCCCAGCACCTACACCAGGCAGATCACAATTTGTAACTCTAACTCCTGGGGAATCCAGTGCATCTAGATTTAATTTAAATTTTAAAAAAAGAAAAGAAAGAGGCAGAGACAGGCGGATTTCTGAGTTCGAGGCCAACCTGGTCTACAGAGTGAGTTCCAGGACAGCCAGGGCTATACAGAGAAACCCTGTCTCGAAAAACCAAAAAAAAAAAAAAAAAAGAAAAGAAAAGAAAAGAAAAGAAAAGAAAAAGTAGCCTCTTGGAAATTTTGCCTCTGAACACTTCCTGACCTTTGCTTCCAGGTACGCCTCCTGGCCCATGCCCATGGAGCAAGGGTCCACTTGGATGGGGCTCGACTGATGAATGCAGCCGTGGCTCTGCACGTGCCCCCCGCCCGCCTCGTAGAGCACTGTGACTCTGTATCCTTCTGTTTCTCTAAGGTAGGCTGGCCTTCCTGAGCCTGCCAGACCTGCTTGCCTGGGGTGCAGAGGCTGCACTCCTCACCCCTCCCCATCTCAAGGGCAGACTTTGTGAGATAGGTTCCAAGACTCTCTCCTCTCTTCCCTTAGGGCCTAGGTGCACCAGTGGGGGCTCTGGTTGGGGGATCCAAGGACTTCATTGAAGAAGCATGGCGCCTCCGCAAGGCCCTGGGTGGAGGCATGCGCCAGGCTGGAGTGCTGGCTGCAGCTGCCCTGGTAGGACTGGCTGAGGCAGAGGAGGTGCTGCTAAGGGACCACGGGAATGCCCAAAGATTCGCTAAAGGTGCCTGGACCAACCCCCACCTCCCTCCCTTTTGCTCCCTCCTACCTGGGCCTAGATATCCCTGGCAGCAGGATCAGGTACCCAGCAGATCTGTACCCCAAGAGTCTATCATGTTGAGAGTTGGCACTAAGCTTCTAGGAAGGACCTGGGTCTTCTTGCCTCACCAGGCCCTACTCTGAGGGGCACTCCACACTGGGTGCAACCAGGGCAGAGTGGAGCCTCCAACTTGGGTCTTTTGTTCATGTTCTAAATATTCATCCTACGATGTTCTCATATCTGAGGCCCAGAGTAGATGACTGACCTGTTTCATGTGACACAGAGAGTAAAAGCAGGGTCCTACTCATGTTTCCAAGTGCCACATCAGGATTCAGGCTGTTTCCCCACAAGACAATTGGGGTGCCCTTCTGCCTTCGCTGCGGGGTCATTCTGGTGGTGGCCTATGGTTTGGCACTGGGGTTGGGGTATACTCACCATCACGTCTGACTCCAGGACTCCATGACCTGGCATCACCCATTTGCTCTGTGGATCCTGCCACCGTGGAGACCAACATGGTGCTGGTGCAGGTGGCTGGGCTGCCTCCCTCAGAGCTGTGCCAGCGCCTCCAGGCTGTGAGTGCTGAGGAGATGGCTCAGACTGGCCATGCTGTGCGCGTGCTGCTGTTTCCCTGGACAGAACAGTCTGTGAGGACCGTGTGGCACCGAGATGTATCTGCTCAGGACACGGAACTGGCACTGAGGAAGTGGGAGTTTGTGCTGAGACGGTTGAGGCCCTGAGGGACCATGGACCCCGGTGCTACAAATGAAGCGGGCAGTGAGATGCCTCAAGCTGTTAGCCTGGTGAAGGCTCATCTTCTCTAGAGGACGATGACATCATTCAGCCTCTGGTTTGCTCCTGTGACTCTCCTGTGGTGGCCTCATGCAGTCAGGAATAACAAGGCATAAAGTGGGAAAAGCTATGACTGAGTATCTAGAGAAGGAAGTGGAAGTGGATAAAGGAGGCAGGTCCTGGAGCTGGGAGGTATAGCATGGTTGCCTAGTGTGTCTAAGTCCTGGGTTCAATCCCCAGTGCTGTGGGTTCGATCCCCAGCAGGTGTGTTGGCTCACAGCTGTAATCCTAGCATGCTGGGAGATTAGAAGTTCATAGCCATTCTCAGCTACACAGAGAATTTGGGGCAACCTGGGCTACACGAGACCCTGTCTTCAAGCAAACAGATCCTTAGTGATTGACACAATGGGGTTGTTAGAGATGAACTATAAAATAAAATATTGAAGGCACTGTACTAGTTACGTTTATGTCCGGGCTAAATACATGACAGAGAGTAACAGGTTCAATTTAAAGCACCCACACAGTGGCTCACAACCACCTGTCACTCCAGTTCCAGGGGATCTGATGCCCCTCTGCTGACCTCCACTGGCACCAGGCACATACGGAGTACACAGATACACATGCAGGCAAAACTTAAAAACGCACTCATGGAGATTCCATTCTGGATATGGATATAAATCTGCCGAAAGGGAGGCACACCCCACTCAGTTGTATGTCACTGTAACAGTTACTAAAAACAGTCAATTTACTAAAGAAAAACTGTCTTTTGGCTCTCAGTCTGGGAGGCGTCAGTCTGTGACTAGTGATCTCTGCAGCTGTGTCCATGGGAGGCAGAACACCATGGTAAAGCGCTTGCCACAGGGACCTTTGGGGGATGCCAGGATCTAAACTAGCAATCGCCAGTCACTTCAGCTCTCAGCATTCAATAGGAACCCAAGAGAGACTGAACTTTAATGTGAGGGGACTAAGCAGAGAGCCCAGGTAGAGGTGGCTAGGAAGCTGCCAGAGGGGCTTGGTGTGCTGGACGATCAAAGGCACAGGCGGGGACATCGAGTGACAGACAGTCTGGGCTGCAGCGAGTGCAAGCTGGAGCCTGCGGCAGAGGGCTGTCTGCCCTGCACCACCAGAAGTGATCTGTTTGGGGTCTAGTGTCTGGGGCTCCCTGTGGCCCCAGAGTGTTTGTCCTGTGCCTTAGGTGGTAGAGCATAAAGCCAGTGTCTTCTCTCTTATTCTCCTAAACTGCCTTCTGGAGACAGGCAACAAATACACATTGTGTTGTTACCCACTGATGGAGAACAGCTTTCCCAGGCGAGCTAGTGTCTTAACCAGGCAGGAATCCCTCATAGTTCTGAGGTTCTGGCCTTAGACACTGGAGGGCTAGCTGAAGCTTGGTTTGATCTTTCCTAATCAATGAATGCTCTGTGTAGGTCATCAGCCTCCATGGTTGCTGGTCTGCACCCCTGGCTTTATTATACCTGTCTGCCCAACCACAGTGCCGTGGGCTCCTCCTAGGCAGGCACTGTCTGCCTCTTCCTATGTATCCCTGCGTCTGTTCAGACTTAGTATGTCTGAAAGGGACTTCAAGAGGATCTCTCCACCATCTAGAGGCTGCTGCTAAAATCTAAGGATGCTGGCTGGGGTGAAGTCCGAAGCCAGGAGACATTGAATCCTCAAGGGTCACTGGTGCCATCAGAGGATAAATGACCAGAGGCAGTCATGGTATGGCAGAGGAAAGGGAAGAGAACATTTGCAGGCAAGTGAGCTCAGAGTCAGTGAGCCCTGTGCTGCTATGAAGCTTCTTTGCTGGGCCCACATTTGGCTGCAGGAACTGAAGCGCACACACATGGAAGGGTGAGACTCCTGCCTATGAGGCGCCATTGCCACAGAGGCCGGTTTTTTTATGTGTGGGAAAGCTCCCCACTTGTCTCTTCTCTCAGTGTATCCACCAGAGCCCATTGTCTCTTCTCATCAGCTCTGAGCAGCTAACTCCTCCCTGGGCAGCACTGGCCTGCCTTTCACCTGGCCTCACAGCCCAGCTATCCAGTGAACTGTGAAACAAGATGAAACCATTGGGTGTTGCTAAGGAGACTGGCCCATCAAAGCAAAGGCCTCGCTGGCTTCAGGAAGTCCCATGTCTGGTCACATGCCCATGTATACAGACACATACCCTTGGGCAGTTGTGGAGGTCTTCACAGCCACTGTGTGGATCTTCCCCAGTGTAGCCTGGGATCCTAAAGCCACCCACATTCCATGGAGCTGGAGTTAAATTCACAGCCCAGCTTCTAGCAGGCAGACATCTTGGCAAATGTTAACGAAGCTGGACAGGGAGAGGCTGTTAACTTTCCTCTAGTTCCCCTGAGCCAGCCCAGATCCTGCTGAGGCCCAAGGCTCCTCTCAGTCTCTGGACCCAGGAAGAAGGCAAGTCCTGTAGCTGCAAGACATGACAGCACGCCCACACAGGACATCTGTGATGGACACACGCACATACACGCAAGGCACATCATTGATGACCAGAGACACACACACTGGGCTGTTTACCCTTCTAATATCATGAGAAATGAGCATGTATTACATTACTTCAAGTAATATATTATTATTTGAAGAATTCCAGGCTGGCCCTGGTGGTGTATGGCTGAAATCTCTCCACTAGGGATATTAAGGGGGGAGGGGGGGAAGCAAGTTTGGGCTTGCTCCATAGTGAGGCTTTGTCCCTGTGCCCTCCCCACCAAAATAAAAAAATAACTGTAAGAGAAAAAGATACATCACAGCTCATTTATTCAGACACTAGGAAGTGCTCTTACATGGAATGGTAAAGGTTTAAACACAAATTGGAAGGCAGGGGCTCCATCAGCTCCAGTCCTTTGCCCTTAGTGGGTCCCATTAAACCCTGCTCCCCAGAAGCTCTCCAGACCCTTAGAAGCAATCTAAGATGGCCTGAGGACACTGCTGGGACCAAACCTTGAGAGATACCACCTTCCCGAATACATATTCCAAGCCCACGCCAGAGTCAGGGCTGTTTGGGGCTTTGAGGTCCTGCACAGCCCCTAACTTACAGCTGCCCACTGTCCAGATACATAAACACAGGTGTGTCCCCTCTTATGTGGCCAGAGCTGATCCAGTTCTCATCTGTGCTGTCCCAGACAGGGAGTGAGTGGGCTGCAGGCCTGGGCCTGTGTCTGCAGGCCAGGTTTCTGCCTCCCTCTGAGGAGTTCCAGGCATCCCAAGGGGCTGGCCAGGCATGGCCCCAACTTACCCCGAATGCGTGTGGCCAGTCTCAGACATCCCCCTGGTTGTTGCTACCAAGGGGAAGTTCCAGCCAGCATGGGCAGCAGCCTGCTGGGGACAAGGACTGAGACGCAAACGCAAAGGTCCACCTGGCCTGGAAGATGTGCCCTCCCATCCGGCCTCCAGCCTCCTCCCTACCAACCTCCCCTTGGGAAAGGGAACAAAACTGAACCCAGAGGTCCTGCCAAACGTAGACCTGCAATCTGTTCTCGGGCCTTCTGGCCTCAGTCTCCCGCTCTGTGGCATTGGGTGAGTGGTAACTATTGCCTAGCTTGTGGGGGATGGAGAGGTAGGGCAGCATTCAGCCAGCATCTAGCACAGAGGAGGGCTGTCTCAGCTCCCTAGGTTGGAGTGGGCTACATCCCCCCAGAGCAAGAGCACCTCCTGGACACACAGAACCCTGAGGCACCCCACCAGACTGTACCATCAAAAGCTCATGACTCGAGGCACCTGATACCCACCTGCCTTCCTCATGTCCAGATGGAGTAGAAATGAGCACTTTCCTAACAGGCCATCTCCAGCATCCCCTCCCAGCCAGGACTCCAGCAAATGTCAAGGGTGCCTGAGGCTTCCTTCTCCCCTCCACCCTGTCACATTGGTACTCAGAGGATCACAGAGTGGGGCATTCCTGGGCGCTGGCTCAGGCTGAGGAGTCGGGCAGCTGTGAGCAGGAGGGCACCACTGAGCACCTCTGAGGCGCAGGAGCCCCAGGCCAGGGCCAGTGACCAGCCGAAACTGATGTGCACGTTCTGCACGTGCTGCACGCCATATAGGCGGGCAGCCTCCACGAATGCCAGGTGTGAGTAGCTGATGTAGATGCTGAGCCCTGCCAGGGTCAGTGCACCTGGGGAGAGAAGGGTGGCAAGACTGCTCAACTTCAGGTCTCCTCTCCACCCCCCCCCCCAATACCACCTTTGCCTTAGGACAGGCACTAAGGGTAGCCAACTCTGTTTTAAGAGATGTTTTAAGGGATGGTGTGCTGGGGGGTTCCAATGTAGTCCTCCACCCTGAGACTTCATTCAACAAAACCCCGTGTGAACAGCCCCGGGGCTCCGTTAGGTCAGAAAAGGGTACTGCAGCCCACACTGTCTGGAGGCATCCACCCTATCCTTCGGGCAGTGTTGGGGTGAGGTGAGGTGGATTTCTAACTGCCTGCAGCAAAAGCCACAGGTTTAAACCTGGGAGAGGGGGTGAAACAGAATTTAACACCTTGTACTCTGGGAGAGGTAGGGGTGGGGTCAGCACCCACAGTGGAATGGCCACACTCTCAGGCTTGCCCAGGAGTCAGCATAGGGGGTCTCCTGACCTGTAGTGCCCAGATCCTCCCTCCCTCTCTCTGTCTGTCTGTCTGTCTGTGCCTTAGCCCAGCTCCTCCCTCTCTGCCTTAGCCCTCTTACTGCACATCCTCCAGCTGGTCCCTGCAGCCTCAGCTGACAACTCTAGATCCCTCTGCCTCTCCTCCTGACATCTTGACTCAGGGGACCCTGGTCTCTCACCTTGCTCTGAGGGCAAAGTGCCCTCTGCCCAGGAAGTCGGGGTGGGGTGGGGGTGGGACGGAGGTCAGCCTTGCCCAGAAGCTACCTTTGGACTCTCTACCTGTGCCACTGTCTTCAAATGCAGAGGCCCCATGTGGCCATGAAGTTTCTCAGTTATAATCCTAACCCATTGTGCCTGTCAGTGGCTTCTTAATTGGATTTTGCACTCTCCCAGGTCGAGGCCATGGCGGACATTTCGATCACCCCATTTCCTTCTCTAGAGACCTGGGTCTGAATGCCTGTCTCTTTAGTTCGTAGCTGTGCCGTCCCCATCTCAGATGCATCCCACTCCTAACAAAGGTCTCCTGAAGAGCCCAGCATCCCCTGTAGGGAAGCAGGCTTGTCTGGGAAGGGTGCAGCCCTGGGTAATCTCATCATTGTGGTCACAGCCAGGAGAGTCCAACCAGCCTGAGTGGACAGACCAGCACAAACCTAACCCCAGGACAACGGCTGCTGAGGACTGACCCCTGTGCCCACCTTAGATGACAGCCAGCCTAGGTGGCTGGGACAGACAGTCCCAAGTGCTCAAGGGAACCCACCCTAGCACTAGTGTCCTTCTGGCTCTGGAAGCCTTGGGTCTCTAGCCTGCTAAAGTGGCCCTAAAGGAAGTTCGGCCTGGTGTTGTGGCTTAGTTATAGCCTGGGACTAGGGAGGTAAAGGCCAAGGACATTATGGCCCTGCTTGCCCTGCTGTTGAGACCCAGGCCTCTTCTTAGAAGAAACATCTGCCCTCAGAGCTAGTCTTGCAGTGACCATGGAGAACCTCAAGTCTTCCACGCCAAGAAGCTCCACCCTGGTGCTCCTGTGTATCCAGGCCCCAGCCAGAAGCCCTGCCACTGGGCCAGCCTTAGGGTACCCCTGTTGGGGATGGGGGAGTGAGCTCTCCAATGCTCAGAGGGGAATACAGACCACAGTGGGGACTAAGTGAGTGAGGGCCCACTCCCAGGATGACCTTCCTCCAACTCACCCCCTAGCAAGAAGTAGCAGCCAGTGGCCAGCAACAGAGGGACACTCTGGGACAGGGAGCTGAGCAAGCCGCAGACCCAACCACACACGATGAGGACGAGGCTCAGAGGCAAGACTACCATGACTGTGCGGTGCAAGGCTGTGGGAAGAGGGGGGTCAGGGGCAGGAAGAAGGCCGGGAAGGGGGGGAGAGAGGGGACAGAAGGGCAGGCAGAGGGGGTACATAGGGGTGGGGGGAAGGGTGGGTATAGGGGCAGGAAAAGGGGCTTGCCTCCGAGGAGGAGCCAAAGACAGCCATGCCTTCACCTGCTCCAGTCACCAGTAGGTTCAAGCAGATACCTATATCCCTAAGGGCTAGTAGACACTCCCCGTGGCCACCCCTGTCTGATAAAGGCTTCCTGAAGCCAGGATGAGGGAGGATCACCAATGCCCTCCCCTCTCCACCCTCAGGCCTCTCAGGGAGAGTAGGTTGTCGATGGCCATCCAACTGAAAACTGGCCAGTCCAGAAGGGAACTTGATGGGTCCCAGGAGATCCAGTCATGCTCTGAGGTGGTTCACATCCTCAAAGGCAAGGGTAGGCTCCACTGAGAAGGAATGGAGGTGTGGGGAGGGCAGAGCGGGCTGGGGTTCCAGCGGCATCTGTGGTCAGAGAGCTATGATGGGAACACCCTCTGGGCCAGAGCCTCAGAAGCAAGTTGGTTTTTTTTTGGGGGGGGGGGTGAGGTGGTTGGGTCCCAGACCTTCCTGAAGAGTCAGAGATGGCACTGCCCCAGGACTCACAGAGCAGATGCTGTATCGGGGGAGAAGCTTCCAGGCTGGCACTGGCAAACGGGTCAATCAGGGGCACACAGCTGTTCTGCCCTGAAAGCCAAAGTGCAGATGGGGACTTGCAACATGGGTACCATAGCCTTGGGATCCAGTTTAACTCCAGAAACTCAGGGTTATGGCTCCAAATGGGACTAGAGGCTAGCCCTCTTATTTAATTAAGGATCACAGATCATACCTGCAGGGAAGTGAGTTTAAAAACTCCAGAAAACATTCAGAAATGCCCAGATTGGGTCTCCAAAAGAGGAGATGCCACATTTGGGAGCCTTCCTGACTCATGTTATATGGGCTCTCTCTGGTTCTTACACATGAGCACACACATAAACACCTACACATGCATGTATGCCAAGGACCACACATAAACACCTACACATGCATGTATGCCAAGCACCCACACAT
>JADRCH010000053.1:5604996-5722121 GCA_019843965.1 Rhynchomys soricoides | reverse complement strand
CCACACATAAACACCTACACATGCATGTATGCCAAGCACCCACACATAAACACCTACACATGCATGTATGCCAAGCACCCACACATATACACCCACACATGCAGGCATCTAAACATGCATGTGTGCTGAGCACACACAGGTAAGCACCTACACATGCATGTATGCCTAGGACACACAAGATAAGAGGTTTTTGCCAGGTAGATGGACAGCTTGATCATTCCTCCCCAGCACACAGAGGAAGCTACCATCACACATATGCTTACACATACAAGTTTGCTCACAGCTGTGCATAACCACACACACACACACACACAGTACCATGTGTTCACACACCATCACTGTCACATTCTTGACACCCTTTTGCAAGGGCAGCGTCAGGCTGAGATTGGTGAGGAGGCCTTGAGGGGCAGCAGAGAGCCTGATATAGGGGACACTTGGCTAAAGGTCTGTGGTCTTCTATGGGGCCCTACCATCCACGCTGATGCTTCCTGCCCCTCCTCAGCCCCATTCATAGCTCCTCTAGGAAGGAGTCAGGGTTTCCCTGGCCCCTGGGCAACAGCCCTGTGGAGGAGCAGCAAGCCATGACTGAGCTCTGGCAGCTGGGACCCAGCCTCTGGTGCTCTTCCTCTGACCTCCATGGAGGCACCTAGACCTAGAAAGGCTAAGGAGGTACAATCAAGTTACTCAGAAGCAAGGAGCAGGTTCATGGCCCACCTGACCTGTCGTCTCTCAAGGGCACCCCAACTCTCCCCAGACAGGCCTTAAAGAAAAGCTCCTCAGAATGTAAGGAAGCATGGTGTCAGTCCCCCTGTGCTTCCCAGCCATGACTAGATGGACAGCAGCAGCCTGTCCCTGAGCAGGGACCTTCTTCCTCACACCCCTCCTCATCCCAGCAATTTGAGGGGAGACGTGATGGGATGGAACTGAGCTGAGCGACTCCCTGGAGAGCAGATAGGGACGAGGAGGGAGGTGGTGTGGGGGGGGGGGATAGAAATAGACAAGGTGGAAAGGGGTGGGACCAAGGGATCTTTGGTTGTAGCTCACCTTCACAGGTGCGCCAGAGCCCGGAATGCGAGAAGAGCTGCGAGCCACCGTGGCCACCAGCGTCTGCCACCTCCAGGATGTACCAGTAGTCGCTGGCCACAGCCGCTGCCAGCAGCGCGAAGCTGAGTAAGGCGCTCAGGGCTGCGCTCAGGAGCATCGCAGCTAGCAGGACCATGTGAATAAGAGTCGGGCAGCAGCCCACGGGATGCAGGGCCAAGTGGAAAGAGGAGCTAGGGACTGGCTGCACGGGGTGGCAGGGAGGCGAAGACAAGGAGAACTGTGGGCTGGGAACAGTCAGGGTTGGGGACAGATATGAAGCAGGCTAGTGAAGGTTAGGCAGTGGGAGGGGCGGGAGCATCAGCAGGAGAGGGAGTGGGAGGGGTGTTGCGGAGCAGGCTAGCTGGAAGCGAGGTAGGTGGAGGGCAGGGTCGTTGGAGAGACACCGTCCTAGGCTCTTCTGCAACCACTGAATTTCTGCCGCAGCGCGAGTGGCCAAGTTTACAAGGAAATGGATCACCTTTCTGTGCTGGCCACGCAGTAAGGGAAGAGAGGGGGAATCTCAGGTTGTGGGCAGAGCTGGAGACAGTATATTTGGGCTCAAATCCCAATGATGTCACAAACTAGGCAAGGTGCTGTGTGGTGTTTGGGAAGAGGATTGGAGGTGAATCTAGGATGCTCCCCCTCCAGGATGTGCAGCCACAGTCAGCAGCTGGACCACCGCACCAATAGCTCCTAGAAGAATGGAGGTTTGTGGCGGGGGATAGGTGGTAGACAGACCCAGCTGGGCACATTTAGGGAAGACTCGGCGTATGACATATCTCAGAGTGGGGTCCTGGTTTCCATTAGTCCTGAGGACCAGTGGGATCAGCTCCCTGCAGCAGGGAGAAAAAGCTTGGCTCCCACGCAAAACTCACTTTCAGGGCACAGGTAGAGACCCCTTGAGGACAGTAGTCAGATGCTAATGGCAGGAGAGGCAGCAGGGGAGAGGCCCCCCCCCCCCCAGGAATCCAGGCAGCGGAAGCAAGGATGAGCTGGGTTACATTTTGGAGAACAGGAGGGCCTCTGAATCACTGCCTCTCGGGTGGTCAGAGGCTTAAGAGGAGGGCCAGAGGTGGTCTTTCTTGAACACTAGAGCTTCGACACTCACATCAACCAAGCCCTTTCTTGAATTATTTGGGCCTCTCTATAATATATATATATTTCTCTCTGCTAAGCTCTTGGCTTGAGGAATATAGTCCAGAGATAAAAACAATCTTAGCAAAGTTATTAAAACAATATTTCAAGTGGAATTCAGCCATTGAAACAATTGAAGCAAGCACAGGATTCTTCAGTGTGCTGCGAGCACACTCTTCACATGTACATCAAGGCATCCCCAGCTGCATCTGCTGTGTGACAACCTCTCAGGCTGGCACTGTCCTAGACACCACTGCTCTGGAACCAGGTGGTAGCCCAATGATCTGGGAAAGACTAAGAACCCAATGGGTGCTCAGAGAGCTGCAGCCCTCCCAAGGCAGGAGGAAAGGGAGAAGGAAGACTCCCATCCCAAACTCTGATTACAACTGAGGAATAACCATGAATCATGCAAACTTGAAGTCACCTAGCAGTTACCCCACAGTGTTTCAACAGGACAACAATCAATCTTGCTTTCCATCAAAGGCTCCTTGGGTAGAGATGTAAATTGACATGCTGGTCTGGCCCTGCCTACCTCCCACTGAGCCCCCTTGTCCTTGAGCTGGTTTGCAAAGGTTCCCGCTCTTGCCACAGCTCAAGCAGTTCTAGTGCAGCTGTTAAGGTAGGTGACAGCCATACCTGAGGCCACTGCCACCCTGAGGGAAATGACAGCAAGAGGCATCGGCCTTCAGAGCACTAATTCCCTCAAGCTGAAGGGCTGGACGATGGCCTGCTGAGTGTACCCACTTCATTTTCAACCCTGGGTTCTGTGCAGCTGAAGCCACTGATGACATGGGACCACACAGGTGCTGGTCCCTAAGGTGCTGCCCTAATGAATTCTGTTAGTGTTTTTCCCCCCGAATGGCCCCAAAAGAGAGGTGCTACCTTAGAACTACCCTGAATTCATTACTTGTCTCATCAGTGTGTAAGCTGTACTAGGCAGGCTGTGTGCTGGCCTCTGGCCTGCTGCAGGAGCTCTTCAAAGGCAGCATAACCCATCATCACAGAAGTCAAAGACAGAGGTGGGCTTCTGAAGGAAGATGGCCCAATCCTGAGTGACAGAGACAGGTCTGCATCCAAGCCTGTCTTTAACTAGGTCACATTTGCTGGACCGAGTCTGTCTCTAGTGCCAGGTGTGTGGCTAACTCTGGCTATTGCCTCCAGCCTGAGTCTGGGGAAGCAGCTGGAACTGTCAGCTAAATTATCCTCCAGCATCTGAGCATCAGCTATCTGCCAGCCAATTTTACTGAGCATGGTAAACATCCTCCCACAGAAGATGAACCTCACACAAATTACTGTCCAACGGGCCCATTCATCTACCCAGCATGCAGGATGAAGCTGCCTAAGTCCAGCAGATGCAAGACCAAAAAAAAAAAAAAAAAAAAAAATCTAAAAGGCTCTCCAGAGTTGGAGGGCATAGGCTAGAAACACACAGCTTTTCATCTTACTTGGATGAAACAGGGCTGCAGCCAAGGCTCTGTTCACACATGCTGAGGAAGCACTGGATAGCCACTAAAAGATGTGGATTAGCAGGTAGTACCAAACCAAGTGAGGCCCTGGCCACCCCTGCCACCAGCTAGGGCTTTGCTGTGGGAAAGATGTTCCCATCACCATGTCCCCCCATCCCACACACACACCAGACTGCACTTGCAGTGACCAGAAGGCACACCTCTCTTCTGCTCTGTGCATCCACTCTTGTCAGTGCAGCTGGCAGCTTCTGACAGGAACTTGATGCTAGGCTGTTTGACGGTGCCTCTTCTGTTGCCGCCCAGGGTGCTCCGGCACACCAGCTGGCTTTTTACCTCCTTGATGTTCAGAAAGCAAGTAGAAATTCTGTAAGCTGTGCAGGAGGCAGGGTTCAGGACACAGTACCAGTTCAGAATGCACTCAAGCACTCAGAATGTCCCACTTTGGGGCAGAGACCCAGATTGGTCCTTCCCTGTTGAAACTGGGCAAGTCCCAGTGGGCAGGAACCTCAAAGCTGTGCTGGTCCCTGACCTTATTCAGGGTGATTTTTGTTCATGTGAGACAGGAAGGTTCTCACAGTGTCCACTCAGACTGTGGTGGAGCTGGCCTCCCGCCAGGCCAGCCTATTTGCACACAGGTCTTGTTATCCCTGACTGGGACCTAGCTCCACCTGGGCTCAGATGTCCACCTTGGTGCTTGCTTGTGACCTTGACCAGCTGTTTAGACACAGATTCTCAGCACACCTGTGCTGCTTAACCTCTGCTCTCCTCTAAGCCCTCTGCTTCTGATTTCTGTGGTAAGGTGGGAATGGTCCCAGCTCCTAAGGTTGTACAGTGGGTCCCTGTTACACGGAGCTGTCCTAAGTCCTCAGGGAGGCCACTTGAATGTCTTAGGTGGTTCTGGAGAAGAAAGCCAGGCCCCAGATATCCAGAGCAGCTCCTGAAGTGGCCGCCCAGGAGTCATCCAAGTGAGACCAAGTGGACACACCACTGCCACTGGGAAAGTGCAGTGGCCTGAATCTTTTACACATGCTCAGTCTGAGCCTCGCTGGGCTGCTGTAGAACCAAATCTTGGTAGGTTTGTTTTGCCAGTGTTCTTCCTCAAGTTAAGCTGCAGGCAGCTCATTCAGCCTTGCTGGAAGCCTCAGGCCACCTGAGCTGTAATTCTAACTCTGCCTCATGCCTTCTGGGTTCTGAAGATCTTCCTGGCTTCTTTGCTGATCCTCCTGGAGTCAGGCTGGGACCCCTTGCAGACAGGCAGAGCAGACCTGGACTCTGGTGAAAGCTGCTTGAGCCTCAGTCTATCAGCATGGTGTGCATGGAATAGCACAGCCATGAAATCTGTACCCCTGCCTGACTTAACTCTACCATGTCAGTCACAGTGGGCTGTGCTTTTCCCCACATGCTTGGAGAATAGTCACATGGTTTGTTTGAGCAGGGTGTCAAATAGCCCAGGCTAACCTCAACCTCCATATGTATAGCTTAGGATAACTTTCGAACGCCTGATCCTTAAGCCTCTGCCTCCAAAGTTCTAGGATTACCAGTCTGTGGCATTTCACCTGGTGTCTTAGCTTCTCTTGATGTGGTGATAAAATACTCTGACAAAACACTTGGAGGGAGGAGCTCCCAGTTCAAGGTCCCGGGAAGTCAGGGTCCCGGGAGCATGAAGCAGCTGATCAGTCAGGAAACAGTATACCCTGATACCCAGCTCTGCTCTGCCAATGCTCAGCTCTGCATCATTTAGTGCACCTCAATTAATGCAATCAAAACCCACCCCGCCTCATAGGTGATGTCCATCACACCACCTTGCAGAGGAAGTCATGTTCCACGTCATGTTGCAGTCCCAGTGCCTTCTCACTATGTTCAATTCTGCACCTTATGCTGGGACTGAAGCTTAGATGCCAGTGAATCTATGACCTCTTAACACAAAGCAAAGGCCAGAGCCTGGGAGGCCGGGGCAGCAGGATCAAGTTCAAGACCAGCCTTGGCTATAGAGAGTTCCAGGTCAGCCTGGACCACATGAGACCCGTCTCAAAAAACCAAACAAACTATTTCCCCAAGACAGAAAGAGCTTACGGCCTACTTTTTCAAGTGATTTTATTCCATTACCCCGTCGCAGGAAGACTCATCAGAAGGACAGAAGAATTATCAGCAGACACATATAATCACACCTACACATGGGAGGCGTCAGCTGCTGCCAGGTATGGAAACATCAAAACCAGGAAGGACTTGCACAGGCACCCCCGATCTCCATAGGTCCTGTCAGAGAACACTGTCTCCTCATCCACTCCCTTCCTCATTGCTTAAGTCCATGTCATGATAGAGCAAAGCCACAAAACCAAAGCAAGGTAGCCACACAGGCTGAGCCACTTTAAAGCAAAACCAAAAATATTTGATATCCAGTTTCAAAATACCATTGTCTCCTTCTCTAAGATACTGCTGGGAGGTCCGGGCTGGGAAAGCTGGGACACGTGGCTTAGATGTGGCATGTCACTCAGGTCCAGGCTGTCCCAGCAAAGGCTCAACGCAGGGCAGCCAGCTGCTCAATTGACTGGCGGACAGTCTTTGCAGTCTCTTCAAACTCTTTTTGCTTGTTGTTGGTCTCCTTTGCCTGGAATGATGAACAGACATGATGGAGCTGGGGTGTGGCCCAGAGGGAGGGGCTTGCCTAGCAAGGGTGAGATGCTAGTTTCAGCATCATTGTGACAAAATAACAAGTTATTAAAAGGAAAGATATTGCCGGGCAGTGGTGGAGCACACATTTAATCCCAGCACTGGGGAGGCAGACAGGTGGATTTCTGAGTTCGAGGCCAGCCTGGTCTACAGCGTGAGTTCCAGGACAGCCAGGGCTACACAGAGAAACCCTGTCTCGAAAAACCAAAAAAAAAAAAAAAAGATATTATTTTTAGTTGCTGGGAACTGAACCTAGGCCTCAACCATAATAAGCAAATACTTACTGAGCTACAAACTGCAACTTCCCTTCCCTTCCTTGATATGTATGTATATGTATATATATGAATATGTATATCAATATGATTCATGTAGCCCACGATAGCTTTTAACTTTTCTCTCTTTCTTTTTAAGATTTATTTATTTAATATGTGAGAGTACACTGTTACCAGAGACACCAGAAGAGGGCATCAGATCCCACTGTGAGCCATCATGGGGTTGCTGGGATTTGAACTCAGGACCTCTGAGAAGAACAGTCAGTGCTCTTAACCAATGAGCCGTCTCTCCAGCCCCAGCTTTTAACTTTCAGTCCTCCTTCAGCCAACCAAACTATTTGTGACTGCACCCTAGGACTGTACCCTGGGCACAGTGTTAGTACCCAGGTTAGTGTTGCAGGATACTTGGTCATATTGTGGACCCCAAGATTGTGTTGTTTATTGGAAAAAAATGTTTCTACTTGTGGTGTGGCTCAGCCCTTAGCACTGACCTTTAACCTCTCTGGTTGGAATACAGACATGCCCTTAATATACACTTTTAATCCCAAACACTGAAGGTAAAGGTTAGTTTGTAGAAGGAAGCAGCCATGAAAGTAATGTCTAATTGAGTGGCAGACAAAGTGATGAATCAGAGAAAGACATGACAGAATAAGATGTGCCCAACTCTGATGAGAAGGGAGAGGAAGGGAAGCTATGTAAGGGACAGAGCAGGGAGAGAGGAGAGGAGGCAGGTTTACTGGGACAGGTGTGCAGAGACAGGCTGCAGAAAGAACAAATGAGACACAGGTGAAGACAGAAGGAGCCAGAGATTGGGAAGGAACCAGAAGATTAGAACAGATTGCCAAAGGTGGTGTGAGGCCAAGCAGATCAATTCAGGAGTAGTTCAGAGAAGCCAGATTGAATCAGTCAGCATGGAGAGGAGTTTGAGCCAGGACAGCTGAGTTGACCAGCCAGCCAGAGTTCAGAAAGACCCAGAAAGGGTGAACTTACTCAGCAGTAAGTCTCAGAGGCTGAAACCATTCTAGGCCCAGGTCAGATTGTACAGAGGCTAGAAGGTAAAAGGACCAGGCCTAGGTTAGCAGACGGGGGCAGTGAGCCTCTGAGAGGACAATTACTACAGAAGAATAAAAGTTACTTTCACACATTAGAGAACTTAATTTAAAAATAATAAATTGACAAGAAAAGACTCTGAAAAATGGCTGTGCCCCTTATGGTAGGATCTCCACAGATCCACAGAGCTACAACCTTAAAAACAGGAAGGGATGACTGGCCGGGGTGGGGTGGGGTGGGGGTGGGGGGGTGATGCCTTTAATCCCAGCACTCAGGAGGCAGAGGTAGGGGAGTCTCTGAGTTCGAGGCCGGCCTGGGCTACAGAGTGAGTTCCAGGACAGCCAGGGCTACACAGAGAAACCTTCTCTCGAAAAACCAAAAAAAAAAAAAAAAGAGAAAAGAAAGAAAAAAGAAAGCTTGGGAGAGGGGTTTGAGTCTGGAGAGTTGGTTCTTTTGACTCTGTGCCCAAGCTTGTATTAAAAGTTTACAGAACCCCAACTCTGCTAAATAAATAAACAAACAAACACTGAGTAACAGCAACTTTGAGCAGCAGGACCGACCTGATTTGACCATCCCCACAGAGTGTCTGAGCAGTCCTCCCTCCTCCCGACAGCAAACTGTCATCCTTGATGTTAGTATCTGTCAGTTATTTCACAATGCCCTCCACCAAGGATTGTAACTTACAGCTGAGGAGAACCCGTGGTAACCAAGGCCCCAGGTCAGGGTCAGCTGGGGGTCATCCTTCCAGCATGAGGAACAGTGTCTGCCAGTAACCCCCTCCCTGGATCCTCCCATAAAACAGCTCGGAGGGTATCAGATGAGAATACAGGCTGCCTGCTTAAACTTGAGCTTCAGATAATGGAACAATTGCAGTGAATAACCCATGCAAAACGTGGGGTGTTCTCAATCAAAATGGACTCTGGCCACCCTGGCTCTTCATGCCTGGCTACATGGGAGCCACCTCCCTGTGGACTCACCTGTGCCACATGCTTCCCAATTAACTCCACGTGACAGGAGGCGAAGCTCAGCTGACCTGTCTGCTCAGTGTCCCTTCAGCCAATGCTCTCTATGCCATGTTCCCAAGCCTCTACCCATACTGCCACCACCACTGGGGGCTCAGCCTGTGACAAGGGCTTCTGACAATGCTTGCCACTCAGGTGGGAAGGTGACCCCACTCAGGAACCACCCTTCGTGAGGGGACAGCATGCACAGCTCCAAGCCAGACTTCAGGTCAGTCCTGTTTGGCCTCTTTACCCATAAGCTCCCCTGGGTTAAGGGTACTTCCTGAGGCAGATCCCCTAGGGCTCCTGGGGACTGAATATGCTCAGTCCTTACTCTCAATCATACATACAATTTTGTTCTTGGCTCTCTGTTTGTCCAGTTTCAAAAATTCACTGACGGTTAGTTCTTCCATCTGCTTCTTGACAGTAAGGAAGGCACAGCCAGGTGAGTGCTTTCTATGCTCCTCTCTAGAAAAATCAATAGACCTACATGTCAAAAGCGCCAGGGCCACTCACAACCTGTAGCCCATCTCCCATCTCCACGGCTGTCTCTTGGTGCACCCTGCTGTGTCAAGGACAAGGTATGAGGCCCAAACAGGTCCCAGGAACACCCCACACAGCCTGTCTTCTCTCTGTTATGTCTTCCCCAGTCTTATGGTTAGAATATTTTTCTGGATTCTTTCATAATCAATAGGAAGGCTACACGATTTTTGTTTTATTTTTCAAGACAGTTTCTCTGTGTGGCCCTGGCTGTCCTGGAACTTTGTTTCATAGACCAGGCTGGCCTCCAACTCAGAGATCCACCTGCCTCCACCCCCTCAGTGTTGGGATTAAAGGCGTGGGCCACCAGAGACATCACCTATGTCACAATTGGAGGGGCTATTCAGGGGATGCTGCTAACTCGCACACGCTTCTGCAAAGGACTCTTCCTGGGTATGGTTATGTCACAGCACTCAGCTCAGGACTGCAGTGAGAACACAGCCCCCGGGACTGGAGTTGTAGTTGGTTGTGAGCCAACAAGTGCACTTAACCACGGAGCCTTCTCTCCAGCCCCAGTCCTTGCTTTTTTTGACACAGGGCCTCATTATGTAGCCCAGGCTGATCCACCATTGCCTCCTGAGTGTTGAGGTTGTCTGTGTGGGCCTCCATGCCCAGCAAGACACTTGACCTTAAACAGGCAAAAGAAAACGCAGCTCTGTGAGTAGTCAGGTCACTGCGTGTGTCACGACCTTCCATGTCTCCTCATCTTCTTTGTTGACAAAAGTGATGTTTCTATGGTCTCAATTTTCTCTCCAAGAGAAACACCAGAGTTTTTTCTCTCTGGTCAGAGGGTGCTGCAGTTTTTAATCCCGAATTTGTCTTTTGGCTGCTCTTCCAAAAGGTCCTAAGTTCAATTCCCAGCAACCACATGGTAGCTCACAACCATCTACAATACAATGAGATCTGATGGCCTTTTCTGGCCTGCAGGCCTACATGCATGCAGAATGCTGTATACATAATAAGTAAATCTTTTTTTTTTTTTTTTTTTTAAAAGCAAGGACTAGAGATATGATGAGCAAGCAAACAAGCAGGTATCTATAAGAACAAAATCCAAAATAATGATGAAGCAAAGACCTTAAAAAGTGATTTTGCTGGAGGCTAGAGAGATGGCTCAGTGGTTAAGAGCACTGACTGCTCTTCTAGAGGTCCTGAGTTCAATTCCCAGCACCCACATGGTGGCTCACACCAATCTGTCATGGAATCCGATGCCCTCTTCTGGTGTGTCTGAAGACAACTGCAGTGTACTCATATAAGTAATAAAAAAAAAAAAAAAAAGTGATTTTGCAGCGTGTGGATTATATTTCAATAGAGCTGTTTTTAAAGAATCATGGTCAGGAGCTGATAAGTTATTTCTCTGCTGGTGAACTGAACCAATTCAAGACAGATTAGATTATGTTAAATGCAGGTTTATTGGGAAGCTGCTCTCAGGTGAGTTCATTGGCCCCAAGGACTGAGGCCAGGGGAGTGGCCATGGGACGGGAAAGGAGGAGAGAAAGAGCACATGTAAAGAGAGAAGGAAAAGAAGAGAGAGAATACCAAAATGTCTGGGTTATATAGGGAAAAGCCTCTAGGGGAAGAGCAGCCCAGCTACTGGGCTGGAAAGTTAAGGGTTGGGAGCGGAGTCCTTCCTAGCATGGGAGGCACTGAGGGATGCTGGGAGAACCTGGAGGCCAGGTCTGCTTTTGGTGTGTAAAATATGCACCTTAGTCCCTTGTCCCGGGGTCTGAAACCAAATAGGGGGCCATTAAAATGGCCCAGCAGGTGAGGATGCTTGCTGTCAAACCTGCTCACCTGAGTTCAATTCTAGGGTTGCACACAATAGGAGAGAACTCACTCCCCAAAGTTGTCTTGACACTGACACCCACCATGACACCCACATTCAAATACACACAAAATAGAAACATAAAGTAATAATAATAATACATATATATATATACATACACACACATATATATACATATGTACACATATACATGTATACATATGTGTGTATGTGTGTACATATATGGGACTGGAGAGATGGCACAGTGGTTAGCAGCCCTTGATGCTCTAACCACAGAACTTCAGTTCCCAGCACTCCACATCAGGGGTCTCATAACTGACTATAATTCCAGCTCCTAGAGATCTGATACCCACATTCATGGCAGAAAGACATACATGTACACATTAACAACAACAACAACAATCTTTTAAAATCTCAAGCAGGTCAGGCAGTGGTGGCACACACCTTTAATGCCAGCACTTGGCATGCAGAGGCAGTTGGTTCTCTGAGTTTAAGGCCAGCCTGGTCTACAGAGTGAGTTCCAGGACAGCCAGGGCTAATCAGAGAAACCTTGACTCAAAACAAAAACAAAACACAACAACAAAAACCTCAGGCAAAACCATGCATGTTGGCAGCAGCACGCAGGAAACTGAGGCAGAAACTGAGAATTCAAGACCAGTCTGATGTGTGTAACAAGTTCTAGACCAGCCTGGAACACCTGAGCAAGAAGAAGCATGCATTTCTACTAAATCCAAAGGTTTGCCCCAATTCCAAGAGTAGCCTGCGAGACTTACATAGGGTTGTCATCCGGTTCCCAGCCTTCCAATTCCTTAAAGCAGAAAAAACACTGGGCCAAGTCAGGCTCATTCTCGGTAGGGCAGTGGATGAAGCCAGCCTCCGCCATCTGAAAATGACAGCTCGTGAGCAGGATCAACAGTCTGACCTTATCCTATCACTCCCAGGAATCGTTCCGGGTCGAGAGCTGAGGCAACCTGAGGGCAGTGGGAAGAGGCCGGGTCTACGGGGCCTAACAGTAGGGATAGAACAGCCTTAGTGGTTCAGGCAGAGGATGGGGAGAACAGGGTGGCCTCGTGGAGGACAGAGCAGTCTTTCCTTGTCCTGAGCAGAGCAAAGCAGCCTGGCTAACAGTGCGAAGCGAGAGTGGGGGGTTCAGATCCCGGGTCCCACCACTAAGGCACCGTCAGGCCCAGGGTGGAGTCGCTAGAAGCAGGGACGGAAATGTCTGTGTGTGGACGCTAAGTTGCGAGTAGGGGCCGACTCACCCGCTCTGGGGTGCAGGAGCAGTCCTCCAGGAAGGGCCAGTTTTTGAAGGTGGAGATACGGTGGTCCTTGAGGTACAGCTGCCAGGTCGGGGGCAGCGCCGGAGCCCCCATGATAGCGTCGCCACAACCCCCGCCAAGACAACCCAGAGCGCGATTCAAAACCCGCGGGCGGAGGCGCGCCGCAGAGCAAGCCGGGAGCGCCCCGCCCCCTACGTCCTCGCCCGCAGCCTTCTGGGAGCAGGCGACGACTACAGCGTCCCGCAGGCCACGCCCTCTGAAGAAGTCGTCTTCTGGGAGTGGACGGCGCTAGGCGAGCCGGGAAACCGCGTTTGGCCTTCTGGGAGTGGCGGGCGCAGGGCGTGCTGGGAGTTGTGTCCTCTGCTGCGTTCTGTCTAGAATCACCCGCAGCGCCTCAGCTGCCTCCGGGAGGACGCGGAGAGCGGCGAAGGGTGGCGGACTGGCCTGGGGTGCCTCTGTAAAAGCCTGTCGGCTGCAAGTCCTATATGTTCTGCGCGTTCTTCCTGCGGGCTCTGGCCCATTATCCTCCTAATCCCCTCCCCCATCCCCATCCTCCACCGCTCCTCCCCCCACTTCAGCCTAGGTGCTTGATCCTTTGTCCTAGTTCTACTTAGCTCACCAGCCTTTGTTGAGTTTTTTGTTTTGTTTTTTAAGTTTATTTATATGAGTACACTGTTGCTGTCTTCAGACACACCAGAACAGGGCATCGGATCCCATTACAGATGGTTGTGAAGCCACCATGTGGTTGCTGGGAATTGAACTCAGAACCTCTGGAACAGCACTGAGTGCTCTTAACCACTGAGCCATCTCTCCAGCCCAGTTGAGATCTTAACGCCTACAGGGACTGCCAGGTGTGAGACACCAGTAAAAGGTTTAGCAGCAAGGACAAAGCTCTGTCTTTTCCAAAGTATATGTATACAGCGTTCTGCCTGCATGTATGCCTACAGGCCAGAAGAGGGCACCAGATCCCGTTACAGATGGTAGTGAGCCACCATGCACCATGTGGTTGCTGGGAATTGAACTGAGGACCTCTGGAAGAGCAGTCGGTGCTCTTACCCTCTGAGCCACCTCTGTTGCAGTTACTACTTAATCCTACTCAAATCATCTTGGCGACAGTGGTAGTTCCTTGCTACCTGCCCCAATGTTCTGGGTTCCTGAATAAAAGACACACACACACACACACACACACACACACAGCCTTATATTTTAATAAGCCTTAAATAGTTCAATGGTTGGACCACTGCTAAACCTCCATGTGGCTAGTGAACTCCTTCCCCTCTGATATTCCTGAGTTATTTCTATATTCCATCTTTGTTGCCCTAGACTGGGTTGGGGCCTGTCTCTCTGTACTGTACTTCTCAGGCCTGGTCTTTACTCCTTTCCTGGCATGGTGGTTCTCTCCTCCTGTTCCTTCCTCCATCTCTTCCCTGGCAATCCTTAAGTCCCGCTTCTGTCTCCCTGCCCAGTCATTGGCCACTAGCAACTTTATCAATCAAAACCAACTGGGGGCAGGAACCCTCAGTGTCTTCTGTATGGATTATCGTGCAATTTTGGGGACCCAATTAATGTAACACAAGTGTCAGACCAAATCCACATCTCTCTGGCCCGAGTCAAACATTTTTTTAGCATCACAATTTAGTATGTAAATTCCTTGAATTTTTATTTGTTTTAGCAATACATTTGTGCAATATTACTGTGTTCTCTAATAAGTTGTGTTCACCTCTACCAGTGAGACTGCCCTTCTGAGTTCGGTAAGAAGCTGACTGGATTTAATTCTCAGCTTCATCATAGGAAAACTATGAGGAATTCTGTTTAATAGAGCTGAGATGAACAGAGATAGCAGGGGTCAGATGAAAGAAAGGGTTAAGGTTTGCTTGGCACTGTCCGGCCACTGTTTGATGTCCTGAGAGTCCTGGTTTGCTAAAAACACAGGAGCATCACAGGAATGTCACAACAGTTTGAGGTCAAAGCATTTGGATCCTAATCCATCTGAAAGGAACAACCAAGCAGCTTATAATTTGCATCTACCCAAAAGAGGCTTCCAGTTAAGTGACTGCTTGATTTCTTCTCTCTCTTTTTTTAAAATTATTTTTATCATGTGTGCATTGGTATTTGCCTGCATGTATATCTATGTGATTGAACTCAGGTCCTCTGGAAGAGCAGCCAGTGATCTTAACTGCTGAGCCATCTCTCCAGCTCCTGATTTCTTCTCTCTTGCTGCCCAGGCCTGCCTGTTCTTCACATCCCCTCCCCAGGTTATTCAGTAACTGGCTCTGAGCAACCCAGCCTTTGCCAGGTAAGGTTGCTTATGTAACGGGACCTGTCTCTACAGCTCTGCCCACAGCTGTCTGCTGACTCACCTGTTCCTGCTCTAGCCAGATTATTTGATGGTATGTGGAAACTCAGAGCTCCTGGAGAAAATCTGGAAGGTTCCTGAGTTCAGGTGAAATCAGATCCCGGACGCTAGGCAACCAGAGAGGTGGATGGCAGGCCCTGATTTCTCAGCTAGAGTCAGAAAGCAACTTGATAAGGCCTGATCTCTAAAAATCCAGTGGTGATGCACGCCTTTAATCCCAGCACTTGGGAGACAGAGGCAGGCAGATTTCTGAGTTCGAAGCCAGCCTGGTCTACAGAGTGAGTTCCAGGACAGCCAGAGCTACACAGAGAAACCTTGTCGAAGAAAAAAAAAAAAAAAAGCTTCCTGCTCTTCCAGGGATGAGCTCAGTTCCCAGCACCCATGCCAGGCAGTACACTATATAGCCCGAACAATCTCATTCTTTACAGCATCAAAATAGTAATAGCTTGAGACAACAATTTGGTATTTCTAGAGAATGTGCAAGTCAAATTGTAAAGGCTTATTCTGAATGTACTCAGTTTCTACCTGTACCACATAATGGTGTTAATCCTGGAGGACTTATACCTAATCAATTATTGCAAATGGATGTTACTCATATTTCTGATTTTGGAAAATTAAAATATGTACATGTGATTATTGATACCTTTTCAGGCTTTCTAGTTGCAACTGCTTTAACAGGAGAAGCAACTAAAAATATAATTAGTCATTGCCTGCATTGATTTTCTATGCTTGGTGTTCCAAATAAGATTAAAACAGACAGTGGAACTGGCTATTACAGTCATGCATTTGAGACTTTCTGTCAACAATTTAATAGTTCCATATTATTTAGATTCCTTGTAATCCTCAAGAATAAGATATTGTGGAACTTAAAAATAATATCTTCATAAACTAAAAAAGAGGGAGTTATATTCCTATACACCAAGAATTATATAAATCATGCTTTTTATTTTAAAATTTTAAAATTTGGATGCCAAGGAACTCTCTGCTAAGTGTCTATGCTAGGCATACTTATGCCTAGGTGAAATGGAAGGATCCACTTACAGACATATGGCATGATCTCGATCAGATATTTAATATGAGGAAGAAGGCATGTTTGTGTTTTTTCTGCAGGATGCTGCAGGAGCGTGCTAGCTCCCAGAGTGATTGGTGAGACATGCTGATGCTGGGACAAAGAATGATGCTGACTGTGAGCTTGCTGAGTGCCCTGACAATGGTGACAGGAAAGCTGTATTGGACATCTGTTCCTGACCTACCTTTGCTTGCCTATATCCCAGATTGGACAAGCTGCCTTGCCTCAAGCTTTTAGACCTTGTGGGACAGAGAACATGGAGACTGTGGAAACTACCTTTAAAAAATTAGTCAAAAAGAGAAGTTATAATGACTCTTCCCTTTCCTTTAATGAGACCAGTTATTCTGACTCAATCATGGACTGGTATAGAAATCAATCCAATATTGGAAATGACAGTCTTCATTTGAAAGGCTGGTTCTGGACATTTTCAGAGACATATTTGGAAGTTAGCCGCAGTTCTCTATGATGTTATGTTAGCAAGAGATAGAATTGGGGCAGGGTCTAGACTTTGAACGAGTGTTAGTGCATGTGTTAAAGCTCCTAATCTTTTATTAATTGATCATGTTAAAATTACTTTTGTTTCGCCAGGCAGTGGTGGCACACGACTTTAATCCCAGCAGTTGGGAGGCAGAGGCAGGTGGATTTCTGAGTTCAAGGCCAGCCTGGTCTACAGAGTGAGTTCCAGGACAGCCAGGGCTACACAGAGAAACCCTGTCTCAAAAAACCGAAAAACCATAATAAATAAATAAATAAATATTACTTTTGTTTCTTCTACAGTATTCAATGTAAGTTGTATTGATTGTACACTTTTTAATTGTGTTTGTGTGCTGAAACCTGGCATGTCTGTTATGGTGGTCTATCAACTAGCTTTTGTTCTATTGCCTGTGAGTATTACAGGACCTTGGTATTCTGAAAAAGGCTTGCAAGTACTGAAAGAAGTGAGTCAGGTTTTAAGCAGAAGCAAGAGGGTAGTGGGCTTGATTGTTACTGGTATAGCAGCTTTGATTACATTAATAACTAGCACCACTGCTTCTGCAATTGCTTCAACACAAGAAGTTAAGACAGTTACTTTCTTTTTTAGCAAAAAATGTTACTAATGTTCTGAGTATTCAAGAGGATTTAGACAGGCGTTTAGAACAACAGATTGATGCTCTATATGATACTATTCAAATTATTGAGGGGAGGTTCAGAGTTTAAGAGTAAGAAGCCATCTCAGGTGTCATGCCAAATACCAATACGATTTGTGTTATTTCTAAAATTTACAATGATAGTCATTTTAATTGGGAAACTGTTCAATGACACTTGCAGGGTATTTGGCATAATTCTAACACCTCTGGATGTTTTAACTTTGCATACTGAGATTATGAATTTAAAGAATGCTGCTCTGCTGATCTTTGATGCTGCTGATATTGCTGGTAATATTGTCCATGGTCTGAGGTCAGTATTTCCATCTTGGTCAAGCTTCAAGGATGGCATATATATGGAGAGATGGCTTAGCAGTTAGGAGCACCGACTGTTCTTCCAAAGGTACTGAATTCAATTCCCAGCAACCACATGGTGGCTCACAACCATCTGTAATGGGATCTGATGACCTCTTCTGGTATGTCTGAAGACAGCTACAGTGTACTCATATAAATAAAATAAATCTTAAAAAAAAAAAAAAAAAAAAAAGAATGGCACATATAGCTTGATCATGCTAGCCCTTTTTGTCCTGGGAATACTTTTACTCCTGCCCATCGGGTTAAAGCTTCCCTGTAACAACATCAACATATTGGCGGCCAAAGTACATGGCTTGAAACTAAGAATGGACTCTCAGAAAAAGTTATTAATTTAACAGGCTGGCAGTCAGAGATGGGTAAGTTCTGAACAGAGCCTTACCAACCTAAAACAGAAGTACATTGCCTTTGATAATGTATATACCATGATGGGTAAGGAAGGCATTCTTGTCAGAACAACCTAAGACATAGTCTTGTTTATGAAATAAAAAAAGGGGGAGATGTGGAGAGCTGTTGGGGGCTGCTTGGCAAGAACCTGCCATTTGGCCAAGGACAAGGAAGGTGTACTGGCTAGATTTGTGTGTCAACTTGACACAAGCTGTGGAGTTATCACAGAGAAAGGAGATTCAGTTGAGAAAATGCCTCTATGAGATCCAGGTGTAAGGCATTTTCTCAATTAGTGATCAAAGGCTGAGTGCCCCTTGTGGATGGTACCATCTGTGGGCTGGTAATCTTGGGTTCTATAAGAAAGCCAGAAGCAAGCAAGCAAGCCAGTAAGTAACATCCCTCCATGGCCTCTGCATCAGCTCCTGCTTCCTGACCTGCTTGAGTTCCAGTCCTGACTTCCTTTCATGATGAATGGCAATGTGGAAGTGTAAGCTGAATAAACCCTTTCCTCCCCAACTTGCTTCATGGTCATGATGTTTGTGCAGGAATAGAAACCCTGACTAAGACAATTGGTACCAGCATAGTGGGGTATTCCTGTGACAACCTGACCATGTTTTAGGGAGAACTGTGGAAGGACTTTGGAACTTTGGGCTAGAAGATCCATTCAGTGTTAAGAGCTCTGTGGGATGTTGTGTAGGAGCTTGGAAGATAATGTTGAGAACAGTGCAGAAGATGGAGGCCTGGCTTATGAAATTTTAGAGGGAAGACTGAAGCCTCTTATCAGGGCTGTTGCTATTTTGACTGTGAAGATTCTGTGGTTTTGGTTAGCTGGGGCTGAGAAATTAGCTGTGATTAACAAGATACCAGAACTACTAAAGCAAAACCATTGCATTGCTGGGACTGCTGATACTGGTTAGCTAGAGCTAAGATATTAGTGGTGATTAAGAAGAGACCAGCATCACTGGGGTGAAATCTTCTGAGAAGTGTTTTCTGAGAGCACAAAGAGGCTGTGTTCCAGAGATAGTCAGGGTTGTACCTTTTGCTGTGGCTGGGCTTGGTAATGTGTAAGCATCACCCAGGTGGTACTGGGTTTGAAGGCATGAAGAAGTCATGAAGAGAAGTTGAGGCCTGGGCACTGTGAGAGGCCGTGGAAGGCCATTGGTGAAGGTGCAGCCTCAGTTGCAATTAACAGCCCAGGACTGAAGGGGTCATGCAAAGGAGGTGAGGCTTGGCACCATGAAGAGCACCTATGAGAAGCTGTTGGTAAACCTAGTTGCAGCAGAAAACAGCAGTATTTTGGAGATGCCAGTACCACGAGATGACCACCAAGAACAGCAGCAGCAGTGGAGTACAGGCATCTGGAGCCTAGAAGACAAGGTGTGTGCTACAAAGGGCAGAGCTGGAGAAGTGACTCAAGCCCTTGGAGGAATCCAGAAGATCGTGAGTGGATCCCAGACATTGGACGGTTGGAGTTTGATTTTGCCTTTGATTGTGACTGTGTCCTGATATATTTTCCCTCCTGAAGGAAGAAGTATTTTAGTGGAGCTCACAGTTAAGAGACTTTGAATTTTTAAAAGACTTTGAATTTTAGGAGTTTGGATGTTTAAAAGGGACTGAAATATTAATATGTAAGGATTTGCAAAGACTGTGGGACTTTAAAGTTATTTAGATCTTGAGGATGAATAAGGAAGTAAGGGTTGAGACTTAATGGTGATGAGTTTGTGTGTCAAGTTGACAAGGGGTCAATTGTACTGGCTAGTTTTGTGTGTCGATTTGACACAAGCTGGAGTTATCACAGAGAAAAGAGTTTCAGTTGAGAAAGTGCCTCCATGAGATTCAGGTGTAAGGAATTTTCTCAATTAGTGATCAAGGGGGGAGGGTCCCCTTGTGGATGGTACCATCTGTGGGTTGGTAGTCTTGGGCTCTATAAGAAAGCCAGCTGAGCAAGCCAGGAGAAGGAAGCAAGCCAGTAAGTTACATTCCTCCATGGCCTCTGAATCAGCTCCTGCTTCCTGACCTGCTTGAGTTCCAGTCCTGACTTCCTTTAGAGATGAACAGCAGTGTGGAAGTGTAAGCTCAATAAACTCTTTTTCCTCCCCAACTTGCTTCTTGGTCATGTTGTGCAAGAATAGAAACCCTGACTAAGACACTCAGTTATGGAACTGGAGAGATGGCTCAGCAGTTAAGAGCACGGACTGATCTTCCAGAGGTTCTGAGTTCAACTCCCAACAACCACATGGTAGCTCACAGCCATCTATAATGGGATCTGATGCCCTCTTCTGGTGTGTCTGAAGAGTGACAGTGTACTTACAAATCAACAAACAAAATATTAAACAAACAAATCAACCAACAAAAAAACCTAGTTATGTGAATATGCTTTTGTTTTGATCCCAGGGATGGGAAAGGGGGCTGCTTCAGATTGTCCACAAGAAACTATGATTTGTCTCATGCTTTGGCATGGGTGTGAGTCTGCCAGTTGAAGATAGTTTACATTTGGAATTCTGGGGATTCTTGAGAGGGTATAAAAATTCCAGAGGCCCAGAAGGAGGTGGCTGCTGTGTCCCCTGCGGCTGCTTTTGCTGTTTGATGACTTGCTGGTTGGACTTGCCCTAGGGATCTTGATCCCTGTAATCAGCATGGCATCTAAAGAGATCTACTGCCCCCCTCCCCTCTAGCCCTCCCAACCACCTAGTGTTGGGGGTTGCTATAAGAACCCAATAAAGTAGGCAAAAAGTATGACTACAGTCCACAACAGCTGTTTCAGAAGGATGGGTGACTACCGGGTGTGCTGCAGGAATAGATGTCAGGTCTGGTGGAGCCTGCTACACACAGGTCTTTGTGCAGGTGGCCTCTCTGGGATGGTGCAGTTCTAAACACAGGCTCTTTTTATTATCAACATCGTGTGTGTGTGTGTGTGTGTGTGTGTGTGTGTGTGTGTGTGTGTTGTGCATGCTCCCATGCAGGCGCACTAAGCTACACATATGGCAGCCAAAGGACAATTTGGGGAGTCTGTTGTTTCCTTCCATATAGGTCTCTAGGACCAAACACAGATCGTCAGGCTTGATGCCAGGCACTCTGACCTGCTGAGCCATTTCTCTAGCCCTTTTTCTTTTTCTTTCTCTTTTTTTTTTTTTTTTTTTGGTTTTTCGTTTCTGGGTTTCTCTGTGTAGACCTGGCTGTCCTGGAACTCACTCTGTAAACCAGGCTGACCTCGAACTCAGAAATCCGCCTGCCTCTGCCTCTCCAGTGCTGGGATTAAAGGCGTGCACCACTACAGCCCAGTGCCCTTTTTCTTTTTGAAAAAGGTCTAGCTATGTAGTCCAGACTCGTCTTGAACTCACAAGCAATTCTCCTGCCTCAGTGCTGGGATTCAGGTATACACTGGGCCTTCCCCCCTTTTTTTCTTCATTTTCTTTATTTATTTTTTCCTTGTTAATACCAGGTTTCCCTGTTAAAACCCAGGATCCTATGCATGTTGGCCAGACTTTCTACCAGTGAGCTACATCCTCCAGTGGTTGGTTGGTCTGTCTGTCTGTCTGTCTTCATCCCTTCTCCCCACCCCACCCTCTCTTGTAGTAGGAGATAGGCAGAACTCCAGCACTCAGCTACAGTCTCAGCCTCAGCCAGTCCACACTGATACTGCTATCTGGCATTGAAAGCCAGACAGAAATTGATTACCACTCCCCGTAAGCAGGCAGAGGGAAGGGGGGGGGGCAGACTTGGCCAGGTGGTGGCTGTGTCATCTCCCAGTGACAATCTATAGGCTTTCCCTGGAGCTCCATCTGGGTGGGTTGAGGAATGGCAGGAGAGGAGATTGTGTTCACAGCAGGGAGACTGTATGTGGTTGCCAGGCAGGCCAGTGTGAGGAAGAACAGTCACCTCTTTTCTGGAGGCTCTCTGAGGTGCATACAGGCTGGGGACTGGGTGTCCTCACAGCTTCTGGAAGACTGTTTTCAAAATGATCTGCAGGAGGAAGACAAGACAGGAAAGCCCAGGAATGGATGGCTACCCAAATAAACAGTTGTAGATGCTGGCATAAACCTTTGGTCCCAACACTTGGGAGGCAGAGGCAGGTGGATCTCTGAGTTCCAGGCCGGCCAGGCTACACAGTGAGACTCTGTTTCCAAATAAATAGACAAACAAGTAAATAAAAGGTCTAAGCTAGTCCTATAGTCCACAGGATGCGGAGGCAGAAGGATTACAAGTTCAAAACCTAAATGGGATGGCTCAGTGGGTGAAGGTGCTTGCCACCACCAAGTCTGACTACCTGAGTTTGATCCCAGAACAGGTAAAGAGAATAACCAAGTCCAGCAAGGGAGCCTCTGACCTCCACACACAGTAGACAGGCAAGCGTAATGAAAAGGCGTTTTAAAAGTTTGTCTGGGCTACTTAGGAAGATCCTGTCTCCCAATTTAAAAGTAGGGACCAAGAGGTAGCTCAGTTGGGGAGACACCGGACACACAAGTGTGAGGACATGAATTCAGATCCCCAGAACCCACAGAGGCTGGGTGAAGGGGAGCACAATGGACTCCAGTGATGGGGTGGAGGGCAGAGATAGGTGGATCCCTGGAACTCACTGGCCAGCTGCAGCCAGCTCGCCAAAATCAATGAGCTCCAGGTTCCATGAGACGCCCTGTCTCAAAAAATAAGGAGAGCGGGGCTGGAGAGATGGCTCAGCGGTTAAGAGCACTGAAGAAGATGCCTCATGTCAACCTGTCCTTCACGTGTACATGGTGCACACACACGCACACACATACATACATACACATACACACGTGCGAGCACACACACACACACATATACACATTAGCACACACACCCACATATATACACACACACTCACACACACACATACATGTACATACAGTGTTCAATTCCCAGCACCTGAAAATAAAATCAAGCTAGTCAGATGCCCTTTCCTATTACCAAAGGGGGGGGGGAAGATTACCCCCTGTCAGATGTGTGGCAACAATTTTTTATTTATCCTTTGCCCCTCTCCCCTCAAAGGGTTTCTCTGTGTAGCCCTGGCTGTTCTGGAACTCACTCTGTAGACCAGGCTGGCCTCGAACTCATAGATCTGCCTGCCTCTGCTTCTTGAGTGCTGAGACTAAAGGCGTGCGCCACCACACCCAGCTTTATTTGACTTTTAAAGAGAACTATTTATTCAGTGTTCTGTTCACACACATGACACACATGTGAAGGTCAGAGGACAACTGGCAGGAGTTGGTTCTCTCCTTCCATCAGGTGGGATCAACCTCAGGTTCTCAGGCATGACAGCAAGCGCCTTTCTTTACTCAGTGAGCCATCTTGCTGGCTTCTCCGAATTGCTTATAGTCGTCTCTGGGTCAAAGTCGTAACAAGCCTGATATGACCGTATACACCTCTAATCTCGCACCCCAGGAGAATGAGGCAGGAGGATCACTACAAGTTTGAAGGCAGCCTGATCTATATGGTAGGTCCCAGTCCAGCCAGGGCTATATAGTGAGACACTGTCTCAACAATAACTACAACAATAAATAATAAACACTAGCCACATGCCCGTCTGTGGAGCTGGCTTCAGCTTTTGAATCTAGACACTGGCCAATGTTTCATCATGGAATCCACAGTTCCCGTTTAGAAAGCCTATGTGGGGGAGGGGTGAACCCTACCTGGGTGAGCGTGTCATCCTCCCGGGTCAGATTCTCTATGATGTCAAAATGATCCACACCATGCAGCTGCTGGAAAGAGGCCTTCCATCCTACTCGGCGTAGTGTCTGGACAGAAATGGGGGGGGGGGGATAAGAGTGTGGGGGGTGGAGTGGGTGGTTCTCTGTGTCTGGTACATGTGCACAGCAGATTTATTTGAATGGTTTTGTTGAATGAGTGAATGACCATCCTGGGGTCTGGCTAGACAGAATATGTCTATTTATTACATACAGTCCTGGGGATTGCACCAGAGCCTTGTTTATGCTTAGGAAGTCCATCACCAGAGAGTTACACCCTAATATTTCTTTAAATTTTGGAATGGGGTCTCATTTAGTTCTTTAGGCTAGCCTGATCTCTCTTTACAGCACACCCCAACCACATGATCATCTTGCCTTAGCCTCTGCAGTAATTGGGAATGTGTGTATGTACCACCAGGTCCGGCTCGTTTGAGCAGAATAAGAGAGAGGTGAGATCATGTGATGCTGAACTTGGGGCTAGAAGCTAGCTGTTAGAAGTACCTCATAGAACTCCTTGGACTGACGGTGGAACTCTGGGGAGTCATGCTGACCCACAAGCACCAACACAGGGCAGGCTGGACCCACAGGCTTCACTGCGGCCACCTCCAAGCGTCGCTGTGGACTGTTTCTTTGAGCATCTTCCCTGGGATAGGACAGTGGAAGGGTCAGGACAGAGGGGAGACAGGCCTTGGATGGGTGCTGGAGAGAGAGGAAGGGCAGACAACTCACAGGGTCATGCGCAGAGGGTCATTCTGGGAGGTCAATATGAGGGGCTCCAGGTCGTAGATCCCACTCACCAGAAGAAAGCCTGTGAAGGTCGAGAGTCAGACCAGTGGCCAGGCCTAGTAAGATGGACCTGCCCATCCTCCAGGCCAGAGAGGAAGCCCAGGATTGTGGGCAGAGGGCAAGGAAGGATCTACACTCAAGTTATCAGCCTTTCAACCAGCTGCTCAACCCTCCACTGCTCCAGAGAGGGTAAGAGCTGCCAGGCCAGCTCTTCCCATACCCACAGAAACTTTACAGGTTGGAAGCCAGCCTGGCTACCATACTGTTTTGATAAATAAGAAACCTTGGAGGTTGGGTGTGACACCATGCTTGGTCCAGCTGGCCAGGAGCACCATGGCGGCCAGGTGAGCACCTGCAGAGTGTCCACAGAGGTAGATTCCCCTGGATGAGACAGAGACCTGGATTACAGCTACTTCCCTAAGGTGTCAGAAGTCCCGGTCTGTGTCAGGCATCTGTGAGACACCTACTCATTACTTGGATAGCGCCTCTGTAGAAATGCAACACTGCGGGTCACCTGGTCCACCATCTGGTCCAGTGTGCCTGAACAGAGCAAAATACTGGGTCAGGATCCACCAGGAGAGGGGGGCTCTATCCACACAAAGCTCTGGCCCCCAAATCCTCAAAGGCCACCCTTATTACCTTTGGGTGCAATGTCATAAGCCACAATCGCCACCAGTATCCCCTGTGCCGTCAGTGGGTTTACCATGAAGGCCGAGGTATCTTTACTGTGGAAAGACAAAAGTAGGCAGGGGGGCTGGAGGGCTGGCTCGTGGGTCCAGAGCACTGGCTCCTCTTCCAGAGCACAAAGGTTCAACCCCTCAGTTACCATGTGGAAGCTTACGAACATCTGGAATTCCAGTTGTTCTTCTGGCTCTGCAGGCAGTAGGCAGGCTCATGGTGCACAGACATATTTGCATGCAAACACCAGTACACTTAAAATGATGATGATGATGATGGTGGTGGTGGTGGTGGTGATGATGGTGGAGCATATAATACATATTTGAGAAGGAGAGGTAGAAGAATCAAGAGTCCAAGGTCATCCTCAGCTACTTAGGGAGTTTGAGGCTAGCTCCAGCTACAAGACCCAGACTCAAAAAACCCAAACAACATAAAATGAAAGATAAAGACGGGACAACTGGAGACAACTTGACCATGACGATGCCTCCCTAAGGTCCTGGACACACACGCCTCGGGGCAGATACCCCATGCACACAGGCCACTGTGCTAAGGGAAAGGAACAGGCTGTCCTCGATATGGACTTTAATCTCTAGGCTGGCTCCCTCCCCTGGAAAACAGAGACAATTATGTTCCCTCTCTGAGCAAGCGGTGAGACCTAGAGATTTAAATGTTTAAATGGAATAAACATAGCAGCTGAATAAGATGAAAAAAAAAACCCAAAAACCAATGATCGTGCTGGGGGTTGGGATGGACCCGATGACAGGCCTCTCAGGACCGTCCTCAGAACAGCTGTGCCCTCCAAGACCCCGAGCACCCTTCTTCTCCATGCAGGGACACCAGCTGTGTCTATTTAGTGTGTACATAGCATATGTATGTAAACATGGACTTTCCATTTCATGTGTCCCAGCCTGGTCTCAAACTCCCTATATAGCTGAGGATAACCCTGATCCCCAGCCTCCAGCTCCTGAGGGCTGGAATCACAGGTATGTGTCATCAGGCTGAGTTGCTGAGTTTTGTTCAGTGCCAGTGATGTCACCCAGGGTTTCCTGCAGACCACAGGCCTTACTGACCCACTACACCCCGCCTTCTTGCTTTGTGTCTTCTGAGACAAGGCTGGCCTCAAACTTGCAGTAATCCTCCTGCCTCAGCGTCCCTGCTCTTATTTCCAAAGCACCAAACACTCCATGTTGTCTTAGTCCTAAACAAGGCTTACATGACAAGCACCTTACCCACTGAGCCATCTTGCAAATTAGAAATTGCTAATCTTGAGATCCTCTAAATAGGGACAAAGTTATTTAAATCTAAAGCAGTGCCTTTTTAAAAAAAGATTTATTTCTTTAAAAAGAGGCGGTGGCACACACCTTTCATCCCAGCACTTGGGAGGCAGAGGCAGGCAGATCTGAGTTTGAGGCCAGCCTGGTCTACAGAGTCAGCTCCAGTGCAGGCAGGGCTACACAGAGAAACCCTGTCTTAACCCTCCCCCCAAATCATTACATATTTTTAATGTATATGTCTGTGTACATGAGTGACGTTTCTGGGGAAGCCGCAAGAGAGAGTCAGATCCCTGAAGCTATGGTTGCTGGGAACAAAACCGGGTGCTCTGGAAGAGCAGCAAGAGCTCTTAACCCCTGAGCTACGTGTCCAACCCTAAGATGGTGTCTTTATGAGACAGAGCTCTGGGACTCAAGCATCAATGACCATGTGAGGACGAAAGCAGAAGCTGGAGACACAGCCACAAGCTGAGGCACACCCAGCCAGGGCACATGTCCCCCTTAGCACCTCTAGCCAGGCCCCGCAGCCCCTCCATTCTGACTTCCTGCCACATGGATGTGAGAGGTCGCGCTTCACTTCTCATAGGCCGGACCACTGGGTAATGTGTCACGGCAGCTCTGGAACAGCAAACTGGGGAAGGGTGACTCATGCTTACTAGTCACCTACATCCTCACTCACCTTCCACTCTGCCAGTATCCTCCATGCAAGAACAGGAAGAGAGGGAAAGCTGTAACACACGGCAGGGGGCGCTGGTGAGCACGACACCCTGTTGCCTCGCCGGGGACCATTGGCCCCGCCCATCTCACCCTTGGAATCCTCCTCCGGAAAGTAGATATCCATTTTCTCCCCTATGCCATCTCCATAGGGGACATCCAGCTGGTTCCTCCTGGTGGCCCGGGCCTTCTGGGTGGCTGCAGAAGCAGACAGTTGCTGTCAGTTAAGGCCAGGTACATCAAGTTCTGGGCAGATTGCAGCACCCTTCTTAGCGACAGCTTCCGCCAGGAGCCCGCCCCCACCCTGACATCTGGGGACAAGTGACCCGTGGTCCCAGAGGGCATTGCCGGCTGCCGCTACTTCACTGTATTCTGATTACATTCACTATTAGATAGCACACACCTATCTAGGTGTTAGGAAAAGCGTTGTATTTTTGTTTGTTTGGTTGGTTGGTTGGTTTTAGTTTTGGTTTTTCGAAACAGGGTTTCTCTGTATAGTCCTGGCTGTCTTGGAACTCACTCTGTAGACCAGGCTGGTCTCGAACTCAGAAATCCGCCTGCCTCTACCTCCCAAGTGCTGGGATTAAAGGTGTGCGCCACCATGGCCCAGCTGAGGAGATCTTGTGTGTGTGGTGGTGAGAGTGTCATTGCCACCGTCTGTACATGGGACCTTACATTCGACCAGAGTACACAACACCTGAGCCAGCACCTCAGCCCTTACTTTATATTTATCTTCTTAAAAAAAACCGTTGGGTGTGTTTTTGAGACAGAGTTTCTCTGTGTAGCCTTGGCTGTCTTAGAATATGCTCTGTAGACCAGGCTGGCCTTAAACTCTGGGTTCTGCCTGCCTCTGCCTCCAGAGGGCTGGGATCAAAGGTGTGCACCACCACACCTGGCTCCTTGTTTTATTTTTTGAGGCAGGGTTTCAAAAAAGGTCTATCAAACTCAGGTCACCAGGCTCCCCTGGCAAGCACCATTACCCACTGAACCATCTTTGTCACCCTGAAATGGATAATTTTGAGACCATCCAATTAGGGACAGGGACATTTGAATCGGAGACAGTGCCTTCTAAAAAAGACTTATTATTTTAAACAAAAACTGGAGGTGGAGAGGTGGTATCTCAGAAGTTAAGAACAACAGTACTGGGACAGTTAAATATCCAAATGATCTCTACCTCATACCACAAAGATCAACTCCAGATATGTTCATCATAAACCAGACTTTGAAAAAGCACCTTAGGAGCTAGCAATATGGCTTAACAGGTAAAGAGGCTTGCCACCAAAACTCTGACTGAGTTCCATTTCCCAGACCTACCTGGTGCAAGGAGAGAAACAATTCTCAAAGTTGTCCTGACTGCTACACACCCGCTGCAGCACACACACTCATAAAAGACAGACTTTCATGACCCTGAAGTCAACGAAGACCACACCTGCCAGACGGTGGTGGCGCACACCTTTAATTCCAGCACTGGGGAGGCAGAGGCAGGCGTATTTCTGAGTTCGAGGCCAGCCTGGTCTACAGAGTGAGTTCCAGAACAGCCAGGGCTATACAGAGAAACCCTGTCTCGAAAAACCAAAACAACAACAACAAAGCAAAGACCACACCTAACCAGGGCCCCAGGAATAATATTCAGAAAAGAGATTTGACAGTGACCTGCCAGCATCCTGGAGGCTAAGGCAGGAAGGTCTTAAGGCGGCCTGTGCTACACAGCAAGCCTGTCCCAAGACAAACAAAAATGTATTTCCTTACATAAAGAGCAAGCTCGGACCTGGCAGTGGTGGCACACGCCTTTAATCCCAGCACTTGGGAGGCAGAGGCAGGTGGATTTCTGAGTTCGAGGTCAGCCTGGTCTACAGAGTGAGTTCCAGGACAGCCAGGGCTACACAGAGAAACCCTGTCTCGAACAAAACAAAACAAAACAAACAAAAAAAAAAGAGCAAGCAGGGGTTACACAGGCCCCACACGATGGTCAGAGTCATTCTCTCCATCAGCCACACCCCTGTGTCCTCCTGCTCGGTCCTCAGCTCCTCTCTCTGAGACTCTGCCTCCACTTCCTATCTTGAATCAGGGTCTCCCCCCCACCAGCACTGAGACTCCTTGGAGGGCAGGCTCTGCTTCCTCTTGTCCCTGGAAGGTAGTGACACCCCTCTCTCTTCTCCTTGCTCCTCCCCAACCCCTATAGCTGTTGCCTTCAGCATCTGTCACAAATGTGGCCACTCCCTGGCTGAGATCCAACCACAGCCACTTATGGGTTATCTTAGGGTGTCACAAACCACCCTGATGACAACACCCTTGATCATACTGTGCTGACTCTGGGAACCCAAACCTTCAGGAAGTGTGGCTTCTGGGCCAGAGGGTAGCCATGCTTGCCAGTAGGAGGGCACTGGTAGTGTCCTCCACAGGAGCTTCCAAGGAGGGAGAAGTGTGTGCCTCAGGGTCTCATCAGCACAGGAGTCAATGAAAAGCTAGTGATTTTGCTAAGAGTCCTGACAGCTTGCCTGGCTGAATTAGAATTATTCGGTGCTAAAACCACACTTTTGCTCTCTGTTGAAGAGGAGCAAAGCATTCAAACCACCGCTGACCTGAGAAGAACAAGGACCAGCCTCTGGCTGGGACACAGCTCACTGGGCGGTGGGACACAAAGATGAGGTGATGCACAGCCTCCCGCAGAGTGTGAATAACCCCCATCCTCCAGGCTCTGAACCCCTAGGTAGGAACACAGGAGGGCTTTCGCAAGACACCCCAGAATAAACTTTTGTTTGTTTTTTTCGAGACAGGGTTTCTCTGTGTAACCCTGGCTGTCCTGGAACTCACTCTGTAGACCAGGCTGGCCTCAAACTCAGAAATCCGCCTGCCTCAGCCTCCCGAGTGCTGGGTTTAAAGGTGTGCCCCACCACTGCCCGGCCAGAATAAACTTCTTAACAAAGAGAGAATTGGACTTTAATTATTCATAACCCAAAGTGCCAAAACTCTTACAGCCAAAACGGCAGGTTCTACAAGTCATGGACCGGAGCCAACTGGAACTGCTGTGTTGGCAGTTTAATAGTGGAAGCAGAGGCCAGAAGTTATGCAGATGAATCCAAGCATGAGAGGGGACTGGTCACTGGGAGGCAGAAGTCAGAGCTCAGTATAAGTCACAGACACAGACTCAAGGTTCCTTCTGGAACCTTCAGTTTGTTTGAGACAGGATTTCATGCAACCTTGGCTGGCTCAGAGCCCTAACTAACCAAGGTGACCTTGAACTTCTGATCCTCCTATACTTTGGCACATTTTAACATCTGGGATCATTAGACTGCATACCATGCTGTTTTGTTTTGAATTTTTGAGACACATTTATCCAGGATGATCTAGAACTGCTATATAGCCCAGGCTGGCCTTGAATCTTCTGTTTCAGCCTCCTGAAATAAGATTCTATTTTTGTGGGTCTTTTTAAAGACTTATTTTATCATTATTTATGTGTGTACATGTGCATCTGTGTGTGTGCATGTGCATGTGTGCAGGTCTCTGTGGAAGTCAGAGGAGGGCTTCAGATCCCCTGGAGCTGGAGTTACAGGCAGTTGTGAGCCACCTATCATGGGAGCTGGGAACCAAATTCTGATTTTGAGAGCAGTGTATACTCTTGACCACTGAGCCATCTCCCCAGACTTCAGATTCTGGGTTGTTTGCATTTCTTACTTCACTCAGCAAACATGTTTTTTAAAAAAATCAATTTATTTTATGTGTATGAGTATTTTGCCTGAATGTATATGTCTGTGCACCATGTACATGCCTGGTGCCTGAGGAGACCTGAAAGTCATGCCAGATCCTCTGGAGCTGGAGTTACAATGGTGGGCTGCCACTCAGGTGCTAGGAATCAAACATGGGTCCTCCGGAAGAGCAGTCGGAGCTTAAGCATTCCCTCCAGCCATCTCCCCAGCTCCCAAAAGTAGGTTTTAGTGTTAGCGTCAGCCATGAGCTGTACCAGTCTCCATATCTTCTTCATTTTGAGGGCTGGGGAAGGAACCCTGGGATTTGAGCACATGGGCAGGCGCTGCTCCACCAGCCCTTGTTACAGACTCTGGAACAAATAATCAAAACACCCATGTGGCTGGGTAGTCAGTCACCTGTCATGACAGGAGAGTGAAGGCAGGAGGATCAGAAGTGCACCGTCATCCTCCACCAGCTGAAGAGGCTGGGAAAGGCTAAGGTAGAGAAAGAAGCCTGGGGCTCGGTTTCAGCGGTCAGTCAAATCCTAGGATCACATGGAAAGGCAAGCAGAGCTGGGAAGAGACCGAGCACTAGAGGAGCCATGAGTTGGGAGATCTGTCTGTGAGTGCTGAGATTAGGGGGTGCGCTAGCAGGACAGCTCTGCTAGCATTTCCTGAAAGCTGATCACAGAGAGTTCTGAGTGAGCAGTGGCCTAGTCTCAGCTCTAGGTTTTGGCTGGTGAGTTCCTTCCCCTGCTGGGCTGGCTTTTTATCTCTCTAAACAAGACAGGCCAAATGTGCTCACTCCAAGTCTGCACATCTTCACATATTTACTGTGACGGCCACAGCGAGGACCCTTCAGAGCCCAGGAAACAGCTCCAACCCACACTAAGGGGCCAAGGAACAAGACAGAACGTGTGGGTTGACACCCTCAAAGCTTGATCCTCCCCTGGCTATCTCTATTGAGGAAACTCCCCAGTACAAAGTTTTGGTCAGTCTGCTGAGACCAGGCACTTGGGCAGCATCCAGACTCCCACTCTTCGTAGACAGCCAGTTGTCTCCAAAATCTACTTCCCCACCAGTTCCCCACCCAGCATGGATGCCTTTCCAAGGGTCGCAGCCACCACAGCACCTCAGCACTCTGTGTACATAGTCCAAGCTCTGATTGCTTTAAAGGAAACAAAGGTTTGATCCCCCCCCCACCCCCATGGTCTCATGTATCCCAGTCTGACTTGGAATTTACTACATACATAATGGGATCGGGATAACCTTGAACTTCTGCTCTGCCTCACTGGTGCTAGCATTACAACCAGGCACTACCATGCCAGGTCTATGCCACAGAGAGTTTAACTAACCCAGGGCTGTGCATGCTGGGAAGAATCCCACCATCCTCCTCTTCTTCTTCCTCCTCCTCCTCTTCCTCCTGTTATGTTCTCTACACGTAACACTGATATGATCCGGGTACAGTGATTGGCATCTGTAATCCCAGCCCGCAGGAGCCTGAAGCAGGAAGTTAATGCATTCAAGGCCAGCCTGGGTTACATAGTAAATCTGAGGCCAGCCTAGGCTACTCAGAGAGACCCTGTCTCAAAATAAAATAAAATAAAATAAAATAAAATAAAATACAGCTGGATGACCTGGGCATTGGTGGCACACACCTTTAATCCCAGAACTTGAGAAGCAGAGGCAGGAAAATCTCTGAGTACGAGGCCAGCCTGGTCTAGAGAGTGAGTTCCAGGACAGCCAGGGCTACAGACAAAACAAAAAACTTTAAAACAAACAAACAAAAAAACAAGAAAAACAAAAAACAGTGACGGTATCCTGCTTTCTTCGCTGTTTTCAGTTCACATTTCTGTGCCAACCATAGCATGTCGTCCCCCCCCCTTTTTTTTTGGTTTTTCCAGACAGAGTTTCTCTGTGTAGCCCTGGCTGTCCTGGAACTCACTCTGTAGACCAGGCTGGCCTTGAACTCAGAAATCTGCCTGCCTCTGCCTCCTGAGTGCTGGGATTAAAGGCGTGCGCCACCACTGCCCAGCTCATAGCATGTCCCTTTAGAGCAGTGGTTCTCAACCTCCCTAACACTGCAACACTTTAAAACAGTCCTTCATGTTGTGGTGACCCCAACCATAAAATTATTTTCGTTGCTACTTCATAACTGTAATTTTACTACTGTTATGAATCGTGCTGTAAATATCTGATATTTATATTTATAACCGGTGAAAGGGTTGTTCAATCCCCAAAGGGGTCTCAATCTACATGCTGAGAGAACCATAGCTTGAGAGCTTAGAGGCCCTTAGCCAACCAGGAGGGGAGCCTGGGTGTCTCACTAGAGCTTGGCCTTGTGCAAGCCTTTTCTGCCTCCAGCTACGCCCTCACCTCCGGCCCCAGCAGAGGCTCACCCATGTGCCTGATATAAGAGTAGTGTCCTTACGCTCAGGGGTGCAGTCCCCTCCCGAACCCCAGATAAACAGCCACAGTATCCCGAGAGAGTCCCACGGTACCCTGGCTTCCTATCTGCATGAAGTTCCCGACAGCTTCCTCTGGTTTCATGCGGATGACCCATCTGCTGGGGAAGTACTGCTTCTCCAGGTCCTGTGGGCAAGACAGATTGAGACTCTCCCTCAGGGGGTGTGTCTACCCCACCTCTGATGGCTGATCCTCTCTACTTCTCTGCCCTGAGAAGTCCCTCTAGTGCATGCAGGGTTCTTCAAGCCCTTTCAAGTTCCATATCCCACCCCCTCCACTAGCTGCCCCATTAGGTATGTCACCAGAACATACCAGGTGCCCTCAAAAGGGTGCCAAAGGGGTTCCCTGCCAGCAGCCATTCCCATAACCAGCTAACAGCCTTCATGAGACATGAGGTCTGTAAATGGCATTGGGGGGCCACGTTCCTACAGAAACTGAGACCACAGGAGGTGAGGCAGCTGTGTGGCCATTATCGATCAAGTGGCATGGGCTGTTTTCCTGGGAAGACAAATATTCCGCCCACAGGAACATACAGGGTCACAGGGACAGAGGTAAGGAAGAAGTCAAAGGTCAGTTTACAAATATTGCTCAGCCAGATGGCTGACACAGGAGGCTATGGCAGCCGAGGTGTGTGGTGAAGCACAGCTGTAATCCCAGCACTCTGTGGGGGTGGAGGCAGAGTCAGGAGGGCAGCCTAGAGCCAAGCAAGTTCCTAGATAGCCAGGGCTACAGAGTGAGACTCTGTTTATAAATAAACAAAGTAAAAAGTGGGGATATAGCTCAATGGCAGAGTGCTTGCCTAGCACGTGTGAGGTGCTGGGTTCGATCTCCAACATCATGAGGGGAAAATGCCCACACTTAACACAGAAAGCAAGGAGACAGGTTCCTAAGCCAGCGCATAGGAATCCTGAAAGCAAAGGCCTGGGGCTGAGCACCATCAACCTTCGTCTCTTACTGGCTGTCTCTAGTCTGTTCTCCTCATTGGTATAATGGGGGTGCCACCTTCAGGGTTAGAAGGGAGGTGTGTAAGAGAAACAATGTAAGCCACTCAGCTCAAACGCAGCTGCCTCTGCACCCCTCAGGTGCTCTAGACCCCTCTTGTTCCAGTCGGTACCTGCTGGATGCTAGGGCCCGGCTAGGCACCCCGACAGAAAAATGTTCTCATCATCTTTTTTTGTTTTTTGTTTTCTTGAGACAGAGTCTCTCATAACTATGTAACTGTCTCGAGCATCAAATGCCGAGATTATAGACATGTGCCAAAAATATTTTTCTTTTTCTTTTTTTAAAATGTGTGCGCCTGTAGTCCCTTCTGGGGCTGGACGTTTGTGAGCTGTCTGATGTGGGTACTGGGAATCCAACTCAGGTCCTCCGGAGGAGCAGTGAATGCTCAACCGCTGAGCCATCTCTCCAACCCTCTGCCTTCATTTCTTACTACTAGGATTTACGACTGATTGCATTTTCAAATTTATTTTTTTCTTTTTTGATTTTTCAATAGGGTTTCTCTGTGTAGTCCTGGCTGTCCTGGAACTTGCTCTGTAGACCAGGCTGGCCTTGAACTCAAGTCACCAGCCTGCTTCTGCCAGGAATTGAAGGTGTGGGCTACCACCTACAACACAGCGTTCTTAACTTTCGACAGATTTAAGCGATGTCTGTGACTCAAACAAAGAACCCTGCTTAATACAAGCTAACCAGTCAAGAAATCATAACAGAATGGTAATTACAGCAAGAGCCAAAATGTGTTGTCGTGCTTTGTGTATGTCGTTGGTAACCCTTGCAGCAACCATTGGCAGGCAGAGTAACCAAACACAAATTCCTGAGTGAAAAGAAGGATTCTGGGCATGTTCAGTGTGAGCCATAGGATTTTTGGCATGGATATTCTGAAGACGCTCAGTAGTTCAATGCTGTCTGTCTCTGAAGGTGCCTGCCTTGCTTGGCGACTCACAGCAGGGATCCCAGCCTTGGCATCTTTCAGACCGTGTTTTTAGAAACATAGACCCACATTGCACAACCTCAGAATAAGGTCCAAACCCTCAGCCCCTTAGTTCTTGCCGGACTTTAGTTTTCCCTGTCCTTAAAACCAGGCTAACGGGCTAAACCTGCTCTGCAACGAGAAAAATGAAGAAATCTGGCGCTCAAGGCTTGGAAATCTGGCTTATGGGCATCCTAAAATTCCAGTCCGGGCTCTGGGCGGCTGCACCGCACCTACCTCTGAAGACAAGGTCCTCCAGGGAGGCTGGCCTACGGAAGGAAGCGGAGGAACTGCCATGGCCAGATCCGGAGGGGATGGGAGAGCTCCAGGCTTTTCACTGGACTGAGAGGGAAGGCGGGGTCTTGTCCTCGCCCCGCCCCTCCCCTCCCCTCTCTGTCTGTAAATTTTTGAGACTTGGCGCGCAAATGGCCCAGGAGACGTGCAACGTAGCTAACGTTCCCCACCCACGGACTCCGGTGCTAAGGTCTTCACAGCCGCCATGAGTTACATCAATCTACCCACCGTGCTTCCCAGCTCCCCTAGCAAGACCCGGGGGCAGATCCAGGTGCGGGGTCTGGGTTGGGGTCGGGTGGTGGCTGTGCGGTGTTTGCAAGGGGGAAACCCCTTAAGATGACTTCTTTTCTAGGTGATTCTCGGGCCCATGTTCTCAGGGAAAAGGTAATGAATGGGCTTTCGGGGCGGTGGGTCTCCCTCTGTCTGCAGACCCTGGCTCTCCTCTCCCGCCTCCCCCATCTTCCAAGAAGCCTCTGACTGGGTGCCAAACGCCGCTCAACCTCTGTTCAGACATTCCCGCCCAAAATCCTGTTTCCTGGATTGCTGCCTCCCTTACACCCAAGCATTTTCTCTCAGGGAATCCTATCTTTGCTGAGGCGGTTCACATGAGGGGGTCTAATTGAAAACCCTCAGCCCACATCCCCAGGAGCCCACCGGGCTCCCTCATGTGTCCCCTGGGAGTTAGGCACCTTTTCCGAGACAGTTTCCTCATTCATTCCCCATGCGAGCCCAGTTAACTCTGAGGTAAGGGTCTGACCTCTGGGAGTCCCCGGAATAACACCCCGCCCCCCACTACTCCGGGTTTCTTTGCTTTATTTGGGGGTTATTTTTTTGTTTTTCACTCAGAGTCTTTTTACGTGGCCCAAGCTGGTCTCGAACTCAGAGATCCTCTTGCCTCTGCTGCTGGGGTGCATCATCACACCAGGCACCGCATTATTCTTGAACGGCCTGGTGTCACCTCAGTGTTGTCCCTTGCCCCGAAGGTGAAGGGCAAGCTCGAGATATGGGGCCCAGAAGCAAGCTCTTTGGCACTTCTATCAAAGAACTGGAGTTTGCTCAGCCCAGCATGTGATTAAGCCTTGGTGAACGGTGCAGCTCCATCTGCCCTGCGCTAGGTGGTGGTGGCAGCCCGCGTTTGCTTTGATCTCATGTGCCCTGGTAACACTTGCAGCACCGAGCTGATGAGAAGAGTCCGCCGCTTCCAGATCGCCCAGTACAAGTGCCTGGTCATCAAGTATGCCAAAGACACACGTTATAGCAGCAGTTTCTGCACGCATGATCGGTCAGTCCTGCCCCTTGATCTTGTCCTTCGGAAACCCCTAAGGCACGGGGCATACTGTCGCATGTATCAGGGCTGGGGTCTCTGTCTATGTGGAGAAGGGATAGGCTGCTGGCCTCTAATGGATAGGTATAAGTCTCCAAGTGTCCATTGTAGTCACTGAGGCTGGGAGAACCTGGGTTCTACTTGGGTAGAGGCTGCAGCCATCTTGACCCCAGAGATTTTGTCCCCCTCTTTAGTTGGCGCTCTGCCATCAGGTAGCTGTATCATTCTGGAGTGTATGTCTACCAGCCCTAGCACTGAACACTTCCCTCTGAGCCCAAGGGTAAGAGTTCAAGAAAGTGATTTGGCAGCAAGTTCGGGGATTCGTATTCTGAGCCTGAGACACTCTTTTCTTTTTCTTTTTTCTTTTCTTTTCTTTTTTTTTTTTTTCTTGAGACAGGGTTTCTCTGTGTAGCCCTGGCTGTCCTGGAACTCACTCTGTAGACCAGGCTGGCCTCGAACTCAGAAATCCGCCTGCCTCTGCCTCCCGAGTGCTGGGATTAAAGGCGTGCGCCACCGCGGCCGGGCTGAGACACTGTTTTCTGAGTATCCTAGACTCAACCTACAGTCTGACCATGAGGCTGGAGCTGCCCCTCAGGGTTGCTGGAGGCTGGGCCAAGGGTGAACAGCCTAGTGTAGAGCCTGTTTCTGAAGCGGAACAGGAAGTGGAGCGGAGAACCAGTGGGATTTGGAGTTGGGTGGGGAATTCAAGCCATGCCTCCTTCCAGACTGTGTGCTGAGATCTTTACTTCTCTGATCTTTGCTTTTCTTCTTTGTAACCATGGTGTCCAGCACTCAGGATGAGATGGACACCCAAGAGGCCTGAAAGCAGAGGCTGCAACAGTGAAGCACAGTGCCTGGAAGTGTGGGCCACAGCCGGCTTGTTGCCTGTCCCCCCTCTGGTCTGCTCTACTAGGGAAGGGAAAAGAGAACGTAGATTCACCAGTAATGTGTTGTGCTCTTTGGTTGATTTCTTGGGGAGGTGTGTGTTTGCACACGTGTCCTTACACACAAGTTCAGAGGACAGCCTCCGGTTGTAAGTTCTGGGTTCTAAGCTCATCGGTCATACTTTTTTGTTTAGTTTTGTTTTTTTGAGACAGGATTTCTCTACAGACCCCTGGTTGCCCTGGAACTCACTCTGTAAACCTGATTGACTTTAAACTCACAAAGATCTGCCTGCCAAATGCTGGGATCGAAGGTGGGGCCACCACATCTGGCTCAGTGGGCTCTCAAAGCAAGCCCTTTATGCATTCAGACATCTCAGTCGTTTTTGATTTGTTTATTAGTGTTTTTTAACCTTACATGTATGGGTGTTTTGCTTGAATGTAGATCTACATACTACTTGTTTGCCTGGTGCCCTGGGGGGCCAGAAAAGGGCAGCAGATTCCCCGGAAGGGGAATTAGAGATTAATTGTAAGCCACCCCCTGTGGTTCCTGGGGATGGAACCTGGGTCCTGTAAGAAAAACAAATGATCCTCTCTCTCCGTTATTGAGGCAAGTCTCAGGTAGCATAGATGGGTCGTAACTTGTGACCCTCCCTCCTCTTCTTCCTGGAATTACAGTTGAGCAAGCCCACACCCAGCCCACACCCTCTTCAGCTCTATATAAATACAAGGATTGCAGACTTGGTTGGCCACGCCCAGCTTCCCAGATCTTGAGATTGTGAGCTAGTCAGTAGGCCAGGAGGTGCTTTCTTTGGTAGGAATGGCACTGCACGCTGCTCATCTGTGTTTTGGGAAACGGCCTTTTCTGAGTTTGAGGCGGAAACCTCAGGGAGATGGCGCTGGGTGCAGTCCAGCATTCCACTCCTTAGAGGGCAGACAGGTTCTCGGCATCCTTTAATGGTGTTCTGGAGCATGTCCAAACTGGCCTTCAGAGGCCTGGGTGGATTCTTCCTTGCCGGGAAGCCATCCATAGTAAGGCCTGTAAGCAGAGGCTTCACAGCCTGGCTCTGCCAGCAGACAGCCACACGGTGTGGAGAGTCCTCCAATCTGGAGGGCAATGAATGGAAGGGGTTCCAGAGGGTCACTCTGCTGTCTGGCTTCCAAGGCCACCTACCATTCCAGACACTGAGAACAGGACACTCATCATCTTGGACTGCTCGTGGCAAATCCACGGGCCTGTGACAGCTTTCCTTTCCTGGGTACTGCATTCCTGCTTCTGTGGGCTAGAGAGGTAGCTCAGTGGCTAAGAACACTGGCTCTTGTCCAGGACCCCAGGTCAGTTCTCAGCATACTTGATGGCTCACAACCATCAGTGACTCCCGTTCCAGAGGATCTAGAGGGTGTTAGAACACCCTCTTCTGACCTCTGGGAGCGCTAGATGTGCACATAATACACAGACCTACATGCAGGGAAACTGCTAACACACATAACTAAATTTGTAACATTTTCCCAGGTGTGGCTTACACCTTTAGTTCTAGCACGTGGTGGGCAGAGACTGTATGGGACCAGTCTGGTCCACAGAGAGACCCTGTTTCAAATGAGTTATTTTGCTTTGTCTTTGGCACTGGGAGTTAGAACCTGGGCATAAGCCATCAGGAGCTCGGCTGCTGGGCTACAAATTATATTTTATAATGGCAGTGACATACGTTAGTATTACCTTGGTTTATTTTGAATTTTTATATATATATATGGTTTTTGCTGCTCAGAGTATTGTGTACCTCGAGGACTGTCCCTCATAGAAATCCTGGGTTGGAGCAATGGCTCAGTAGTTGAGGGCTTATGTGGTACATGTATCTGATTGTCTGGAAGGTTAAGTTTTTGGAGTGTTTGTTCTGGGTTTTTTCGTGTGTGTGCTTGGTTTTGAAGCATTTCATAGCCCAGGCTGACTTGGAACTCACTTGCCTTGAGCTCCTGGATGCTTCAGTCACAGTGTGAGTACATTCCCATGCTCACTGTCAAACGTCAGTGCTTGGCTTGCTTAGTGGCCTGCTCTCTCTCCTGTTCTCAGAGGCCGTGGGCCTTTCCTCCTCTCTCTTACCCCAGTACCTAGGCCAGGCACCCAATAGCCCTCTATCTAGTTGCCACGAGTCCTATTGAATAAGAACTTTGGAGTCTTTGTTGAGCTTAGTAGCAGACACTGTTCATTTTCAGTTAAGGGAGGTAACCTGTATTAACTGGTTTTCTGAGCAAGGTCCTGTATTCCCCATCCCTGCCCCATAGAAACTGATGGAATACCACAGGCTGCTCTGCGGGACCACAGTAGCACCCCAGTCCCTGTATCTGGGGCCTAGAGGTCCCAGATAAGCTTGGCCTCTAGCTTTGCTCATTCTCTGTCCTTCTCTTCCCAGGAACACCATGGACGCACTGCCGGCCTGCATGCTCCAGGATGTGACCCAGGAGGCCTTCGGTGTGGCTGTCATTGGCATCGATGAGGGGCAGTTTGTAAGTTAGCTCAGCACAAGCCTCCCACACACTCCTGAGCATTCATGTCCCGCTGGCTCAGAAGTTCCTCTCATCTTTTAGGAAAGATGGGTCATTAAGTTGTCTTTACTGGTGTGTGGATCCCCTAGCCCACACGCATATTGTCATGTGGGTTGCCTTTGTCAAAGTAGCCGTGGGGGAGCTCCAGCCTTGGCTCAGTGGTGGCTGGGCCTTCAGTCCTTTGACTGGGGTTTGTTTGTTTTTGTTTTTGTTTTTTTTTTTTTGTGCACTGAATATATAGAAACACAGTTCTTGCATGCTTCTGCCCCAGCCTCTAGACCCTGAACTCTTTACTAAGTTCAGGTCCCTTTGTTTTGCCCTTCCTTCCTGTGTCCTTGCCTCGGGCAGTAGGTAGAGGGTCCTTTAGGGTCCCTGAAGCCACAGCTGAGGACAGAGAGCTTCCCATGTGTTCATTCACCAGCACCAGGGCCCATGGGCTTCTGGGCAAGAGTAGAAGCTTGCATCTTCAAGAACTTTGTGTTTCATTCTGTTTGACACGGTAATGACGGGCTCTAGGACACACCGGAAAAAGGTTTGACACATCAGTGTCTTTGAACCAGAAACTACTGTGGATGCCCTGCAAGTTCAACATTGTGGGTTCTACAACCTGCCAGGTTTGCTAGGGCAAACACTAGTCATGGAGCAGTGGTACTCAGAGAGAGGAGGAGGTTCCCTTGGGCCTTTGGGCGGGAGGGCGGTGCCTGTCTGATTGCTTCTGGCTTGAACTGCACCTGTTTTGTTGATGTTCCGGTGAGACAGGAGAAGGGGTCTTTATTCATGCTGGCCAGGGTGCCTTGCCTGCTGATGTTGGTCCAAGAGATTAAGTTCAGCCAGTGCCAGGACTCTGAGTGCCAGCCCAGCCTGGACGCTTCTAATTATACATGTGTGTTTTTATAGAGCAGGCCATGTCACATGCTGTGACTGTTGTGGGCACAGCCGTATCACATCCATTCCAAGTTTCTGCCCTTTGGCTGTGGCATTCTAGGTCTGGAGACAGATCTGGAGCTTCCAGCTCACCTCTGTTGATTACAACTGGGAGGGACTGGGGGAGAGAGCAAGGCTAGAGGAACATTAAGGTGTGGGGCGAGGCTATGCTCAAGAAAAGATCTGAGAAACCAGGCATGGTGGCTGACCTGTAACCTTTGTGAAAGCTGAGGCAGGGGATTGCTGTGAGTCCCGGGCCAGACCGAGCTACACAGTAATAACCAATCAAAAGCGAAAGGTAGAAGAGATGGGGAGATAATCCTGTCAATGAGGCCCTGGCTCTTCAGGCATGAGTGCCGGAGTTTGGGTCCCTAGCCCCCGTGTGAAATGCTGAGTATGCCACGTGTCTATAATCCCAGTTCTAGGGAGACAGAGGCAGGCAGGTCCCTGGAGCTCCCTGTCCAGACAGTCTAGCTGAATGGCTATGCTCCAGATTCAGTGAGAGACCCATTTCAGAAACAAAATGGAAAAGTCAGGCTCACAGCATATGCCTTTAATCTTAGAACTTGAGAGGCAGAGACTAGAGTTTAAGGCTAACCTGATGTACATAGTAATTTCCAGGCGAGCCAGGAATACAAAGCAGGACCCTGTCTCCAAAGAAAGAAACAAAGAAAGGTGAAGGAAAGTGCCCAATGTTGGTCTTGGCGTAAACAGATGCACACATATTCTTGGACATGACATGTCTGCTAAACACAAAAGGCCAGTAGAACAGGAGGCGGCAGGATTGGGCTCTGGTACAGACACCTTCGGCAGGGTAGGGAAACCAGGGTGTTGATCAAAGGGTGGAAGGCCTGAGTGACAGCTGAGGGCTGAGGGAGCTCTCCCTGCCAACCTGCTTGCGCCTCATGAATTTCATTACCAAGAACCATTCTCTCTCAGGATTTCTCAGTGGAGGGAAATGCCAGTGTAAACCTCGTGGTGCTTATTCGTCTCTGGATTTTCACTTAGGCCCTCCCTCCACCCGTCCGTGGGAGCTGAAGTGCGTGCGTGCGTGCGTGCGTGCGTGCTTGTGTTTGTGTTTTGTGAGCTATCTGATGTAGGTGCTGGGAAATGAATTCTGGTTATCCATAAGAACAAGTCATGCTTTTAACCGCTGAACCATCTCTCCAGCCCTGTATTTAATTTTTTTGAGACTTTAAACTTCATAATCCTTCTACCTTCAAATTACTGGTATTATGGTGTTGGACACCATGTCTGGTTCATTTGATGCTGGGGGTGGAACCCAAGGTTTCATACACACTGTGTAAGCTCTCTACCACCAACTGAGCTTACACACTGTGTAAGCTCTCTACCACCAACTGAGCTACCTGATCTACCCCTGACGTTCCTTTTTAAAAAATGTATATGAATGTTCCCCATGTGGATATATGTGTATCAAATGTGTATGGTTCCCATAGAAGCCAGAAAAGGCATGGGGGGCCCCTGGAACTGGAATTAACACATGGTTGTAAGTGACCGTGTGGTTCTGGCACCAGTCCTTTGTAAGAGCAGCAAGATCTTCCCAGCCCTCTCTGAGAGCCCATTTTAAACATGAGCTGTGGCTAGCTTCTAAGGCTGCCCTAACAGCACTTGACAGGGACTTTAAGCACGGAGCTTTGTACACTGACAGTTCTGGAATGAAGAGACCCATGGTGTTGGCAGGGCCGCTTCCTTCCAAGAACTGTAAGGGAATAGAGTTCTAGCCTGGTGGCTCTCAACCTTCCTAGCACTGAGACCTTTAATACAGTTCCTCACGTGTGGTGACCCCAACCATAACATTATTTTGGTTGCTACCTCGTAACTATGATTTTGCTGCTGTTATGAATAGTAATACAAATATCTGATATGTGATCCCTGTGAAAGGGCTGTCCAACCCCACCTACGAGTTGGGAACTGCTGTTCCAGCCTCTCTGGTATCTAGAGGCTTCTGTCAGGTGCTGGATGGAATCTGCTGGCAAGCTCTGGGTAGCAGTGGGCATGTGGGTGGGATGGGAGTGTGGTCTGGCCTCTGGCGCTGGGCTTACCTTTAGTGCTCGATCCCTCACGATCTTCATGAGGCCCTTGCTTGGGGCAGCTCACTTCTTCCTCTCTAAACTTTCCCAGTTCCCTGACATTGTGGATTTCTGTGAAATGATGGCCAACGAGGGCAAGACAGTGATTGTGGCAGCACTAGATGGAACATTCCAGAGGAAGGTAAAGATGTCTGACCCTGGCTTGGCAAGGGTCCTGAGAGGGGAAGACAGCTTACAAAATCTCCCTAGAAGTAGGTGTGTTTAGAATAGAAGCCATTGGCTGGTGGGTGCTCTGAACTGGCCAAGGAATAAAGAACAGTAGGGTACAGCTCTCTAGAAAAACAGGATCCAGTAATATGATGTAGCTTGAATCGTGGGGTTTAAAAGCAAAGTGTCGGGGCTGGGGAGACCTCAGGCTGTAACAGGCTTGCCTTACAAAGCGCACGAGCTTGCGTTTGATCCTCAGAGCTCTTCCTTTTTAAAAATGTCATCACTGGGAGACAGAGACAGGTGGATCTTAGCTCACTGCAAGCTCCAAGCCAGTGAGAGACTGTTTCCAAAAAAAACCCAAGGTGGGCCGTGCCAGAGGAACAACACCTGAGGTTGCTCTCTGACCTCCACACACATACACATGTGAGCACAGGCAGAGGGAAGTGTCTGGCTAACTGACTGGACATGCCTGCTGTCCTCTCTGCAGGCTTTTGGCACCATCTTGAACCTGGTGCCCCTGGCAGAGAGCGTGGTGAAGCTCACAGCCGTGTGCATGGAGTGCTTCCGAGAAGCTGCCTACACCAAGAGGCTGGGCCTGGAGACAGAGGTATCTCCACATGCTTCTGCCCAAGGCATGAGGTGGGCTTAGGCTTCTGGGTCCCACTCTCACAGGTCTCTCTCACCAGGTGGAGGTGATTGGCGGAGCAGACAAGTATCACTCCGTGTGCCGCCTGTGCTACTTTAAGAAGCCTTCCACCCAGACTGCTGGGACGGACAACAAAGAGAACTGCCCTGTGCTGGGGCAGCCTGGAAAAGCATCAGCTGTCAGGAAGCTCTTTGCCCCTCAGCAAGTCCTACTGTACAACTGAGGGCCTGCCAGCTCCTACCCTAGGTTAGACTCAGAGAGCAGGGGGAGGGGCAGGGCCTCCCATTCCTAATGGACATCGTTCCCTGGACGGGTTCATCTGCTTGCTGAAGCTTTTGCTGAGATGCCGCAACGCAGACGAGCCCAGACCCTGCCTGGTGGCTAGGGTCTCACATTCAGCCAAAGGTGAGGACAGAACTGCCCAGTGTTGTGACACTGGTGGTGCTAGCTTCTTCCTTGTTGGTGGCTTTCGCTGCTGGGGGGTAGCCGTCCCCCATTTGTGTCTAAATAAATGAGTATTTCCTGTGCTCCGTTGTGCAAAGTTTAATATTTAAACAATATTGGTTTACCACTTAATGAGGTTTTCCTTAGCCTGGGTTTCCCAAACTTGAAGCTGGCATCCACATGACTTGGGGGTAGAAATTCCTTGTGTAGTGCCAATGTTCTTCACCACAGCCCAGGGGGAACAGTCACCCACAGTTCTATCTGGTTGGTTTCGGGACAAAAATGGCAAAGGAGCCTGCTAGGAGAGCCAGGAGATGGTGTTTTTAGCTGGCACTGGGAGGTCAGGTTTTGTGAGACAGGCACCTGATAGCTTGAGTTGAGAAAACAGCTCAGATAGGCCTTGGAAAGTGGGCAGGGTGACACTCTTGAGGCCCAGAGACCTGGGTCTAAGGTGCCAGTGTGCCGCTGGTGCTGTGCCCAGCTTGCCTACCATCATTAACTCATTAACTGTTCAAGGCATGATCTACAGAGGAGGCCCACAGCTTGGAGCCTGGGCTGCTAGCTTATTCTTCAGATTTTGAAAGACACTGCTATCAACAGCCTCATTGCACAAGAGTTACCTCAGGGGCATGCTGCTTCCTGACAGACGGCTCCACTCCCTGCCAAGTCCCTGGAAGGTGTCAAGGGCCAGAGTCAACCTCAGAGGGGCAGCACCCAGGGGCCTCTGGCAGGCAGAACCCTGGCAAGCTGTCTCGAACAATCCATCTTACAAGCTGACATGGTGGCTATTTTAGGATGCAGTGGAAGGCAGTGTGAAGAATGAGACCCCATTGGGAAAGCTGCCACCCCAAGTTCAAAGAACATGGTCTAGCTGGGCATGGTGGTCTAAACTTTACCCAGTACTCAAGGGGCACAGCCAGGTGGGTCACCAGGACAGCCAGCGCTACATAGTGAAACCCTATCTAAAACAAAACAAAACACATGAAATCAGAACTAGAACCAGGCTGAGGCAGGAGGATTGCCTCAAGTTGGAGGATGCCACTCTCGACAAGCATGCACCATAAGCCTGGGCTACACAGATACTGTCTACACACTCAGATGCCTAGCGTGAAGTCCAGGGTCTGAAACCAAGCACTTGGGGGACGGTTGGAGGGCCATCCTGGGCTGTGTAATTGGAGGGTCATCCTGGGCTGTGTAATTGGAGGGCCATCCTGGGCTGTGTAAGTTTGAGGCCTTACCTCAAAGCAATAGCGTCCAAAGTGTATCTCCACCCTTCACCTGAGAGGCTACCAAGGACAACACGCTGAGAAAAATGTTTTATTCCATCTCCAAACTAGTCTATAGAACCTGAGGGCAGGGGTGTCCCCACCAATCTCCAATACATTCAGTGCAGGGGTTTCTGCCCTCCCCACTAGTATCTAACAGCTGCTTGGGAATATTTACATAAAGCTGGGTGTTATCTCCAGGCAAATCCTGTCCCTTCTACCAGGGGCAGGAGCAGGAAGGAAGTGGTATCTAGTCCCTCTGCCTGCCCCACAGCTGGCGGGCAGGCAGCCTGGGGACGGTTGGCACAGTGGTGACCCTAGAAAACACAGCAGTGAGCATAGAGCCCAGACGAAGCTGGGTACTGAACCTGAGTGAGGTGGGGAGCCGAGCACTCCAAGGGGACAGGCACAAGGATCCCCGAGCTTGTCTTTGGAGAAAAAAAAAAGTCAGGGCTCCTGTGGCCTCCAGCTGTGGGGAAACTGGCATGGGTCAAAAACAGATCGTAGCAGGCACCTGCTTCTGGCTTTCTAAGAAGGGGTTCAGGGATATTAAAAGCAACAAAGAGCCGAGCACGCAGCCGACGGTAGCACTGGTTAAACGAATCCAAGGCCCTGGGTTCCGTCTACAGTACTGGGGGTGGGGGGGTAAAAAGATCCAGTAAAAACCCTCGAAAATGCCCTTGGGGATCAGGTGGGTGTCGGCGAAGCCCTCTGGGCATGGGCACTTCAGGTGTGCTTTGTCTGGCTGCAGCTGGGATGCAGAAAGGCATGAGCTCTGGCTGTCAACTGTAACAGGCAAGGGACTACAGTTCTAGGCAGCAAACCTTGAGAGAAGTCCAGGGTAGAGGGGCGCCTCCCCCCAAGCACCCTCCCTGCCCCTCTGTCCCTGTCTGCTCAGTACACAGGGGGAGGCTGGTAGCCCTCAGTAGTCTCCACATTCTGGGTGAAGGGCGGCTGCTGGTAGTTTTCCACGGAGGCACTAGGGTAGGAGGCGTAGGCTGTGGTGGGATCCGGGGTGGGGTCCACGTAGTTCTGAATGAAAGCATCCACTCCAGCCTTGTAGCGCTGGTAGGCCAGGGAAGCCAGCACACCCTGTGGGTGGGTGGGGGAGACCCAAGGTGTGGGCAGGGCAAGGGACCTCAATCTTCACCCAAGTCTCCAAACTGCCCTCCCCAGCCCACCTACCCAGGAAAAGATGGAGAAGAAGCTGAAGGTGATGGCTGCCCGGGCTGAGTCCGCTCCCACCAGGACATCTTTAGGATTAGTGGCTGCCCACTGGTTGGTCAGGAAGCAGAAACCAACAAACCACAGGAAGGTCCAGAGAGCTAGGGAGATAACAAGGGGGAGAGTTGGCCCCCCAGACAGACTGGATCCCCAGGGTCCAGGAGGGACACAGAGAAGGACGCTCCCAGGGTCTTGGGCTGTGTAACCTACAGAAGCAGAGGGACATGAGGCTAAGGGGTCAGCTACTAGGTGGGGTTGATGAGTCCGGAAACCTGATGCCGAGCCTCACCCTTATGCCCCAACGCCCTTGAATTTCTGAAGTCAGAAAGCCTTGTGTGCCATCCCAGGGTACAGGGAGACCTAGGAGAAGCCTCAGGTGAGGTTCATGATCCTCAGCTGCTGTCAGTACCCCCTCCCAACAGTACCAAGGCCCCTCAGTTGTGAAACCAGGGTATACCAGTGCCATGGGCATACCTGAGAAGAGCAGGTCACCAATGACCAGGTACTTTCGGTCAGTGGCATTGCTTATCTGGGAGAAGAAGGCATCGACCACAAGGAAGAAGGCTGAGGCCAGGAAGGCTAGCACCCCGATGGCACTGCCATAGCGGCAGGCATCCTCATTCTGGTTGAACACACAGTGTAGATCAGATGTGTGAGTGTTGGTGTAGCCCTCGCCGAAGATGCAGGAGAACACGATCAAGGCCAAGAACTGGAGGAGAGGAGATTCCATGGGCAATGGCAAACACCTGTGGGCCATAGCCTGTACAGACTCCTGTTAGGGGCTGAGAGGAAGATCCTGGCAGGACATCAGGATGTCCCTCTGCTGATGTCCCCATCTGAGAGTGGCACTTCAATCCCTTCTGGACTCTAGGGCTTAGGTGACAGGCAGACTGTGGCCAGGGCATCATCAAAACAGGTCCTGACCACCAGGGGCTGGGGACAGAATGGGCTATCCCCTAGCTGCCTGACTACAGAGTGATCTCATTTAGGGTTGTGACTAAGAACAAAGAAGAATCCACCAGGGCTGGAGAGATGGCTCAGCGGTTAAGACTACTGACTGCTCTTCCAGAGGTCCTGAGTTCAATTCCCAGCAACCACATGATGGCTCATAACCATCTGTAATGGGATCTGTTGCCTTCTTCTGGTGTGTCTGAAAACAGCAACAGTGTACTCATACATAAATCTTTTTTAAAAAAGAATAATCCACCCATCTCCATTTTGAATGAGATTTGGATTTTGGGGGGGGGGCGTTGATTTTTTTGTTTGTTTGGGGTGAAAGGGTTCCAATTAGCTGTAACTCAGAATGATTCTGACTCCTGATCCTCCTACCTCCACCTCCCAGTGCTGGGATAATCATGTGCCAGCATGCCAGCTTGGGCTTACCCCCCAATTTGAACCTAGGGCTTCACACATGCTAGACAAGTGCACACCACTGACCTACGTTTTCAGCCCTTGAGGTTGTGGGTGCGTTTGTAAGTTCCATTTTTTTGGTTTGTTTGTTTGCTTTTCTGAGACAGGGTCTCATTAGGTAGCAATGGCTGTCCTGGAACTCAGAGAACCTGCCTCACCTCCAGAATAGAATGCTGGGATTAAGGCCTGTGCCACTACACCTGTCCTTTTGGTTGTTTTAAGACAGAATCTCAGGCTGGAGAGATGGCACGTCAGTTAAGACCACTCTTGCAGAGGACTTGGACACCTACATGTTAGCTCATAACCACCGGTGACTCCAATTCCAGAGGACAAGATAACCACCTTCCAACTCTGTGAATGCCAAGCACACAGGTGGTGTACCTTCATACACCATATGGGCAAACACTCATACACATGAAATAAAAATAAGTAAATAGATGGGCAGGGGTGGCGTATGCCTTTAATCCCAGCACTCGGGAAGCAGAGGCAGGCAGATTTCTGAGTTCGAGGCCAGCCTGGTCTACAGAGTGAGTTCCAGAACAGCCAGGGCTACACAGAGAAACCCTGTCTCCAAAAACCAAAAAAAAAAAAAAAAAAAGTAAATAAAAATAAAAAAGATAGTATCTCACTCCGGTTCAAGCTGGCCTGAAGCTCAGGACAATCCTGCCTTAGCCTCCTCAGTGCTGAGATACAGAGATGAGCCACCACATCCCATTTGAATGAGTTTTAAACAAGATGGGTCACAAAATCACAGTGGTGAAACTCAAAGTATTTCGTCCATCACCCCCAACATCCTGCCCCAAGTCAACTCTACAGCATCAACCAACATCTAGAACACCCTTCACCAACACTCCCCTAAGGGCAAGAGACTCCCCAGCTGACCAGCCTTCTCCCTACAAGGACTTCCGGCTTCTTTGGCACGTCGGCCCCTCCCCTCCAGACAACTATTAGTCTCCAGCCCCACATTGGTTCCCCTCAGAACATGGTTCTTGGGGTGTTCAGTTTCACAGATCTGTGAGCCAGGCTCCGATCCCGCAGGAGCCAGGGCAGAGGTGGGAAACTCACCCGTGGACACTGTCCAGAGTTTGGTAAGCAGCCCCTTTGGAATCGTCCTAGTCATTTCGCCCACACCCCACACCCTAAGGCCACTGCCAAACCCACATCAACGCGGCAGATGCAACTGAGTCTGTGGGCACCAGGCTGTCTCCAGACTCGCGGGGCCAGAGCGATCCTGCGGGGACGCTCTCAAAAGGGCTGTGGAACTGGCAGTCACAAGCCCCGCTTGTGGCTGCGGATGAAGCCGGAACTCCAGGACTGGGCGCAGAGTCTGGGTCAGGACTCCTGGCACTGCCATCCTGACTGACAGGGTACAACCCAGTCTTAGATTCCACCACTAGGCTGGGAGGCTCCGGGGAGCCAGGGCACCTCCAAGGCTCCAGGCCCAGACCCCCTGGGCGCAGTGGGGTCACCCTCAATCTGGCAGCTTAAGCCTCAGCGTTCAGAGTCTTCATCCCAAGATATGGAAAGCCGCCCGGCATGCCGGGTAAAAGAAGGCTCGCCCTGCTTCTGGGCAGGGAGTGCATTCTGGTGGGTGAGCAGACCTGTTGCTAGCCTCTGAGAGGGAAGGAAACCCTCCTTCAGGGCGTCGGGTCAAGCCCCCTCCTTGCACCCCACGTGGCTTCAGAAAGTCCCTTCCAGGTGAATTCCCTAGGCTGGGAGCCCTGGCGTGCCGGCCACCTGCTGTGGCGTGCCCCTCTCCGGCCCCTCCCACTGCCAGCAGGGCGACAGGCCTGCCTCCCTGGAGCACCTCGGGGACGTCCCGCGCCAGAGCGGCCCGGACGAGTGGTCGAGGGTGAGGCGGGGCCCGGCCCGGAGTGGGGGAGACAAGGTCCGGAGCCACGCAGTGGAACAGGCGACAGAACGCACGGACTGGAGGGGACAGAGACGCGGAGGGGCGCGGGGCCCCGCGCTCTGTCAGGCCCTGGACGCGAGGCCGCCGCCACCTGTTGCGCTCCGCGGCCGGCGGCCCACGGGCCCTGGTACCCGGACTCGCCGCTCCGGGTCCTCTCTGGACGACTCACCATGCTCACGAAGCGCGTCACCACCTGAGGCTGCGACACGAAGCGCCGCAGGTCGAAGGAGCCGCCCGCGTTGGCCGCGCCATAGGCCCCGCTCTCCATGTCGCCGTCGCCGCCGAGCCGCGGATGGCCGGGAACCAGCCGGATTGCCCCGCCCCGGTCCGGCCACGGGGGCGTGGCCAGCCGCCGGGAAGTCGGGGCAGAATACGCCTCTGTACTTGTGGAAGTTGGCAGGAACTTGACGCTGCGCCTAAGGCGCCAGCGTGCGGAAGGGGGAGGAAAAGCTCACCCCCGGGAAATCAGTCCTACTACCCCGGAAGAGACATCTTAGGCGGCCCCACTTTACACTTACACTATACCCTTACACAAGGTCCTCTTCCGTAAGCCTCCAGACACCCAAATCCATCTAGAACCCAGGCTCATAAATACCTGAACGTCACCATTCTGCTCCAGACCAAAGGACTGGAGCATAAGTTCTTGCCTAACATGTCAGAGGCCCCGGGGTTCCAACTTCTAGACTACCCTAGTAATAACTATGGTCCCCACAGTTCTGGTTACTCTTTGCTCTGGAGCTAAACCCAGGGTAGGGTGAAGGACAATCCTTTAACCACTCTTCCTGGAACTGCCAGGCAAAAGGCTCTGAAGGGTAGAGTGCTTGCACATCTCTAGACATCGTGATCACAAGCTGCAAAGCACCTGGCGGTTGTCTCTGGAGGAGAAAGAGTTTTCAAAACCACACTGAGCTATCTGAGATCCTGCCCCAAACAAGCACACATACTGAGGAATGTAATTTTAAAAATTAAAACAAGTAAGATCATTAGTTCATAGAACCCAGATTCCCCCCCCCCTTTCCCCAAATAACATTTAGAAAGGGAACCAGGTGCTTACTCTGAAGGGCCTCACATTGACTGCCAAGAAGTCTCCAAATACCCTTGTGTTGACAACACAAATTTGTTGCCAAGGGAACCATGGCTATTGAGGGGTGTAGAGGACTGAGAAGTGACACAGAATGGAGTCACAACAAGATGGCGTTACCACGGTCACTTCAATGGGTAAAGCATAATGAGACAGGACTCACCTCAGTAATGGGGGGTGGGGGAGGCTGGACAATAACAGAGCTGAGGCAGAAACCTGGGGCATCACTGGGGAGGAGACAGGAGTAGGCACAAGAGGGACTGAGCCTTCTAACAGTCTATCCACACGCTCCCCACACTCACAGAGCCGTGACAAGCCGCTGGTAGGTGAGCCCAGGGCTACCCCCTAAAATCTGTCCACACACTGCCATGAATGTTAATGAAGGAAACCTGGCAGAACTTCCAACAATCCTCTCTCTCTCTCTCTCTCTCGCTCTCGCTCTTGCTCTCTCTCTCCCTTTCTCTCTCTCTTTCTCTCTCTCTCTCCCTCTCTCTTTCTCTCTCTATTGCTCTCTCTTTCCTTTTCCTACACAGAGAAACCCTGTCTCAAAAAAGCCAAAAGCAACATTTAATTGGTTTGTGCCTAGGGTGGGTGGGTGGAGCACATGAGATGACACATGCCATTAAAAAGACACTTTGTAAGACACAGTGCTCTCTTCACCGTGTGGGTCCCTGGGATTGAACTCGGGCATTAGACTTGAAGCAAACACCTTCCCCCATCTCGCAGGCCCCCTTTCAGATTTTTGTTTTATTTTGAGACAGAGTCGCGCTATGCAGCCTGACTGTCCTAGAACTCACTATGTAGACCAGGCTGGCCTCTAGCTCACAGGGATCCTCCTGCTTCTGCCGCCCACGTACTGGAACCAAAGGTGGATGCCAGCATACCTAGCCAGCACCTTCGTTTATATTTTTGTTTGTTCAGTTCTTTGGGATCAGACTCATGTACCAGGATTGACTTTAAATTCCTCCTGATCCTCCTGCCTCCACCTCCCCAAGTGCTGGGATGACAGGTATGAGCTACCAGACACAGAAACCTTTTACTGGTGCCAAATTGTTGATGAGCACCTCCTCCTTCAGTTACGCAACCCCATATGGGGTCATGACCAGCAATTTAAGAAGCTGGGCTTCTGTGGGTCAGAGAGCAGGCGTGCCCACTCAGTTGCTCAGATGCTTTCTTGCAGCAATCTCCTCTCATGCAGCAGGAATCCCACACACAATAAAATGTTATTCCCTTGGGCCTCGTTTGCACTAATGCTCTAGATTTCTGGGACCTTTTAGGGTACATGACTTTTGGTACCCTGATCTGCACCCCCTTTCTTTTTTAAAGGTTTTCTTTTTAAAGAATTATTTATGTATAGGAGAGTACACTGTAGCTGTCTTCAGACACACCAGAAGAGGGCCTCTGATCCCATGACAGATGGTTGTGAGCCACCATGTGGTTGCTGGGAATTGAACTCAGGACCTCTGGAAGAGCAGTCAGTGCTCTTAACCGCTGAGCCATCTCTCCAGGCCTGTACCCCCCTTTCTACCTCCTCTCTCTTTTGCTCCATTGGCAGGTTCTTGTATAGGGCAGGGAGGCAAGCTCATGGCTCTGTCTTCTGGTCACAACCTGATGACAAGTGAGTTAATCTAGGTCACCTGATCAGTGATCGTGTGGTGCTGGGTACACCAATGAGCGCATTCACCCCACTAAGTGCACAGGATCACCAACAGGCCACTCGCTGGTCCCTGGTCACCTGCCAGTAGGAGCTAGCCCTCTGTACCCATTTTACAGAGGAAAACAATGTGTCTTAGAGAGGTGACATGCTCTCCTGTGAGTCTGACCTCTGGAGAAGATAGTCTTGGGAGGATGAACCATAAGTTCCAAGCAAGGTGCCAAGTTGAGATGTTCAAGGACAGAAGTGGTCACAATCCAAAGGCCAGTACTGGGTGTGCACAGAGATGTCTGGTGCTTGGAACCAGAGCACACAAATGCCCTGGCCTCTGTACATGTCAGAGATGTGAAGGCTTGGGAGAAGGAAACCTGGGAGGCCTCACCTTTGCAGAAAGGCTGACAGGTAGGACTCTGTGGTGGGCAGAACTGCCCCACTCTGGTCTCTAGAGGCTCCATGAGACCCATAGGGAAAACCCCCACCAGATGATGGCTGGGTGGCATGGTAAGGGTGGGGTGTGTAGGGAGCTTGCTAGGTACCATGGGCCTTTGGCTTTAGTAAGCAGCTTCAGGTTGGGCCTTGTTACACAGACCCAAGACTAACCTGCTGTTCTCACTCAGGACTCTGGCTGGTCACAGAGGGTCACAGAGTGGGTCAGCCGCTCACCCACACTGAGCTCCCATGGCTTACCTGGTCGATCTCAGCATCCTGGAACCAATAACAGCAATGGAGATGAGGCTGCCAGCCAGAATACAGGTGGGTGTCAGGGGCAGCTCCCCTGGGAGGGTGGTCACCAGCTTGGACGGAGCCTCTGCTATAAAGGGGTAAGGGAGGCATGCAGCAACCCTTAGGCCTGTCCTGCTGTGCGCGGTGGTCAGGTTCAGCAGTTCCCCAGCCCCAACCACCTTATATCTCCCTGCTCCAGGTCTGGAAGGACCGGCTCACCTTGGGGCAGCGGGATGCGGGCACTGCTATCCACACCGACACTGTTTTCAACTTCACACTGGAACCAGCCGGAGGTCTGGGACAGCGGGAGGGAGAAGATGGCAGGTTTCCCATGGAGCCGCCTTTGCCCTGTAAGCACACGCCCATCATTCCCCACCAAGCAGTAGGTGATGAGGGGGCTGCCTGAGGATGCCAGGCAGGACAGCTCCACAGTGGGGCCCGAGTCCCCATTGTGTAGGATGAAGTCAGCCTGCAGCTGAGACACTGCCTCTGACAGGGAATAGGGTAGCACAGGTGTGGGAGAGAAGCTTTTCACACTCCAATACATTCTCCTCCTGATACTGTCAAGTGAACCCAGAGACTTAATGTGACTGCTACCTTGCCCCCACCCCCGCAGCCAGAGTACCTCCACACGAATGTCTAGGCTTCTAGACTGCTTATAGTAAACACCATACAATTTTATCCTTAACATGTACTTTAAAGAAATTATTTTTTTCCTTGTTCTTGGACCAGAGTCTCTCTACATAGCCCTGGCTGTCCTGGAGCTCACTCTGTAGACCGAGCTGGCCTTGATCAGAGATCTGCCTGCTTCTGCCTCCCAAGTGCTAGGATTAAATGTGTGTACCACCACATTGCCTGGCATTGTTAAGCAATTTTAAAAATTGTTTTGGACCAAGCTCCTGTGGGGAGCCATGCTAAAAATAAGAAATGGAGTCACAAGAGCTAAGTTTCACATCGCCAAGCTAACACCAAGCAGTCTATCTGAGAAGGCAGAGACAACAGGCAGGTTTCCCAGGCACCGGCTTTCAATTTAAGTTCCTGAATAGGACAAGTGCTGGCCAGATATATCAGCACATGCCTGAAATCCTAGCTCTCAAGAATCTGGGGCGAACCGGGCAGTGGGGGCACATGCCTTTAATCCCAGCACTTGGGAGACAGAGGCAAGCGGATCCCTCTGATTTTGAAGCCAGCCTGGTCTACAGAGTGAGTTCCAGGATAGCCAGGGCCACACAGAGAAACCCTGTTTCAAAAAACAAAAACAAACAAACAAACAAAAACCCCCAAAACAAAATAAAATTTAAAAAACCTACATTTTGTTCTCCAAGGACCCCAATTTGGTTCTCAGAACCCACATGGCAGCTCATGATGATCTATAACTCCAGTTCTGGGGGCTCTGGTGTCACCATCTGGCCTCTGTGGTGCTGGACATATGTGGTGCACAGACATACAGGCAAAATACTCATGCACATAAAAGGGAAATAAATCTTTAAGCTAGGCTAGGGATGTAGCTCAGTGATAGTATGCTTCCCCTGGACTGACAGCCTCTGGCTCAGGGATTAAAGGTGAGAGCTATGAAGCAGGATGGCAGGGTTATCTCTCTGTCCAAGACAAGCTCCTTCAGGACAAGAAGAATCAGGTGCTGGAGTATTCAGTCAGATGTTCTGAGCATCCCTACTGGCCAGCCAGATGTTCTGAGCACCCCAACCGACCAGTCAGACACTCTGAACATCCCTACTGATCAGTACCTACCTGTTCCATGCCTGGTCTCAGCCTCATTAGACCAGAACCTCTCTCAAGCCCCTAAGCTCCCTGGGGTGGCCCTGGTATAATTTTGTTTCACAAGCAAAGCAATTGAGGCCCAGATGTTGAGAGATTTGTCCACAACCCCACAGCCAGAAGAGGTCCCAGCCTCCCACCTGCTAGGCTTCAGGCCCTATGCAATCTCTCTCTCTCTCTCTAGTTTTGTTTTGGTTTTTTTGTGTGTGTTTGGTTGGTTTTGGTTTTTCAAGACAGGGTTTCTCCAGACAAGGTTTCCCTGTGTAGCCCTGGCTGTTCTAGAACCCACTCTGTAGACCAGGCTGAACCTATGCAATCAATCTCTCTCTCTCTCTCTCTCTCTCTCTCTCTTTCTCTCTCTCTCTCTCTCTGTTTTTAGTTTTGTAGTGTGTGTGTGTGTGTGTGTGTGTGTGTGTGTGTGTTTCTAGTTTTTCCGAGACAGGGTTTCTCCAGACAGGGTTTCTCTGAGTAGCCCTGGCTGTCCTGGAACTCACTCTGTAGACCAGGCTGGCCTCAAACTCAGAAATCCACCTGCCTCTGCCTCCCAAGTGCTGGGATTAAGTGTGTGCCACCACTGCCTGGCTTTTAGTTTTGTTTTTTGAGACAGGATTTCCCTGTGTAGCCCTGGTTGTCCTGGAACCCACTCTGTAGACCAGGCTGGACTCGAACTCAGAAACCCACCTGCCTCTGCCTCCCAAGAACTGGGAATAAAGATGTGCCCATCATGCCCACCAGTGCCCAACCCTGTACACTGTGGTGTTTTTAAGGGCTAGGGATGCTAGGCTCATGGAGGCTAGCAACACTTCCTTGTTCTTATTAACAAGGAAGTGACCTCTGTGCTGAAAAGGGAAGAAAGGTCTGGAGTGGTAGTGTTGGAATGGAATGAAAGCAGATGTGGCCACTTGCAGGTTGCCTAAGCAAGCCCCTCAACCTCAGAGAACTTCAGTTTGCACAGTGGCAGTGGAGAAGCTGACATCTCCCAGTGGGGGTGATAAGGTAACTAATAGCAATCCCTTGATTGCCAGCCACATGGCAGGCCTCACTGTGCCTTCTGGCTCCTGCATGGAGACTGTGTCCTTGGTCAGCACGGATGAGTACAGCCTTGGAGGCAAGCAGTCTGCCCCCTGTCCCCACTCTGCTGGCCTCTTCCTCAGTCTCCTCTAATCTCCCCTCCCCCAGACCCTCCATTGGTCTGCAGCCCACCAGCCTCAGCAGCCCATACCCATTGTACTTACTAGCCCACAGTTCCCAGTACATCTGCAGCCTGCTGCTGGGCCCATAGGTGCCCGAGTTCGAGGCAGCCTGGCAGGAGTAGCTGAGCAGGTCCGGGCTGGACGTGAGTGTGATATTGATGTTGAAGGAGGCTGGTGTGGAGTCATGCACAACCTTCTTTGCCACCAGGACACCTCAGCTAGCCAGGAGAGAGTAAGTGATGGGCCAGGATGCCTCGGTTATAAGCACTCGCCTGCTTTGGGGATAAACTTCCAGTACTTTGTAGGCAATGGTGATGCCTGTGAGGAGAACCGGTCAGAAAAAGAGAGAAACCAAGAGGATCAGATGCCTAAAGGAAACTCTGGGTTAACAATTCTTCAAAGGGTTAAATAACTGGAGGTGGACAGAAGACTCAGTGGCCAAGAGCACTTCCAGAGGACTTGGGGTTTGGTTCCCAACTCGGGTCAACTCACAACCAAGTATAACTCCAGGTCTCGGGGATCAACACTCTCTCCTGGCCCTTGGAGGACAGCTTCAGGGTGGTTCACATATATTCATGCAGATACACATAAGCAATCAGTTTTTTGGTTTTGGTTTTGGTTTTAGGTTTTTTTGTTTTGTTTTGTTTTTTTTCTAAGACAGTGTTTCTCTGTGTAGCCCTGGCTGTCCTGGAACTCACTCTGTAGACCAGGTTGGCCTCGAACTCAGAGATCCACCTGCCTCTGTCTCCCGAGTGCTGGGATTGAAGGCATGAGCCACCACTGCCCGGTGGCAATCAGTTTTTGAATGAAATGTAAATTTAAGGGTTGAGTGTGTCTATCAATGATAGAATATAAGGCTATCAATCCCAAAGACCCTAGGTTCTGTCCCCAGCACCATAGAAGGATGTGGAGGAGTCAAAAGAATTATCAAGTAGCCTAAAAGATTAGCAAATGTAGTCCTAGACACATCCCAACAGAATCAAAGACAGCCTCAGACAGATCCTTACATGCCTGTCTGGTCATGGCTACCAAGAGGTGGAAGCAGCATCAGAACCTAACACTGGAACAAGATCTGTGCAAGGGTTATGGTTTCCAAAGAGGTCAAAAGAAAGAAATGTGCCCAGTAGATGCCACAGCACCCGTGTAACATGATTCCATGTCTAAGAAGCCAGACACAAGGGAAACTGGTATATAAGAATACTTTTTGTTTTGCTTTGTTTGGAGGAGCTGGAGAGATGGCTCAGTGGTTAAGAATGCTTGCCACTCTTGCAGAGGACCCGCGTTGGGTTGCCAGGCCCCACACCAGGCTGCTTATACCTGCCTCTAAGTTCAATTCCAGGGGATGTGGTTCCTCTTCTGGCCCTTTCAGACATGTCTACACAAGTGGCATTCACAAAGCCACAGAACACACATACATATACGTAAAAATAACAAAAATAAATCTTAAAAAAAAAAGATTACAGGCAGTTGGGGCTGGAAAGAAGGCTCCGAAGTTAAGAGAGTGTCACACAGTGTGGCTCACAGCTGCCTATATAACTCTGCTTCCAGAGGGAATACAAGTCCTCTCCTGGCGTCTATGGGTACTGCCCACATATGGCTCACAGACAGATAGACAGACAGACAGATGCATGTCATGCACACACACACAAACACAAACATGCTCACACAAAGCATGTGACACACACCTTTAATCTCAGTCTTTGGGAGACAGGCAGGCAGATCTCTATGAGTTTTAAGGCTAGCCTGGTCTATATATTCCAGGACAGCCAAGACTATCCAATGAAACCCTGTCTCAAAGAGGAAGATAAAGATAAAGGAGGAAAGAGAGGAGGAAGGAGAAGAGTTAGTTAACCTACCAGACTGTATACATTGCCCTTGCTCTACTGAGCCCCCTGGTCAAAGAACCCCACGGAGGAGGCATCCCAGGCTCTTACAGACATTTCCTGGGAATCCCCAGGCATCTGACCACTATGCACATTTTCTCTCAGATCCTAATTCCCATGACCTTTTCAGGGGAACTTTGTGTCAGAGCAGCGAATGACTGGCCCCTGTCCAGCTGCCTGCTCCCCGACCCCCAACACCAACAGAGCCTACTTCCCGAGCTTTTTGAAAACTTTATTATGTACCCCTCTTTGGGAGTTTTTTGTTTTTGTTTTTAAATCAAAATAGATTTCCAATTTGGACCTAATGCTGAAGTTGGATCCTCTCTGAGCACTGTCTGGCAGACTTCTGACAAGACTTTTGCCACCTTAATCTTTAGGGACAACGGGTCTCTTCGGGGTCCAAACAAAGTGTTTGGGGCTGGACTCTGTCTCACTGAGGAAATGAGTTCAAGGCCAAACCGTGGCTATGTTTGTTTGTTTTTCTCCTTCCTTCACGAGAGACAAAGAGCTTGACTTGTAAAAGTGAAAAAGAAAACCAGTTGCCGGGCAGTGGTGGTGCACGCCTTTAATCCCAGCGCTCAGGAGGCAGAGGCAGGTGGATTTCTGAGTTTGAGGCCAGCCTGGTCTACAGAGTGAGTTCCAGGACAGCCAGGGCTACACAGAGAAACCCTGTCTCAAAAAACCAAAAAGAAAAAAAGAAAACCAGTCCCTCTCATTTCCATTTCAGAGGCCGGGAATAGAAGCCTAGTTTGCATATGTGCTGACTGTAAGCACTGAGAAAGTACAGTTTGCTCCCAGAGGGGAAAACACGGATGGTCTCTCTCCACATGGAGCCCACTGGGGGGACAGCTGCTGGGTTTTTTTGTTGTTTGTTTTGTTTAATAGAATTATTTATTTTATGTATGTGAGTACACTATAGCTGTCTTCAGACTCATCAGAAGAGGGCATCGGATCCCATTACAGATGGTTGTGAGCCACCATGTGGTTGCTGGGAGTTGAACTCAGGACCTCTGGAAGATCAGTCAGTGTTCTTAACCGCTGAGCCATCTCTCCAGCCCTTGGTTTTGGTTTTGGTTTTGGTTTTGCTTTTTTGAGACAGGGTTTCTCTGTGTAGCCCTGGCTGTCCTGGAACACACTCTGTGGACCAGGCTGACCTTGAACTCACAGAGATCCTCCTGCCTCTGCCTCCCCAGTGCAGGGACTATAGGCGTGAGTCACTACACCCATGGACACTCTTACTCCTAACAGCCTGGGGTGCTCCCTCCACTCATGCTGTCTCTGCAGGAAGCCTGGGTTTTCTTTCTATACTTGGTTTTATCCTGAGGAGTCCTGAAACATTGCTAACACTAACAACCAAGCACCATCCTCCAGGGTTTTCAAGGGAACATGGTATCAGCCAGCTTTCCAGAGACCTGTGCAGGATTACATTAGCAGAGCTGGGGCCATAGGCTGAGAGCACAGGAAGGCAGGGCCACCTCTGCCTGGGTACTTTCCTGAGACCCAGCCACCAGCTTTTTTTTTTTAGCTGTGACACTAATAAACTTTTTCTTTTTTTACAGAAAATGAGGAAATGATAGTTTTGTCTGCGCCTCATTTGAGTGAGATCTGCGTCAACACCACCTTTCAGCAGAACAGAAGGGGATGCCCAGCGATGCAAGGTGGATGGCTAGACAGGGAAGAGACTGCCTGCCTCCACCCTGAGGGACGCTGGAGCTGGAGACGGAGGGCCACAGGAGGGGTCCATCTAGGGGAAGGAGGTGAGAGGAAGATGGAGCAGGCCATGAATGGAGTAGGCCAGGGCTGTGACCTGTCCCTGAATCCCCTCCTTCCTGGCTCTATACTGGAACTACTGGGGAGGAAAAGGGGGGGGGGGAGGAAAAAGGAGGGAGAGGAAGACAAAAAGAGAGAGGGAAGAAAGGAGGGATCTATTTATCTATACATATATGTGTGTGTGTATTTATACATATATGTATGTATAGACAGACAGACAGATAGACAGATAGAGAACACTCATTCTCAGCTGCTTCCAGAGCAAAGCAGCTTAATCTCTAAGTCCCTAAAAGTCCCCAGCCCCCTCACCAACCCCCCCTTTCCCATAAACACACACCAGAGTTCCCCAGCTGTCTCTGGATTCCACCCATTAGGAGAGCTGTGGGGTTTGAAGCAGGGGGATTTTGTTCCCTATGAGGAACTGCCCCAGCCTGCGGGGGTTCAGCGGGAACCTGGGGAGGGGGTGAAAGAATGGGGGACCGGAGACTCGAAGAAGGAGAGCAAGTCTGTATTCTGATCAAGCTCTCAAGGTTTATTTCTGGACAGCAGCTTAAAAAGACAGGCAGGCGGGAAGGTTACACATGGCCCAAGGCCAACCCACTACCTAACCGGTTTTCAGGAAATAGACACCCTGTCCTTTCTAACCTTGCACCTTAACTGAGTAAGCTTCACAGAACATTGGGTAATTTCATGGGTTTGGCTCCCGACAAGGACCTGGGCCCTGTGAATACAACTGCTGAGGATCCCTCTTCTCACACGCTTTGAACTCCTCTTCTCTCTTGTACCCTGGAGGCCTCATATTGTGATGCCCACCCTACCCTGTAAGGGTGGAGGCCAGAATTATCCATCTGGGTCCGCTCACACCACGTCCTCACCATCAGTAACATCTTGGCAGCCAGGGTACCTGCCACAAACATGCAGCTGTGACCCAGGTATCCCCAACTAGATCCTTCTCCCTGCAGTGTGGGGGCTACTCACCTTCTGTCTGCTCCTCTGAGAAGCCACTGGCAGCTGTAAAAAAGGAAAGGGGCAACAGAAGCGGGGTTGAGGAGGGAGACTGTCCAGACAGCTTCCTGCCCAGGCTGATTTCTGACAGTGAGGTCCCAGGGACCATTTAGCATCTCTGATCTCGAGTTTTTATCTCATCTTACTTTACACAGGGTCTCTCCTGTATTCCAGACACACACACACACACACACACACACACACTATACCACACCCACAATAAACACATATATGGCCGGAGTGAGCAAGGCTGGAGTGAGGAAAAGAAAGTGTCCGAAGACAGCTACAGTGTACCTACATATAATAAATAAATAAATCTTTAAAAAGGAAACCACATATACATACACAGGAACACACACACACACACACACACACACACACACACACTACACATATCAGTAGGATCCAAATGATAGATGATACCCTAACAGGGTCGTATATGTATATGCTGTCTGGTGTCAATATCCTGCTCAGACCCTCCCACAGTCTCTCTCTGTCTCTCTCTGTCTCTCTCTCTCTGTCTGTCTGACTTTCAGGATAACTCAGTCTCTTGGACTCTCTTAACACTCTATTCCCTGAGCCTACTCTCTTAAGGCTCTTCCCGTGATATCTGTAGTAGACTTACCCAGCATGGCAAAGAAGAGCAGCTGAAGGAGCATCATGCTTCTGTGGGACTGGGGATGTGAGTGGCTCGGGCTGTCTGTCAAAAGCTTCCTAGTCTGGCCTCTCCACCCTGAGGCCCCTGGATGCTTCTTGGGTGGCTGCTTGCAGCTGAGATAACTTGAAGGTTGTGGCTCTCTAGGGGCTCCAATACCTTACAGGGCTGGGTCCAGGGGCATCTGTGTCCTCCCTTTGTTACCTACAGGGGGATGAGCATGTGCCTACTGAGTTTGGGATGGGTAATTATCCTGGTGCACCTGGTGGGGCTAATGCGAACACAAGGGCTCTCCTTATCAAGGAGTCCTGGAGAACCTGTGGGTTCCTGCTAAGGGGCAGAGGGGGGGGGGTGCTTTAGTTCATATCATATTGATCTCTATCTGAGCACCAAACACCAGGCATCTGCTATAGCTGATGCGTTCTGTCTCCAAGTTAGACCTCAAGCAGTTGAGACTGTCACCTGAGAGAGTGGAGCCCTGTGCTTTAGTCTTGTCCTGAAAGGAGTCCAGAGGAAGGAAAGGTTGTCCCTTAAGGATCTAGATCCAGCCTAACCTGGACAAAGGAAAGTGGGCCATGCGATCAACATTGGTGTGGCCTGGGCAGTGCCATTCCTTCCAAGTCTAAGGCTATACCAGGGGTAGACCCACAAGGCCCGAAAGACAGAGAGCAGAAGAAGCAGGTAAGATGGCACTGGTACATGCTACCCTATGAGAGGCCACCCACCCATATCTGCCCACCCATGTGGCTGAACTCTTCCCCCCAGTCTCGGCGTGGGCCTGCAGACGAGCCTGTGGCTTTCTGGGCAGGTTCAGTGACTGATTTGGCAGTTTCTTCACAGCAGTGGTCTCCTGCTGCCAGGTCACACCTGTGTCATGTGTAGATGCTCCACAGTGCCTGGCTGGCCACTGCACTCAAGCCCCTGGTCCAGCCCTGTTTTTTGAAAGGCCACTCTAGCCTGGTCCCCTTGCCACTCTTGGAAGATCTACAGAGACCAGAGTTTTATCGGGAAGCTGTCTGCACTGTAGCCTCACAGTCAGGGAGCAGAAGGAAAAGCCATGGGAAGAGCCAGCAAAGGAGGCAAGTCACCTGGACACCTGCTGTGTGCTTTGAGCCAGCTCTGACACTCAGCAGTGTGAACCCTGACCACACCCGCTCGGTTAAGTTTCTCCAGTGGGAACTGGGGAAAGGGCAGAATGATTTGACTTAGTTCCCCATAAAATTCCTGTTCTTTAAGAATTTTTTAAACTGAGGGTTTATTTTTAAAAAGATTTATTTTATTTATATGAGTACACTGTCGCTGTCTTCAGACACACCAGAAAAGGGCATCGGATCCCATTACAGATAGTTATGAGTCACCATGTGGTTGCTGGGAATTGAACTCAGGACCTCTGGAAGACGTCTGAGCCATCTCTCAGGCCCCAAGAATTTAGTTTTGTTTTTTAAATTTAAAATATTTATATCTTATGAATTTGCATGAGTACCTGAGTACATGTGTGTTCACCACGTGTGTGCAGGGCCTGTGGCAGTCAGAAGTGTTGGATCCCTGGTATTGGAGTTACAGATGGTCACGAGCCAATGTGTAAGCACTGGGAGCTGAACCCACGTCCTCTGCAGGGCTCCTGCTGGCTGAGAGCTCCGGCTTTTGCCGAAGTGCCATCTCCCCAGCCCCTATTTACTTTTGAAACAAGCTCTCACTAATGTGGTCCTAGCAGTGGCTAGTAGCCTCGTAGAGTGAGCAGTGCAGATACATCATTTCACAGTGTGCTGGTGTCATCTAGGCCCTGTGGCATATACCACAGGTTCTGCCTCGGTCTCCTGAACTCTGACCACCGTCTTAGGGGCTCAGCTGCCCATGCCTGGACGGTGTAACTCCACCTGCAAGCTCCTCTCAGCAGCCTCTCCCTGTCCATCCCCTGCAAACACCTCCCTTTCCCCAGCTGGGCTGGGCGCAGGGCTCCAAGCTAATCCCTCCCTTGGAAGTGCCATCTCCAGGGGGCCCTGGCTTGTTATCTGGTTGGCAACTAGTCTCAAGCCCTCTTCCTACTTCTTCGGTTTGGGTCTTTTGAACACAACTTCACAATGTCTTGTTTAGTTTTACAGTAATGTTATTATTAGATACTTTTTATTTTTTGTTTGTTTGAGACTGGCTCTCCCTTTGTAGGTGTCTCGGAACTCACTGAATAGACCAGACTGAATTTGAACCTACAGAGACTCTGATGTGTTTATATAAAAATATAAGATATATGTTCTATGGGTGTGGGGGGAGGAAGGGTGTACAGGTCCAAGCCCAGGCATCTCTTCCCCCTGAGGTACCAGCCACACCGAAGGTACAGTATAGAACAGAGTTTATTCAGGGCATGGGGAAGGGAGCTAAGAGGGTAGTCGAGGCAGAGAAAGGCAGAGAGGGGGAGAGAGTAGAGAAGTAGAGGAGTGGAAGCCGGTCGTGACCACATGGGGGAGGGGGAGGGAACAGGGAGAAGTAAGAGATAAGAGATGCAAGAGGAAGAAGAGGAGCAAGAGATAAGAGAGAGAGGAGGGGCAAGCAGCCCCTTTTATAGTGGGCCAGGCCCACCTGGCTGTTGCCAGGCAACTGTGGGGCGGAGCACACCTGGCTGTTGCCAGGTAACTGTGGGGTGGAGCTTAGACAGAGTGCTAACAGACTCACCTATCCAGAGTGCCTCCAGAGTGTGTGAGATTAAAAGGGTATGCCACCATGACTGCTCATTTTTTTAGGTATATTTGATACAAGTTCTACTCTGCACCCAGGCCGGCCTGTAGACCAGGCTAGCCTCGAACTTAATGGCTAGCCTACTGCCTCCCTAGTACTGGGATCATATGCACATGCCACTAAACTGCATTTGTTTTGTTTTTGAGACAAGGTCTTGCTGTGCAGTCTACACTGATCTCAACCTTATAATTCTTTTGCCTCAGCTTCCCAAGTGTTGGAATTATAGGTGTGAGCCAATAGTCTGGTTGAAAAAAACACCAACAAATTAAAAAAAACAAAAACAAAAAACAAAAACCTTACAAATGAACAAATAACCCAAAAAGAACCAACTATGGCTGGGCCTTAGAGCTCATGGTTTAGAAGTGCAGGCCCAGGCATCTGTTTCCAAGTTGCTCCCAGGTGACTTTGCGGCTGTCACTGCTGCCCTAAAAGGTGCTGGTTTTCACCTGGACGGTTTGTGACCTTCCTCCTACGGAGCACCAGGGTCTACCTGTGCCCCTCCAGGTCTCATTGCCCCAGCAACAGGACCTTGAATCCCAACCCTGTCTTTGTGGCCCAGGGGCTGGGGATCCCACCTTCCTGGGCCACCCTCCTACAGTACATTTTCCACTGTGTCTCAAAGTGTAGACCTGTACCTGCCACGGAAACCCTGGCATTTAGAAGCACTTAATTGGTATTTGGTGACAGATGGGAGGGGGAGGTCATGTGGTAGTGAAGCAAGGGAGAGCCTGAAGTGGCCAAGTCTTCAGAGGTCACCTGAGAAGACTCCAGTGTCTGTGACAGAAATCAAGGTAGTTGCTGCAGATGTCTCAGCTGAGAGGTCCATGATTGTCACCCTGGCACTAGGCAAGCAGAGGCAGGAGGATCAGGAGCTCCAGGCCAGCCTTGGCTACATTTCCTGTTGCAAGAGTTCCAAGCATCTCCCAGGGGTTCCCTCTGCCTCCCAGCTAGCAGCTCTGAACCCTAGCTGCTTACACCTGTGTGCTTTAAAATGTCTTCATGGAGTGGGGAGCAACACTTTAATCCTGTACTCAGGAGGCAGAGGCAGGAGGATCTCTGTGACTTTGAGGCAGACCCGGTCTGCACAGTGAGTGAGTTCCAGGACAGCCAGGATTATGAAGAGAGACCCTGTCTCAAAACCAACACACAGGGCTGGAGAGATGGCTCAGTGGTTAAGAGCATTGACTGCTCTTCCAGAGGTCCAGAGTTCAATTCCCAGCAACCACATAATGGCTCACAACCATCTATAATGGGATCCAATGCCCTCTTCTGGTCTGTCTAAGACAGCTACAGTGTACTCATATACCTAAAAAAAAACCAACAAAACAAAAAAACCAAAAGAGAAACAGAAACTGTCCCATCTGGCTACAACCAGATCAGCCATCTCAAAATTAGTAGGGGTCTGTTAGTTTCAGAACTTTATAAAGCGTGCCTTCCAAGCAGTGGGTTCAAAGCTACTGCAGAAACCCACTGCAGCTTCCAACTTCAAAGCTTCTTAAACTCAAAGAACTTGACGGAGGGAGGGGAGAAGAAAAGGAATCCCAGGCACAGCTGCAGGCTGCACCCCTGCCCTACCTTGGCAGCCCCACGAGCATACCTGGTCCCACAACATAGGTTCCACAGGTCTCAGAGAGCAGGCCTGTACCTGGCACCGAGAGCCTGGCAGGGTGTGAACTTCACCCTTCAAAGGCTCAGTGTCGCTCCCAGGGAAGGCTGAGAGAACAATGTTCTGCAGAGGTGTGGCCATTGTTGGCCTTTAGTCTAGACTCTGCCCCACAGTTACCAGGCAATAGCCAGGTGTGCCTGACTCACTATAAAAGGGGCTGCTTGCCCCCTCCTCTCTCTTGCTCTCTCCTCTTGCTCCTGTTCCCCCTCTCTTCCCCATTCCCCTCCTCCCTCTCTCCACGTGCTCATGGATGGCCTCTACTACTCTTCCACTCCCCTCCCCATGCTCTGAATAAACTCTATTCTATACTATATCATAGTGTGGCTGGTCCCTCAGGGGGAAGAGATGCCTCAGCATGGGCCCGCAGAGGCACTCCCTTCCCCCACACCATATCTCGCCTCCACCAAACGTGTCACGGACCTTGATCTTTCCCCAAGGGACCCAGATCTTGTAATAAAAAACGATGATCTGGATAGATATGTGCGTCGTTATGATCGGCAGGAATGGTCGGCGGGGATCGCGCGGCTCCAGAAACCACACCAGGCCAAACAGTTCCACGTGGGGGTTTATTGGAAGGGGGGGGAGGTTGCAGCGAGAAAAGAAAGGGGAAAAAGAGAGAGGAAAAAGTGAAAGATCAGAGGGGTCTTCCGTTTATATAAAGAGAGTGACGTAGCCGCAGGTAAAGGTGGGCCAAGTGGATTCTGGGAATATGGTAGCTCCAGGTGGGCGTGTCCCACTGTCATCTGGGTGTGACGTCACCCGCTTGGCGGTCCGGATGCCAACACCAGGCATCACTGAATTTTAGCAAGCCATTCTCAGGCTCTCGAGTGGCTTCCGAGCCCCACCCTAGTTTAGTGTGGCTTTGGAGCCCACGTATTTGGTTCGAGCCCCAGCCCTGCTCCGTGCAACACATAGCTTCACATTTGTAGGGGCACAGAAGTGCAGGTTTGTTTCAGCTCTTGCAGCCTCATGGAGAGAAATATACAAACGTTTCTGAGAGCAACTCTAAGAAATTCCAGTGTTTCAAAATATATACATATATTTATAAATTGCACCCGTGAGTTTATATTCATATTGTTATATACACTATAGAACAGTCAATAAAAAAATTTGAAGGAATGAGATAAAATAAAATAGAGGTAGAAATTCTCATGTTCTTCCTGCTGACCTGAGAGTGTGGCTCGCTTTGGAGAACCTTGCCAGAGGCCCAGGAGCCATCTGTAAGCAGTGGTTCCGGGGAGGTGGGGGGCAGAGTTCGTGGGCGTAAGGAGGTGGTGGAAGGACTGAGAGTGGAGGAGGCGCTGGAGGAAGCTGCGGCAGAGCCAAGAGACGTGGGGTCTGTGCTACAGCTCTGTGCAGCTGGGGAAGTGAAATCTGGAAGCGGGAACTGAGGCACTGGGGGCTCCAAGGCTCAAGGAGCTCAGCCTGGTGGAAGGTCCTAGCCGGGGTGTCCTGGGGTCGGGCGAGCCTGGGCATGGGAATCCGGGGCAGGAGGATCGTGGACGCGAAGCTCGAGAGAGAGGGGACTCGGGCTTTGGGCTCAGCTCCGGCAGCAGCCGCGACAGGTCGTCTACCAGGTGCCACTTCTCCTGAACCTGCTGCAGGGAAAAGAGACCAGATGTTAGAAGTAAGCTGCATCCAGAAGCCACGCCCACAACGCAACCTGAGGCCACGCCTCCTCCAGGACCTGTTCTCAAAGCAGCAGGCCGCCACTGGAAGCCCCACCCCTAACCTAGGCCAGGAAGCACCATGGTCCCGCCTCCAATACCTCCCAGCCTCTACCCAGAAACTCCCATAACCTAAGGCTTTGCTTCATCCCAAGGCCACACCTCCACGCCTGTCACAGGAGCCTCGGATTCCTTCCTAACCTGGAGATAAACCCACCACAAAGAAGAAAGAAACCCACCCTCCCAGCTCGGTCCTTCAGGGTAGCTAGCTACACACGTATCATAGGTCTGGCCTCAGTGCCACGCACACTCACCCATACCAGTTGCTTCCTCAGCTCATGGATGGCTCTGGCATTTGCCCGGTTCTGGGAGATGCAAACAGTCAGGACGAGGCTTAAGGCAGATAGGACTCCAGGTCAGTCACCTCTCAGACCACAGTCATCCGGCCTGACTTCCTTGCCCCTTCCCCAGTCTCTATTGTTGAGACAGGGCTTTGTCATGTAGCCCAGGCTGGCCCTGTAGGTAGGGTGGCCTCAAATTCACAGCAATCCTCCTGCCTCAGCCTCCTGAGCGCTGGGATTATAGGTGTGCACTACCACACCAGCTCTACTGTCTCATCTCAGATCTCTCTGCTTTATTGGAAGACCCCCGCTTCTTCCCACAGCCCCACACTCGGAGTCCTCCAGCATGGCACGTTGGTTCACCTGAGGCTGTGTTGGCACTATCTTTGAGCCCTCATTTCTCTGGCTTCTGCATTCTAGGACACTGTCTAGAGATGCTCAAGTGTACACCACCCCTGGGGAAGGAATGAACCCCTGGAGTTTCTCCCTCTGTCCTGCTGTATAGTCACCTGAGCAGAATGAGGAGTGGAAAGCTGAAGGCGTGGGAGCTGAGGTAATGGACGGCACGCTGGCCAGAAAGTGGGAGCTGGAGGGTCACCAGCTCGGGTACCACCTGCCAGGGGGCTGAATAGTTTGTGAAGAGGCCACAGTCCCAAGAGGAGTGGGTGCTGGAGAGATGGGAGCAGACAGGCTTGTCAGAATCTGAGGTAGGACTTGCTGGGCCAACCTCCCAGCCATCAGCCTCATCACCTGCTGGTCACGTAGGCCAGAGGTACTGCAGCCAAAAGCAAGCCTAGGAGCAGCACCAGTTGGAAGAAGAAGGTGGATCTGGAGGCTCGGAAAAGCCGTGGGGATGCCCTGGAGTTCCTCAGGAGGGTGTACTGGAGGTGGACAATAACAGGACTTACCAGGGTGTTTTGTAGACCATGGAGTATGAGGTTCAGAGAAGGGAGGGTAGGAACAGGATGCTGCCTCAGGGTGCCCAGGGGGCCGCCTGAACCAACCCCTCACCTTCTTGATGTAGAAGGTGAGAAAGAGGAATACACCGTTGAGTAGTGGCAGCAGGGGGCAGTAGAAGAGCCCCATCCAGGTGGCAGTCTGTGCAGCCACGATGTCCAGCACATTCTTGGGCACTAGGAATTCCTCCCGGTCCAGCCAAGTCCAGAACCAGCCTGAGAAGCGTTCCACTAACAGCCTGGGGAAGGGGGGGATCTGGGTACACTCGGGGCAAGTATGCGAGCCACACGGGTCTTCCCTATGGGCCACTACACCCTCATTCATGGGGACACACCTGGCTCACGCTTGGCTTGGCTGTGGCCTCCAGCCGTCCCCTGGGGTGTCCCCATGTAGCTCACCTCCGAGGCAGGCTGACCAGGAAGGCGAAGGCCACGGTGAGTAGGAAGTTGAAGATGATTAATTTATATAATTCTTCGCCCACCGAGTTCTCCCAGCACTGCAGGGTGGGGGGACCGATCATTATCCTCAGGTTCCTCCAGATTCTCTTCCCTCACCCACTGCTTGCCGGAGGTGGGGGTGGGAGTGGGTTGGCGGCTGGGGTGGGTCTCAGTGCCCGTTTGCAGTCAGACATGACCTCGGGGATAGACTACAGCAGAGGACTCCCACGCCAGGAGAGCTACAGCAGGGTGCAGGGCGCCCCCTTGGCGCATGCCGTGGTATGGCCGCTCTTCCTCCAGTTACAAAAGTGAGACCCGGGGAGAGACAAGGACTAAAAGGGACCGGGCTCTGGAGTTTGAGGTGGGGCTTTGTGGAGAAGGACAGGGCTGCTGGCCACCTGGTAGTCACAAGCGTTGTAGCCGTAGGACTCGCAGCTGGTCTTGTTTCTTCCTATGCACAGCACCGTCTGACCCAGGGAGAAGGAGAACATCCCCAAGCTGGCCAACTTCAGCACCACGCACCTGCGGGCGGGGCATGCGTCATGCAGGGATGCGCCAGAGGGCCAGTCCGGCTCTATCCAGACTGGTTTCTGAGATTGGGCTCTGCCCCTCTCAGAGATCAACCTCCTTCCAGCTTGCTTCACCTCCCGCCCGTGTTTCTCAAAACGGGTTCCTCAAGTTTGACTACATGATTCGCAAAGAATGAGTCCTGTTTCTAAATCAGTTTGGGAAATACTGCGCCACTCAGCTATCCTCCTTGCTGCCAGCTTTACGGTTTATTCGGAAGGGTCCCGCAAGAGAAACTCCGCACCTTCCTGGGTTCTCAGAGCCTCAGGTCAGACAACACCTTCTCCTTTTTAATTTACTATGTAGCCCTGGCTGGCCCGGAATTCACTATGTAGGCCAGGCTAGCCTCAAACTTATGAAGATCTGTCTGCCTATGTGTCTGAGGGCTAGTGTTAAAGGTGAGCACCACGTGTGGTCATCTTCTGAGTGTGTGTATGTGTGTGTGCAAGTGTGTTGGGGTACACTCACCTGTACATGTGCATGAGACTAGAGATTGACTTTAGCTCTCTATTGCTTTCTACTTACATTTTAAAATTTATTTTTGTTTATTTGAGACAATGTCTCACTATGTAGCTCAGGATGGCCTGGGACTCCTTCTGAGAACTAAGTTGGCCTCAAGCTCTGCCTGACTGCTTTGACTCCTGAAAGCTATCTTTATTTTTAAAATTATGAGTTATGTGTCTGTGTGTGGGTATGTGCCCACAAATGTAGTTGTCTGTGAAGGCCAGAGGGGTTGGACCTCCCTGGAGGAGCTGCCTAATGTGGGTGCTGAGAACGTAATTTGGGTCCTCTGGACGAGCTGTACCTGGTTAGAACTGCTGAGCCATATTTCAAGTGTCCACTTTAAAATTTTATTTTAAGACAGGGTCTCTCACTAAACCCAAAGCCAGCATTTGAAGTTACACAGGACAATGAACTCTTGGGATCGACCCATCTCCCTGACTCCTACACTGCTGTTGGGAGTAGAGTATTATAAGCACATGCCACCACACCCAGCTTTTACACGGCTGCTGGGATCTGAACTCAAGTCTTCTTTCATGCTAAGGACACACTGTATGGTTGAGCTACATTCCAGCCCTACTAGTTAACTCCTGAGCTCAGCATCGTGTGCTTCAGCAACACATACCACATGTAGTTCCTGAATGTGTCAGGGCCACATAGTCTGATGGCCTGGATCTGTGACATGCTTGGAATTTGGACAGTACAGTGTCTGTGTGACTAGAATGGTTGGCAACTAAGGCTTGGTCTCCAGTTAAGCGGGGACTGAGAGGCGGGGATGGCTGCCCTTTGGGGGTACCTTAAAAAAAGCAAACAACAAATCAAGGGCTGGAGGGATGGCTCGGTGGTCAATAGCACTGACTGCTCTTCCAGAGGTCCTGAGTTCAATTCCCAGCAACCACATGGTGGCTCACATCCATCTGTAATGGGATCTGATGCCCTCTTCTGGTGTGTCTGAAGTGACAGTGTACTGACATACATTAAATAAATAAATCTTTTTTTTTTTTTTAAATCAAACCAAACCAAAAAACAAAGGCAAGTCTGGTACAGTGGTGCATGCCTTTAATCCCAGCACTGGGCGGCAGAGGCAGGCAAGTCTCTGTGAGTTCAAGGCCAGCCTGGTCTATAGAGAGAGACCCTGTCTCAAAAACAAACAACAGACTGTTGATGCAAGATCTCACTTTTCTAAAGATGCACTTTGTATTCCAGGTTTGCTGGTCTGGGTGCTCCTGGGTGATTACCTGTCTTTCTCCCATCTTGACACAGGAGTGCTGGGGTTACAGATGTGTGCTACCATATCTGGTTTATGTATATTCCAGGGATCCAAGCTCAGGCTGTCAAGCTTGCATGTAATGGGCTTATATCCTCCGAGCCCTCTTGGCAAATGTTGACTTTGACGGTTTTGACAACATCTTGCTGTGTGTAGCCCAGGCTAGCTTTGAACTTGTGACTCCTTGCCTCTGCATCTCAAATGCTAGGATTATGCCACCATGCCTGGCACAGTTTGAATTGTTTCTCGTGTGTGTGTGTGTTTCAAATAAAAATTGACCATGAGGGATGCAGAGGGGGAGGGAAGGCATGACCCAGAGAGGTGGGAGGAGAGAGAAGCTTCTGAAGCTGGTGAGGTATGCAGGCAGAGAACTGGCCCAGCATTTCTAGGCTGAGAGTCAGGTGCCTAGCCCTCATGCTGTGCAGAAGCTGTGTCTCAAACCGCTGGATTTTATTTATTTATTTTTTTGTTTTGTTTTGTTTTGTTTGAGACAGGGTTTCTCTGTATAGCTCTGGCTGTCCTGGAACTCACTCTGTAGTCCAGGCTGGTCTCAAACTCACAGAGGTCTGCTCGCCTCTGATCCCTGAGTGCTGGGATTAAAGGCGGGCAATGCCACTGCTGTCACCACCTCCCCAACCCCTGGCAAATCGCCAGATTTTTTTGTAAGCGTTCACAGCTGGTTGACTCCCCAAAGCCAGAGAGCACCCCAACTCTGTGATTGGCCCTCTGCTTGGTGCAGGTTGATGGCTCACTTCAAGCTTCCCTCTAGGGTAGTGGAGAATATGAACCTCCCAGTTCACAATGCCATGCCTCACATGCTCACCAGATCACGGTGAGGTTGACTTCAGTGCTGGGAGGGTAGTTCTCCAGCTGGATCAGGACTGTGAACAGTTGGGGACCCAGGAAGTTGACCAGGGCGATGACTCCAGGAGGCAGGTACTGGAGCACCAGAAAAAGGGACTCCTGTGGGGAGAAGGGGGGGACGTCAGGGTTCTGAAGATGCAGCTCCCATGCAGGGCCTTGAGCTGAGCCTCCATTTTCTCATCTGCTGAGTGGGATCACTCACCTCCTCCCAAAGTTCACACCAGAAAAGCAAACAAACCGTAAAGAAAGGAATACAACTGTCCTGTACCTCTTTGTTGTCCTGTGAGTACTTGGTGGCCCAGAAGATGGCGCTGACGGCTCCAACCACTAGGAGCACAATGAGGATGTTGGTACGCAGGTAGGTGAGTAGGTGACAGGCTTTCTGGACCCGGGTCTGCTGTTGAGCCAGCTCCACTCGGCGGCTCTCTTCCAGATCCACCTGAAGTACACAACATGTGTGTGTGTGCATGCCTTTTGTTGTTGGGTTTTTTATTTTATTTTTACAGTGTGTGTGTGTGTGTACCTGTGTGTGTGTGTGAATGACATGGTGCACACATGGAGGTCAGAGTACAGCTTGTAGGAGCTGGTTCTTTCCGCCCACCATGTGGGATCCGAGATGAACCTCAAGTTGGCAGTCTCCACAGCAAGGCCCTTTACCTGAAGAGCCATCCTGCCAACCCCTCGTTGTTGAGACAGGGTCTTGTCTCATAATCTTAGCTGGCCTGGCACTTCTGCAATTGTAGCCCAGGTTAGTTGCAAACTCAGGGCAATCTTCCTGCCTCAGCCCAGGATCCCGGTGCTGGGATCAGGCAGGTACATACCTAGACACGTTTACATATTTATGTATTTTAACACAGGGTCTCACTATGTAATCCTGGCTGATTTAGAAATCATAGACATCCTCCTGCCTCTGCCTCCCAAGTGCTGGGATTAAAGACATGCACCACCAGGCCTAGCTCACACATTCTTAGAACATTTGCATGCTCTCAGACACAGCTGGTTCACACTCATACATGGTCCCATCACACCTGTGCTCATTTAAATCTACACTGTCAATGTTTTCACACCTGGCACATGTGTGCACACTCACTCAGCCCCTCACTTTCATCACTACACACGTGCAGTCCGCCACACGCCCTGACGAACACACCTTCAGTTCGTTGCTAATCTCGTGCCTCTTGATGGTGGCAACTTCCTGCACATGGATGCAGAAGTCCCAGGATGAGAACACTTTGGCACTGAGGGACGTTCTGTAGCGCTGGCCCAAGAGTGTCTGCTGTGGTAGGCCTTCTGCCATCCTGGAGGAAGGGGGAAGGACTTCTGTGGGGGTCCCTCCACCCTCACCTCAGAAAGTTGGGGCAGGCTCACCGTACAGGAGGTGGGCTGGGTGACCAGGATGAGTCTCCCTGTGCAGTGATCTATCTGCCGACTGAGGAGCTCTTTGTCCTGGGAAGGATGACTAAGGATGGAGGCCTGGAGGTGACATGGGGTCTTCCCTCACCTCTTCAGTATCCCACAGAAGCAGAGGAGCAGGCAGGCCATCGGGCTAAGGAGGTAAGCCAGGCGGATGCTGTACGCTGAGCTGCTCTCTGGCCCTGCTTGGTAGGCTCCGTAGAAGAGGTAGGTGGTGTTGAAGGCCTGGAGATACAGTAAGGCATTTGAATGAAGCTGAGTGCAGTGCAGGACTCATTCTAAGTGCTTGCCCTGAAAGGACACGATCTCCCTGTGTGTCCCAGGCAGGCCTTGAACTTGCCATCCTCCTGCCTCAATCTCCAGAGTGCTGTGCTTGCAGGTGTGCACCACGGTGCCTGGCCTAAGGATATCCCTGTTTTACAGACACTCAAAGAAGCCAGGTGACTTGCCCAAGGCTGCACGGATTTGGATCCAGGACTCAAGATACTGACTCAGTGGCCTCCAGACTTGGGAGGTACCAGACAGGGTTTCTCTAGGTAGACTTGGCTGTCCTGGAACTCTCTCTAGATGAGGCTGGCTTCATACTCAAGAGACCTGCCTGCCTCTGCTTCCCAAGTTCTGGGATTAAAGATGTGTGCCACCACACTTGGTGGGAGGTGCTTATCTTACAGGCCTGGACTCCTTCCTCCATTTGTCTCTTGCTCCAAGCTGGGTTCTATAGGTCATGGGGACATGTGCCTATGTCTCTGTATTTGGCTGGGCTGGCCAAAATCTCTCTTGAGGGAGCAGAGGTCCTTTCAGACTGGAGTCTCCCAAATGTCCCAGAGTATTGCCAGAAGAGTCCACTTACCCTGCCAGTTAAAATATTCCAAAGTGGGTTGTGGAACCTTGGGATGTCACTCTGGGGCAGGGAGCTGCTGGAGCACTGGAGGCCTGCTGAGTGGGAAGAGAAGGACATCGGGATAGGGTCTCCCAAACATGTGACACTCTGTCTTCCAACTCTACTGTCTCTACCCTAATACTGAGGCTGTCTGAGGTTGTGCTGGGAGGCATCCGGGCAGAAGGTCTTGTCGAGGGGAGTCCAAAGCTAGCCCATGCAGCATGCCCAGACTGATGTCCACAGGGTGACAGCACTCACTCAGTTTCAAGGCAGGGCCTGGCTCAGGGGGGCGGAGCCAGACTAGGGGCAGCAGCACTAAGCAGGCAGTCAGCAGCATGGTCAGCAGGTTGAGAAGCAGCAGGAAGCGAAGGAAAGTGAAGTAGGACTGGATTCCAGTCCCGAAGAGGCCTGTGGGAGAAAAGCAGGGCGAGTCAACCACGATGAGGATCCCAGGGCCGTGTGATATGTGCCAATGTGAACCAGCCCTGGGCAAAATTAGGGCTTCGCGCGCAATATTTCCACAGCCCCCAGAGGACTGTCACCCAGCTAGGTGTGCACAGGAGGAATCCGAGGGGAGTACAAGGATGGAGGAGCTGATGGTGGGAAGTGGGGATCGGCATGGGATCCTACCCCCAATCTCGTAGAGAGCTCCCTCCCAGAGCCCGAAGCCGCGGGCCAGCAGATGCGAGGCCTCACTCAGGTGCTGTCGTGCCACCCGCCTCAGGTGATGCCACTGCTGCCAGCAGGAGGTCTTCACTCCCTCCGGCTCCCGCAGTTCCCTGCAGGACCGTGATGATGGGGGCGCCCTTGAGTCATCCATGAATGGTGCATCCTCGGGTGCCTCTCCACCCCCGGGGCCCCCCCCCCCCCCCCCCCCCCCCCCCCCCGCCGCCGCTTCACCGCGGGCTCGTCCAGTGTCGCTGAGAGGCACCCACCGGATGAAGCGCTTGTCTGCCATGGCGTAGGGCAGCATCCGCACAGGCGTCCGAGAGGCGCATAGCCGCTCCACTTCTTGCTCCCACAGTTCCTCCAAGGCCTCCTGGGGTTCAGGCCTTCGTGGGGCTGGTCCCGACTGCACCGACCACTGGCGAAACATCCCAGCGGGCGCGCGGGACAGACAGGCAAGATCCTTTCTCGCAGGAGTAACGAGAGGAGCCGGGTGGTGAGCGCCACTTTGGTCCTGCCGATGTCCACAAGTGAAAAGAAGCCTGCTGGGGTCGGAGCCGGGGCTGGCCCACTCCACCTCTCAGACAGACCCACCGACCAAGGCCTTGGTCTCCCGCATGTCCAGTGCGGTGGAAGGCCTCCAGGACGTGAGGAGAGAGAAGCCACCGGCAAAGCAAAGACCGGCTGTCATAAACCTTAAGCTTTGGAAAAACACAATCCCCACTCTTTCCCATGTGCTAATTGTCTCTTTTGGGAAGTCACCTCTGTCCCGAACCCCGACAGCTCCTAGAATTTAGCTTCCTGCAACACCCCAGCTTTGGATGTATTGGAGCTCCGTTCTGTGTGTTTTGTCCAGGCTGGGTCTGCTCTGGTCTTCTTAAGGGACCCAGAATGGGAGGCATGGCTACATCCCCAACTAGGGACCCCCAAACAGTCCCGAAGGAAGCAATAGCCCTGACCTTCTTCCCCCTCTCACCTTCCTTACCGGCAAGCAGCTCACAAAGAGGTAAGGGATCAAGTTCCCCGAGGAGCCCCCTCCTACGACCAGCTCCTGACATACCAGGCAGGGTGGTGAGAGAGTGGGGTGGGGTCACGTGACAGGAACCCCGGGGGTGGGAGCCCACCGTGTCTCCTCCCCTCCACCCACTCCAGCCTTCCGCAGTTTTCTCTGCCTCTGCGTGCACTTCCTGCACTGGAGGGACACGGGCCCAGGTGAGAGGCGCGGGTGGGCACGCACCAGGCCGACCTGCTTTTCTGTGCTCCGGCTGCAAGCCCCCTTCCTGGCCGCCAGTCTTTAGACGTGTCCCGGTGCGGGAACTCTTATCTGCCATCCGCAGTCGTCCTAGAGAGCACGATAGTGATAGGTGGATGGTCCCAGCACATGAACTGCTGACTCTCCAGAACCCTGAAGCTTTTTCGTTTCTTTTTGTGTTATTTCAAGACAGGGTCTCACTATGTAACTGATTGTCTTGGAATTCATCGTGTAGACCAGGCTGGCCTTGAACTCGCAGAGATACTTGCCCAAGTCTGGGATTAAAGGGCTGTGTCACTAGGACTGGCTGGCAGGTTATTTCTGAATTTCCCCCCCTTCATCTCAGGCACTGGCCTCCCTGTTTCTATGCCCTGGCCAGGGTCTGGCACCAAGCCCAGCCTAACTGCTGAGGAAACAGTTTCGTGCTCGTCATTCGTAACTCACTGACTAGACCTTTAGGAGTCATCTTGGCCAATTCCCAGTTTTGGGAGCCCCAGCCTTTCCTCCCTGTTCACCTCTTTTAAGACCTGTCATCTCAGCTCTGGATTCTGAGTCTCCCTGTGTCCCTGCCCACAGGCTCTGGACTCCTAACAAGTTCACACAAGAAGGTGCCCCAGGTATTGGCTTTCAAATTGGGCTAAAGTCATGCAAAATTCAGAGTAAGAGCAAGGAGTCAGAGAGGAGCTGAGGAGGGCTGGGTCTGCAGGCCAAGACTTCCGGTGCCAAGAAGCAGCTTGGTAAACCCACCCAAGCACGGAGAGACAGCTGGGAAGGAGCTCTCCTCTCCTTTCCAGAGCTCAAGTGTACTCTGTTACCTCAGGGTTCATTCCGGTACCCCACACGTTTCCTGTTGTCTGTTAACTAACCTTTGTGTGTGGGGGGGGGGAGGGGGCTCGTCTTTCTCTTCTACTTCTCACGGCCACCCGTGGGGGAAGGGGTTCTATGGAGCATCTTGGTGGCTAAGTCCCCTGCTCCAGCTGGTGACACCTGGAGGCTGGTGACACTCTCTCAGGTTCAATTTCCTCATCTGTGAAAGAGAAAGGTCATTTACTGTCTTGTTCACAGAACACCAGACTTGGCAAAAGCATTTGGGGCAATGGCTACCGGAAGCAGCTTAACTCTAGCTTTAGAAACAGACACCACGCCCAGGGCGGAGCTGGCATTAACTCCTTTGCTCAACCCCAGATAGGGAACAGTTAACCAGGCTGGGAGGAGGGGATTACTCAATCCCGCGTGGGAAGGCTAGGGACCAGTAAGTGACCCCGGGACGTGGAAATACATTACCCTTTAGAAACTCAGAGAAACCTTAGGGACTCCACCTAGGAGTTGTATACAACCAAATACTGGGACACGCCTACTTTACTCAGACTTGAGGATGGAGTTTGATGATACTGTGGCTTGGTTTAGGCGTCCAGGGATTGCATCGGTTTTTAGTCCTAGTGATGGTACGGCTCATGAGTGAAGTACGTCTTCGGATGAGATTAGTATGCGGATTGGAAGTTCTATTGGAAGAACAATTCGATTATCTACTTCTAGGAGGCGGAGATCTCCTGGTTTTAGGTCGTTGGTTGGAATTATATATGAGTCAAAGCATAGGTCTTCATAGTCAGTATATTCATAGCTTCAGTATCATTGGTGTCCTATTGTTTTTACTGTTAGGGCGGGGTTATTAATTTCATCTATTATATATAGGATTCGTGGAGTGCTGGGGTGGAGTCGGGAGCTGGCCCGCACCGGGCACTGTTTTGGATGGGCAGGGCCTACGGGCAGGCAGGAACAAATCATGTGACCTTCGGGCCCGCTGCCACGTGGGCGGGTGGTGAGGCTACCTCCAGCTGCCAGTCTAGAAACCATCAAAGGTTACCCCCTGTACTCTTAATTACTGGCTGCTGACTCTCCTGCTGGTGGGTCTGAGACCGCGGTTCCCCGCGGCTGGTGCGCACACAGGTGAGCCACTCGGGGGTGCCGGGAGCAGGGGCGCAGCTCCAGTGCAGGGGGTTGACAGCTTGGGTGCGGGGCTCCCGGCCTCTCCCCATCAGGCTCAGGGCGCAGGATGGTGCGCCCCGGAACAGCGCACACCTGGCGGGCCGCAGGAGGACTGAAGATCAGTAGCCCAGGCAGATCCGGAGTCCCGGCCCTTAGCCTGGGGAGCACCCCCAGCCTTCTGTGGAGAAGAGGTGTGGGCCGGCCTGGGGCCTTGAGCCTGAGAAGTACTGTGGCCCGAGAGGGGACCCTGGAACTAAGAGGGCACCACCTCTTCTGGCTGCTTTCCACCCGGGCGGTGCCACCTCCCGCCGGCTCCAGGCTAGCCTCTCCCAGCTGTGCTGCACTGCAGCTCAGGCGGGGGCGTGCGGGGAGCCAGTCGGGTTGCGTGGGGACTCTCGGCCGTCGGGGGAGTTCCCTAGGCGAAGAAGGCAAGGAAGATCGGCCGACACGGCGAGGCTTGCCTTCTGGGGGGCGATCCTACAGGAGTCAAGTGATTGGCTGCTCTTTCCGCCGCGCTCTCCTTTAGTGCCTTGGGCCAGGAGGACAATAAGCCCTTAACAATGCTCTGCTTGCAACTGTGTCCGGGTGACAGAGCTGGACAAAGGGAGCTTGTGTCAGCTCAGCTTCTCTCTCCAGCCTTCAGCTGAGTTGGGAAAGTAGGGAGTCAGCCTTCCGAGGACACGAGGACCTTGAAGCATCCAGAATGCTGGGGGTGGGTTTCAAGGAGTCCAGTGTGTGGACGCTGCCTCCGGTGCTGGGGGCAGGGCTTTGCGGCTGCTTGGCCGCACTTCCTGCTAGAGAAAGCACTTTGGGGTCATAGGGCGGGCACAGGGAAGTCCTCGGAGCCTCCCAGCCCTTGCTCTAAAAAGGACGAAGCTCTAGGGCCCCGCCTGGGAACAGACCAGAAACGGGTAATGTTCACAGGCTCTCTCCCTGTGTACTAGAGACATCTAGGAAACCAATGGGAGGGCCGCGGTCTCACCCTTTCTTCCTGTTTTCTTCTCTCCCCCGCAGCTGGTCGTGGTGGGAATGCCATTTAACCGTGTGTTTAGCTGTGGATGGGGGCAGAGTGGGGATTCCTGTAGTGTCTGTGCCTGATGTCCAGGCCCCAAGCATTGAAAGCTGGTTTTGTCTCAACAGATGGGTTGTGTGGGGTTCCGTAGACTGCATCTAGTCTCTGAGCTCCTCTAGGTCTGCAGGCTGTATACCACAGCCATGGCTCAGCCACTGGCTTTAGCCCTTGATGTCCCAGAGACCACAGGGGACGAAGAGTAAGTACCCTGGTGCTGGTTGTCTGGGATGTATTTGTATATCTGGTGTGAAGCCTTCTGCAAGTGGGAGGGACCTGAGCATGGATTCCCACACTCCCTCCTCCCTAGTAGCCCGGAACCCAGCCCCTATGAAGAGAGTGAAGTCCATGACTCCTTCCACCAGCTCATTCAAGAGCAGAGTCTTCGGGTGGCGGAGGAGGGGCTGCAGCTCCTGTCCTTGGCTCCAGGTAAGCCCAGGCCCGCCCTCTGACCTGGTGTGGGCAGGACCTGGGAATATCTGCCCTTGTGCTACAGGATTGGAGTGGGCTGGGTGGGACAGCTGAACTGCAGTGTCTTGTCATCCCTAGGCAGAGGTGACCAGACCCTCCCAGGACATGAAGGTGCTCCTGTCCATAGCACAGCCACTCTCCGTATCTTGGCCAGCATGCCCAGTCGTACCATTGGTGAGTGGGATTCTCTGCCCTTGTGCTGGCCTTCACCCCAACTTGGGTCTGTGAGCCCAGCGTCAGTTCTTCTGGGCTCCCAGCCTTCCTGTTGCTGGAGCCTGAAGCTCAGCATATCCCTGGGCCATTATTACCCTTGCTGGATTCTAAACATGACCACTTGCCATAGGAATAAAAATAGGCTCTTGGGTGAAGGGATTTTCCCCAGTCCTGGGAAGGGCTGAGGGACAGGCAGGCCTGGTGCTGAGAACTTCCCAGGGGGATTCAAGGCTAGTCCTGTATCTGTTCTCTAATACCCTGCCACCTGGTTTCCGAGGTCGCAGCCGTGGGGCTATCATCTCTCAGTACTACAACCGAACAGTGAGACTTCGGCGCAGGAGCAGCCGGCCCCTGCTGGGGAATGTGGTGCGCTCTGCCCGGCCCAGCCTCCGCCTGTATGACCTGGAGCTGGACTCCACAATCCTGGAGGAGGATGGTGAGTTGAATAACCCAGCCTGCTGGCTGGGCAGGAGCTCCACAGCCACAGGGCCCTCAAGCCTCTTTCTACTGCTGTCTGAGGGCTGCCTTTGCATATGACATGAGCTGCAAAGGTCTTCTCCAGAGCAGGCGTTTAAACCCCACCCACCACCACCAAATCTATCACTGAGTGTTGGGGAGGCTTCCAGCATGTGGTGGTGGCCAGTAGCTTCAGTCATAACTTTTTCGTTTTTTTAAAAAAAATGGTTTATATTTTACTTATTTCTTAAAGATTTATTTATTTATTTTATGTATATGAATACACTGTCGCTGTCTTCAGACTCACCAGAGGAGTCTGTGTCTTCAGGATCTTGGTGACTGAAGACAGGGTCAAAGCCTGCTCATGTTGGCTTTGAACTCTGGTCCTTCTGCCTCTGCAGATGATTTATCTGTAAAGTTGGACTTAACGAAGTTCCCTCCCCGGGGTGCTTATAAAGATGTGGACTGCATCTCCCTATATTGTGGGGCCGGAAGTGTGGCAAACCTCTCTTCCTGTTGCTGTGGTACCATGTTCTGCTAAAAGCAACATATGGGGCACAGGGTTTACCCTGGCTCACAGTCAGACTACAGCACAATGTGTCCAGGTCGTCAAGGTGATGGGGCTTAAAGCAGCTGATCATGAGTCCACTTAGGGTGAATGAATGAATGCTGGAGCTCAGTTCACCTCCTCCACTTTATCGTGCAGGATCCCCTGTCCAGTGTTATGATGGGTCCTCCCACACTGATTAAAATAATCAACATAACCCCTCACGGGCGTGCCCAGGGACCTATCTTCAAGTGGCTCTAGAGTCTGTCGAGTTGGCAATACTAACATCACAGCCGCCATGAGGCAGTGCTGACCCCTCCCCATTCCCTTGCCGCTTTGCACATCTATTCTGACAGGCTTGGGACCTCTAAGATGGGGGGAGAATACCAATGCCCCTGAAAGTCTTTATGCTGAGAAGTAGGGTGTGGGTGGGAGGGAGTCACTCCCTCTACTTTACAAGGAGGAGATCACTGCTGGGAAGTACTGGGACCCCTGGGCCTCAAGGATGTCAGGATCTGGTGGAGACCAGAGAATGGGTTCCTGGGCTTGAGAGGTGGAAGATTGAGAGAGAGGGCTGTCGGGATGGTCTGGACTGTCACCTGGGTCGGGCTTTGGTTGTAAGAGTAGAGGGGAGCCATCTGGGTGGTCTTAGGGGGTTGTGCTGGGCTGGAAGCTGCCCAGGGCCCTGGTCAGTTTGTGGTAGGAAAGATGCTGGGCACTGAGGGATCTTCTTCCTCTGGGCAGAGAAGAAGAGCCTGTTAGTGAAGGAGCTTCAGGGTCTGTCGGTGGCCCAGAGGAACCACATGGTCCGGAACATGCCTTTGAGTCTGGGTGAGAAGCGCTGGCTGCGGTGAGTGCTCCATGGCCTCCACTGGCCTTCCTGAGATGAGGGCAACAACATCCCTCTGTGGTTTAGGCATTTAGGGTCTAGGGCATTGTCTCTGTCCCCAGAGAGAAAAGTTGGAGCCCAAAGGGGAAGCGGAGGAACCAGCAGGGCCGATGTGGGGCCTTCTCTTGCTGTAGCCGGCTCAGATACACCTGCATGCTGGTATGAGCTCTGAGCTGTATGGTCACCCGCTGTGGGTGTGGTAGCTGGGGTTGAGGACACCCTACCCTATTGCTTTTCCCTGGGGCCGTGCGTGTGCCTGATCTGGCCTGGTGTCCCAGCCCTCAGGGCTATCCTTGGTCTGTTCCTACAGGCTCTTCACAGCCTGGGGCTAGCATTGCTCTCAGGCCTGTATGCTGCCAGGCCATGGCGCTATGCTCTGAAGCAGATCGGTGGTCAATTTGGCTCCAGCGTCCTCTCCTACTTCCTCTTCCTCAAGACCCTGTTGGCCTTCAACATGCTGATGTTGCTGCCTTTGCTGGCCTTCCTTGTGGGTGTGCAGGCTGCCTTTCCACCCGACTCGGCAGGCCCTGTGCCTACCTTCTCTGGTCTGGAACTCCTCACTGGCGGGGTGAGGCCTTCAGCTCCTGCCTTGGCTTCCTGTGTTGGTCTTGTCCCAGTTTTACTGGTGGGCTCTTGCCTGTTCCTAGGTGTCCCTATGGGTGGCTTTCTCTTCTTCCGGAGGACCAAGAATGGGCTAGGGTAGTAGTTCTCAACCTGCGGGTCCCAACAACTCGTTTGGGGTCCGAATATCAAGTATCCTGTGTATCAGATATTTACATTACAATTCATAACAGTAGCAAAATTACAGTCACGAAGTCTCAATGAAATAATTTTATAGTTGGGGGTCACCACAACATGAGGAGCTACATTAAAAGGTCGCAGCGTTTTGAAGGTTGAGTTCCCCTGGGCTAGGGGAAGGCAGGGAGAATATTTAACTGTGCTTGGCCTCCTCACAGGGCCGGTTCACACACACTGTTATGTACTATGGCTACTACAGTAATACCACGCTGAGCCAGTCGTGTGCCTCCCCTTGGGAAGGTGGCCAGTGCAGTTCCAGGCTGGGCAGCCTGCCCTACAGCATGCCGTTGGCCTACCTCTTCACAGTGGGGGCCACCTTCTTCATTACCTGCATCATTCTGGTATACAGGTATACCTCAACCACGTGGCCCTCACTCTGAGCACTATCCTCTCATCCGTGGGTCCTACATCTGTCTATTCAGCTCTTTGTCCACCCACCCCCTTATCTGTTCCCCTATATCTGCCTGCCCATGTTCCTATTGAGACATCCATCTACCCGCCCATCCACTTACCCGTCCATCTCTTTATCCTGATTAAGTCTTCTGTGCATACACCTATTCACACCCATCCATCCATCTAGCCATCATCTTGCCTGCCCACCTGCCCACCCACTTACCCATCTAATCATCCCCGTATGCCCTACTTGTGCTTTCTTCTGTCAGTCTGTCCATCCATTTGTCCATCCACCCATCTGCCCAACTACCTTCTGCCAACCCACATTTCACATCTGTCCACATAGCCATCCATCCATCCATCCATCCATCCACCAATTGTTCCACTCATCCATCCATCCACCCATCCATCCACCCACCCACCCACCCACCCACTCACCCACTCATCCGTCCATCCATCCATCCATCCATCCATCCATCCACCTACCCACCCACCCATTTACCTGTCTGTCTACTCATCCTCCCATCGTTCACTGCTTGTCTCTGCTGCTCTCTAGCATGTCCCACTCCTTTGGGGAGAGCTACCGGGTTGGCAGTACCAAAGGTATCCATGCTCTTACGGTGTTCTGCTCCTGGGACTACAAAGTGACACAGAAGAGGGCCTCCCGTGTTCAGCAGGACAGCATCTGCACTCAGCTGAAGGTAAGCAGCTACCTGTCCCACACATGGCCGCCCAGTTTCTGCAGACCTTATCCTCTTAGGATCAAATAGCCAGATCTGTGTGGCAGTGGTGCATGGCTGCGAGCTGGCCTTGAGGTTCTAGGCTGTGGTTTTTCCTAACAGTGACCAGGAGGTCTGATGTTCCCTCACCTTATTTCAATTGGGTTGGCTCTGTGGCATTAGCCCTGAGCTACAGGGACATCAAGGAGCTGGAGTTACAGAAATTGCTCCAGTGTCTTGAGGCTTGGGCCAGGAGGAGGAGCCTGGTCTGCTCAGGGTCCCCTTTCTGGGGGGACTTTGTTTTCCTACCCTGAACCTGTCAGCTGTGAACATCTCTCATTATAGTCACTAGTGACTACAGTAGCCAGGGCTAAGGACTGCAGGGGAAATGGAGGCACAGAGGTCAAATCCTCTGTTCAAGGTCACAGGGCTCCTCTGGGGTTTTGTGAAAGTTTCTCTTGGGGACAGGTGTCCACCCTCGGGGGCTCTGTTTGGCTAGGGGCTGCCCATGTCCATAGAATGGGGCAAAGGCCACAGGCCAGGCACTGGGGTTTCCTAGAGACAACTTTGCGGTGAAGGGATGAGGAGGGACAGGCTTCAAGGTGGTGGCCATCCTGTACTCCCTGTGTCCTAGATGTGTGGCCTGCCCTGTTTAGGGAAGAGAGGGGCTGAGGCGGCCTGCTTGTGTGTTAGGCTGTCCAGTGACAGAGACACTACCACCTGCAGGAGCTGCTGGCTGAATGGCAACTGCGCAAGCGCCCTCGGAGTGCGTGTGGGCAGCTGAGGCAGGTTGTCGTCCTAAGTCTGGGGTGGCTGCTGAGTCTGGGCTCCACAATGGGCTGCACAGTGGCTGTCCTCACCTTCTCAGAGGTAATGATTCAGGTAAGGCAAGGGACAGAACGCCCAGTGACTGAGATCCTAAAACCCCATCAGGTCTGGGTCGCCGTCCATGGTTCTCCCTTGCTTCCTATGTGGCTGGAACCCAGGCCTGGAGCAAGTTGTGTGTCTTGGGAGAGGGAGTTGCTACCTTCCGTGTTTTCCAGCCAGACCCTTCCTATGGTGCCTGCTCCCCACATGATGGCATGTCCTCAGGAGTGGTACATCTCTTCTAAAGGAACCCTCTCCGTTCTCATAGAGACCTGCTTCTGGCGTCCAGGGGGTGGAGATGTTGGCCTTGCCCCTGGTGGTCAGTGTCCTTAACCTGGGTGCCTCCTACCTGTTCCGTGGCCTGGCCACTCTGGAGCGGCATGATTCCCCTGTGTTGGAGGTATACATGGCCATCTGCAGGTGTGTGCCTGGGAGCATGGGCTGCTGGGTAGGGCTCCTTGGGGTGTCTGTTGTCCGGCATCCCCCTTAGCCACCCAAACCTCCACTTGTACAGGAACCTCATCCTGAAGATGGCTGTCCTGGGTGTACTTTGCTATCACTGGCTGGGCCGCAGGGTGGCCGCCCTGCAGGGCCAGTGCTGGGAGGACTTTGTGGGCCAGGAGCTGTACCGCTTCATGGTGGTGGACTTCATCTTCATGCTCTTGGACTCCCTTTTCGGCGAGTTGGTGTGGAGGTGAGGGGGCCTTCCCACCCTGTCCTCTGGGCTCCTGGCACCAGCCTGTGAGAGGTTCTTAGACAAAGAGGCAGGTAGTTTCAGATGGAAAGGAAAGTGGGGTTTCAGCGTTACTCGGAGACAGAGGAAGAGAGACAGTCATCATCTTTAAAATGTCCTGGGGGCGGGGCATAGTTGAAAAGACATTCTTTTTCAACCCTTTTTCTTCTTTGTTTTCAAAGACAGGGTTTTTCCTGTGTAGCCCTGGCTTTTCTGAACTCACTCTGTACCCTAGGCTAGCCTTGAACTCAGAGATCCAGAGTGCTGGGATTAAAGGTGTGAACCACTATGCCTGGCTTCGAACTTTTCTTAGATTTTTTCTAAATCGTGGTGTGTGTGTGTGTGTGTGTGTGTGTGTGTGTGTGTGTGTTGGGTCAGTTCTCGCCTAACAATGTGGATCCTGGGGATTGAACTCAGGTCATTAGTTTGGGTACATTTATCTGTTGAGCCATCTTACCAGATTCTCCCCCTTTTCTTCCCGTTTGAGGTAAATATTGAGAAGTTGCCCAGCCTTTCCTTAAACTCCCTCCTCATTCATCCTTCTGAGGAGCAATCTCAGCTCCTGACCCGGAAGTCCTTGTTTTTGTCTTGTTTTGAGACAAGGTCTCTATGTAGTCCCAGCTGGCTTGGAACTCCCTACACAGACCAAACTGACCTCGAACTCACAGAGATCTGCCTGCCTTTGCCTCCAGGTGCTGAGATTAAAGGCATGAGCCCCCATGCCCTGCCACCTCTTGCTTTCTTGGCACAGGTCTCACCCTGTAGTATAGGCTGGTCTTGGCCTCCAGAGTGCTTTGTCTTTTCTGACAGTCCTGGATGCCCTGGAGCGCACTATGTAGTCCTGGCTTGCCTAATTCTCAGAATCCTCCTGTCTCAGCTTCCTAAGTGCTGGTGTTTCAGACATGTACCACCTTGTTCATTCCATTTTTACTTATTTTCTCATTTGTGTGCTTGCTCTGTGTGTGTGTGTGTGTGTGGTGGTGGTGGTGGTGGTGGTGGAGGCAGCTGTGAGAGGAAGTCAGATATCCCTCCCTAGCCACAGCTGCTGTTACAGGCAATTTTGAGCTACCTGATGTGGGTCTGGGAACTGAATTCAGGTCCTTTGGAAGAATAGCTGGTGCTCTTAACCACTGAGCTATCTCTCCAGCCAGAACACCCCCCCCCCTTGTTTGCTTGGTTTTTCAGCAGCACAACTAAAAAAAAAAAAAAAACCAGTTTATTTTTATTTTATGTGCACTAGTGTTTTGCTTGCATGTATGTCTGTGAGAGGGTGTCAGATCTTGAAGTTGTAGACAGCTGTGAGCTGCCATGTGGGTGCTGGGAATTGAACCTGGGTCCTCTGGAAGAGCAGTCAGTGCTCCTAACTGCTGAGCCATCTCTCCAGCCCACAGTACAACTCTTTTTTTTTTTTTTGGTTTTTCGAGGCAGGGTTTCTCTGTGTAGCCCAGGCTGTCCTGGAACTCACTCTGTAGACCAGGCTGGCCTCGAACTCAGAAATCCACCTGCCTCTGCCTCCCAAGTGCTGGGATTAAAGGCGTGCGCCATCACTGCCCGGCTTTTTTTTTTTTTTTCCACAGTACAACTCTTAATGCTGTGTTGAGATTGGTGTCTCACTTAGGGAAGAGGATCAGAGGGCTTCTGCAGTGACAGCCTCCAGGCCCTGGGTGGCCACAATCTCTCCTGACTTTTTTGGGGTGCTAGGTACCCTGACTGGTGTTCGGGGGAGTCTCCCCTGCTCATCTCTCAGGGGCTCCTCTGTCCAGGCTCATCTCAGAGAAGAAGCTCAAGAAGGGGCAGAAGCCTGAGTTTGACATTGCCAGGAATGTTCTGGACCTGATTTATGGACAGACACTGACCTGGTGAGGGTCTCCCACCTGCTTCCCGCTGGCCGTCAGCCAGTGCCTTCCTTCCCTGGGCCATGGTGGCCTTCCTATGGTTCTGGGTGGGCAGAGGGTAGAGGGTGGGTGGCTCTCTGGGCAGGGTTGGGAGGATGCTCACCAGCCCCACCTGCTGCCCTCCCCAGGCTGGGAGTCCTGTTCTCCCCGCTCCTGCCCGCAGTGCAGATCCTCAGGCTGCTCTTCCTTTTCCACATCAAGAAGGTGACGTGGGCTGGGTGTGATGGCGGGCACTACTAACTCCAGCAGTCAGGTGACTGACACAGGCATTTTCTGAGTTCAAGGCCAGCCTGATCTAATACAAGTTCTAGGGTAGTTGGGGCTACATAATTAGTGTCCCCTCCCCCCAGAAAGATGCTAGCTTGGTAGCAGAGTGGGCCTGGGACGCTGGGCTGGCCCTCCTTTCTGTCTGAGGCATCTGCTGGAGACATCAGCTGGTTCCCACATCTCTTGGGAGTGACTCTGGATCTCTCTCCCCAGTTGGTGTGTGGTTCTGGGCTCCATGCTGGTCCTCCTCAGCTGCCCACTTAGGGAGGTGTTCTCACTGGGCTGCTTCCTTGTGGGAAGCTGAGGTCCAGAGTGGTGCTGGTCGGCCAGTGCATGTAGCTGTGAAAGCTAGCCCCTTTTACCCAGGCTTGCTGTCCTAGGGTGAGGGAGGGAAGATCTCTGTCCTGCCCTGAGTTCTGACTTGGGGCCTGGCTGCAGGCCAGCTTTTGGTTGCCTCTTTGTACTGTATTTATTGTTGCTGTGACCAAGTACCTGACAAATGGAGCTTAAGGGAAAAAGGGGTTTATTTTGGCTCATTCAGAGGGTACAGACCCTGATGAGGAAGGCTCGGCAGTAGGAGCATAAAGCAACTGGTCACATGGCATCCTGAATGCTGGTCCTCAGCTTGCTTTCTCATTTTGTATGCAGTCAAGGACCCCAGCTGGTGGGGTGGTGCTCCTAGCAGTCAGGGTGGGTCTTCCCCACCCTCACCCCCAGTTAAGTGAATCTAGAAATGCTCACAGGGATGCTCAGAGGTTTGTGGGGTGGGTAAGCAGTATTAATCATACTCTTAGAGGACCAGGGTGAGGGAATGGAGTTTGGTGAGCAGGGGATGGTGGCCTTGGCAGAATGCAAATCCTAGCCTTTGTCCCCAGGCAAGTCTGATGGCCAACTGCCAGGCACCTCGACGACCCTGGCTGGCCTCACACATGAGCACCGTCTTCCTCACCCTGCTCTGCTTCCCGTCATTCCTGGGTGCGGCTGTTTTCCTCTGCTATGCTGTCTGGCAGTGAGTGAAGGCCTGCTCTTTGGCTTGGGGTGACACAGGAAATGTTCTGTCCTAGCTGAGAGTGGTACTCAGGGCCTGGTCCCCCTCTTCTCCAGGGTGAGGCCCTCAAGCACTTGTGGGCCTTTCCGGACTCTGAATACCATGTACGAAGCAGGCACGGTCTGGGCGCGTCGCCTGGAGCACGCGGGCTCTGGGGCTTCCTGGCTGCCCTGGCTGCACCACTTCTTGGTGGAGAATACTTTCTTCCTTTTCCTGGCGTCAGCCCTGCTGCTGTGAGTTCTGAGGTGGGGGTGGCAGTGAGAGGCTAGCCTGAGCAAGTATCCTGTGTTGTCCTGGCTGTCATCAGCCTCCAGCCTGAGCCCTCATCTCCTCAGGGCTGTCATCTACCTCGACATCCAGGTGGTGAAAGGTCAGCGGAAGGTCATCTGCCTGCTCAAGGAACAGATCAGGAACGTGAGTGGCAGCCCGCCTGTGCGCCGAGCTTGTGGGCTTCCCCTTGGCACACCTGCATTTGCTCTATTTTGGGGGAGAAGCCCAGGCAGTCCGGTTGGGTTTCTCACCCACATCTTTCTGCAGTGCTGGGTGTTGCACCCCGCGGCCTCCTGTGTGACAGGCAAACTCTACCAGCCTTGCTACATTTCCAATGTGACAGGCAAACACTCTACCAGCCGAACTACATTTCCAATGCGCTTTTTTTCTTAAAGTTTTTTTTTTTTCCCCCAATTTTTAAATTTAGTGATTGTGTGTGGAGTTGGTTCTCTTACTACTTTGTGGGTTCTGGGGATCCATCTGACAGCCTTGGTTTTTGAGATAGGGTCTTACTTTGTAGCTCAGGCTGACCTTAATCTCAAAGTGATCCTCCTGTCTCAGCTGCTTGAGTACTGGGACTAGTGTGAAACACGTATGTGACTGGGGTTAAGCAGAGAGCAAGCGTGAAGTGGCCAGGCCTTGGGACGGAGTGGGCAAGGATCCTGCTGTCTGGTTTAAGTGTGGGAAACAGTGTGGGCACAAATGTTACTGTGTGGTGCTAGGTATTTCTGGGCCATGTGTGTACATACACTGGCTGTCAGAAGGGGTCAGGACTAAAGAACATTTTTATTAGGGAGACAGCATCTGGTTACATAATCAGGAGACCCTTTCTCAAGAGGGGATGTGATAGAAGAGGGGCATTCTTCTCTAGGGCAGAGGCAGGGCCAGTTTGAAATTGCACTGTGCTGGTTCCTAGGCCTTCACAGTGAAACGTCCGTTTTTACTGTGATTACTAGGCTTCAATCCACACATAGGCTCGCTTCTGAGTTTCTCCTTCTCCTTTACCTTTTTCATTTTTGAGACATAGTCTTACTCAGTAGCCTTCGCTGGCCTAGAGTTTGCTATGGAGACGGGGCCACCCTCACAGAGATGCCTGCTTTTGCCTCCTGCACTGGGACCAGCACACCCAGGCTCCCCTTTGACTAACTGCTCCTTGTGATGCTGCACTTCCCACGTGAGCTCCACAGGAAGCCTAGAACAGGCCAACTCTGGGGTGCAGGGCTGGACGTTTCTCATGCGTGCGTTCTGGCCATTCTAGGAAGGAGAGGACAAGATCTTCCTGATCAACAAGCTTCACTCTGTTTACGAGGCCCGAGGGAAGGAGCAAGTGATGGCGGAGACCTGTGTGAGCGGGTTGGGGAGGGAGGGTACATGGAAAGCAGCACTCCTGTTTCAGTGGTACACTCCCTTGGTGAGGCATCTCTGGGCTCCAGGAGTCAGCTCCTGGCTTGCCTCACCCTCTGCCTTCAATGTCCCTGTTGCCTCAATTAAAGCTGGGATGTCAGCTGCTGAGATGCAGGGATTTGTGTCATCAAGACACCCTTGGGGATGGAGAGCCACACTCAGGCACCACTGAGGCAGGCCAGCTTTATTTTTTATTTAAACATTTTTAAAAAAATATTATGCTGGATCTCTTGTGAGTTCGAGGCCAGCCTGATCTATAAGAGTGCGCTTCAGGACAGCTAGGTGGTTACACAGAGAAACCCTGTCTTGAAAAAAAGCAAGAAGAATAAAAATTATGTATGGTTAGTGTTTTGATTGCACGTATGTGTCTGTGCGCCATGTGTGCCCGTAGAGGACAGAGGGCATCAGATCTCCTGGAACTGGTGTTAATGTGGGTGCTGCAAATTGAACCTGGGTTTGCTGGATGAGCAACAAGTGCCATCTCTCCGTTATCACAGACTAGTTTAGAATTTCTCCCTGATGACTGGGGCACAGGCACCGTGTTACACTGCACACCTACTGAGGTCCCCCTACCCTCCAGCAAGCTGAGGCTTGTTCCCTCAGGCCATGTCTGCAGGGCCTCAGCTGCAACCACAAGGGCTCCTCACACTGAGGCTGATGTCCTGCACTGAAGGCATCTCAGAACATCTAGTCATCCTGGGCCTTGGGCTACCTTGCAGGGGAACCCAAGGTCAGACACACAAGCCCTGCCCTTGTGCCTTGTAGAGACTGGAGTTGGCCTTAGCAAGGCCGGGGTTGGGGGTAATAGTGGTGGTCTTGGTCCCATCTGGTCCTCACAGCTGGTACACATGCTGTGCTCCTTGAGCCTGTATTGATGACAGGCCTTCACTGAGAGGACTGCTACTCAAGCAGCTCCCAACAAGGCTGCGGATACTCCAAAGCTCTGGATTACAATGTGGCCAGTTCATATGGCTCAGCAGCTCTCCCAAGAAAATTCTTGGAGTGTAATCTGTGGGGTTTCTAAACACTTATCATGCCAGCCTTGTCTTCACTGACATGCATTTTCTTGGCCTCAGAGCATTCACTGACCCACCATTCATGCAGGCTAGAGGAGCTTTCATGTTGTTGGGTCACCCTGATTTTTGTCTCTTCTAGCAGGCCTAGCAGAACCCAGGAAGCTACTGTACCACCTGCCCTGCCTGAGGATGGAGGGGACAGAGATGAACCTCCAGGCAGAGACTTGGACCTGAGATCCCCACAGGACATGGCAGTAGAGTGACTTCCCACAAACTTGAGTTGGCATGGAGCAAGGATGTAGGACCTCTTCCCCTGGCTTTCTGGGCGTCCTGGCAATCACTCTGGAGACCAGGCTGGCCTTGAAGTTAGAGATCCACCTGCTTCACCTGCTTCTCCCATCCAAGTGCTGGAACCAAAGGCATGCACCACCATGTCCCTCCCGCCCCCCCCCCTTTAAATTTCTGATTAAATGGGTTTTGCAGTATGAGTTTGTATTTTGGGATGAGCTTGGGACCTGCCCCTGCCTGGTGCTTGTTTGGGATCCACTAGGCCTTCCATGAGAAGCTCAGGGCTTGGGTTAAGTGAAGGTCACCCTCTACTGGTTAGAGAGGAAGTAGCCACGTTCTCCTGGGCAAGATGGATAGGTCTGTGCCTGGGACAGAAACCAAACAGTGGTGATGTCATGTGGACCAACAAAAAAAAAAAAGTGCAGATTTAGGGAAGGGCTCACAAGAGAAGACCTGATGCTTCAGGTGAGAAGCCCTTCAGAAGAGGGACCACCAGCATCTTGGCTAGAAGATGGACAGTTTTCTATCAGCTAGATGCCCTGGGTGGGCTGAGCCTAAGAGCTTGCAGGGCACTGTAACCTGACACTGCAGCCAAAATGCCCTCCAGGTCTGGATGGCCTTCACTAGCTACATCTGCTGGGGCGGTACCTTGGGTTGGGTGGGACATGCCAACAGCACTGGGCCTGCCCTTCTCCATTTGTTAGTGGAGACAAGTTCTCACTGGCCACCAGCCATTCCCCAGGTGATCCAGTATCATCCCTAAAGCCAGCCACATGAAAATGGTGTCTCAGCCTGTTACAGCTGATCTAGGCTGGATAATGTTTGTGTCTCCAGGCATGAGTAATGACCATATACCTGTGGGCACTCCAGATTTGCTAACCAACCTGGGGTCTGCACTGGGTAAGGCAACACTGGATGGCAACCTTTACATATCAGTTCAGACCTCCAGAGCCCAGTTCTGCCTCACAAGGTCAGAACGTACCACTAAGAAGGGAAAACTGCCCCCGGGTGTTTAGTTATAGAATCACCAGCAATGGCTTCTATCAGCCTAGGCCCAGGTGAGGAGTGACTCCCAGGTGAGGATCCAGGCACTGCTGGAGAGCTGCCGAGCAGTCTGTGCCTGCTGCCCTGCCATTTCTCTCTCCTGACCTTCATACCTTACCTTAGGATGGGCTCTGCTGCAGAGCCACCCTCATCAGTGTCGAAGGCATGTGGGGGGGGGGAGGGGGAAGGAGGATGAGCTAGCTGTCCGCTTGCACTTAACACTGAATGTAGAATTCTACTCCCCACCCCACTCTGGGATCACCATTCTTGTCACTACTGCACAGGAGAGCCACATGGGGTTTGGGACCACCTGTACCTACCCAGAGACCCTTCATGAACACACGGGCCTAGCACCACGATTCTAAGAGCCAAGGCTGCAATCTGGTGCCATCTGCCATGCAGACACCTAAGCTGAAGGCTGTTCACAAGCACGGGGTTCACGAGATTCAGGAGAGGAGCTTGTGAGAATACCTTCATCGGTAGTGGCTCCCTGAGAACTACTGGCACCCAAGGGTACACCTCACCCCGGCTTTCTGGGTCTTTTCCAAGTCCTCTGGCAGCAAAGGAGCCTCCTGAGATTCCTCAAGCCAATGTCTTCCTCCAGATTCAGTCTAGGCCAGCCCACAGTAGTTCCCACCCTAGCTCGCATCCACTTCAGGGGCTTGCCCACCATGGTCTGCAGGCCTCTTCTCTGCCATCCCACCACCTTGGCCAGGCACCCTGCCTTCTGCCATCACTGCTGTGCCCATCTCGTCAGAACAGTGAGGTGCTAGGGCAGGTCCACACCTCCCACTTCCTGAATCTCTTAACATCAGGCCTACTCCATCAGATCCAGGCACATGAGGCCTTTCCCATTGGTCATCATTCTGCTCTTCACTGTAAAAAAATCCAACACAGCCTCAATGGCCAGGGCATGTGCCACCTTCGCCACAAAACCGACTGTCCACTCCCTGAAGTCTTCAAGGCACAGCATTTCACAGACACCAACCATTGCTCCTTTATCCACAAGAGATGAAAGCACCTGTGCGGTGGGCCGCTGACGCTCTGACCAGCAGAGCTGAAGCTCCCGGAAGGCCAGGGCAGCGTTGACATTCTGAGTCTCATTCTTCCTCTTGTCTTTGGGTTCCACTGAGGCCAGGGCTCATTCTCAGCACATAGTGGGTCAACATTAGAAGGTGAAAGCTGACCTAGTGTTTCTACTTCCAGTGTTACCCATGATCCTGCTGGCAGTGGTGTCTTTTTGTACACATTAGCCACTATGGTTTTAGTAGAAAGATCAATTAAACACTTAGGAAGCACACTGTTGTCTTTTCTGAGTTGGGGTCTTGCTGTGTTGTCTGATTTGGTCACGAGCCTATGGATTCAGGCAACGCTGCTCCTCAGCCTCGTGTGCTGGGACTACAGGTCCGTACCACTGGGATTTTTTCCAGATAGTGCTGGGGACGGAACCCAGGGCCTTGTGCCTGCATACAGAGAGCGCTGAGCTACACCCCAGCCTCTCCATTACTATCACTATTTTTTAATGCCTGCACTGGGCATATGAGTGTGGGGTGGTCGTCCTGGGAGGACGAGGAAGCTGCGATGCCTCCCAGTGAAAGGATCCACATATTCACAGCAGAACCAAAGAGCAAAGGCTACATACAACTCAAGTCAAGCAGCCCAGACTGCAAGTTTAGCCAGAAATGAGTACAAACTCAGCAGACACAGAGTAGGCTGTCTCCATACCACGTGAAAAGGAAGTACCTGCCTTTCACAGATGAAAGACACCGCAATTATATCAACAGCCAAGAAAAACTGCAGTTTATTAAGACTCAACAAAGCACTGGATTTTTTGAAAGCAGCCTCTGGTATGCGTCCAACCATCACATTCCAAGAGGAGGGCATTAAGCGCCACAAACTTTTTTCTTTTAATCTTACGAGTCAGAGACATTTGAAATTCAAAAGGTTCAAAAAGGAAAAAAAGGGGTAAAGCCCACAAAAACTGAAACCATCCTTTACCTCCACCCCAGGTTTAAACCAGGAGTTTTCTACAACTCAGTGCTAAATGGCAGCATGGCAGGCTGTGCGGCTGGGAGCGCACACACGCACATATTTGATATACATACTTGGATATACATACATCAAATATCTAGGACGCACGTAATGGCGGTGAGATGCAGTCACTCTGAGGAGGGCCATTCCGTGGGATACATGACAAAACTCGAGCAGGTTTTGAACCCAGTTGTGCATAGTTCCTGATCTATCTCCAGAAAACAGTGCTTGTCTGCAATCTTGCAGGACTTGCTTTCTTTTTGTTTTGATAAAATCATTAAAAAGCTAATTTAAAAATGTAATGCACAAGTTTCCTGACCACATAGGTAGGGAGTACAGTGTTCATATATTTTTCTAAAACATACTTGAGGGTGTGTTATTTCATTGTCTTTCTTCCTTGTAAAACAATCAAAACATTGATCATCTTTAAAACATAAAGCAATTTTTAATATATAAAGCACTCTTCAAACATCTATTCCTTTTGAGTCCATTATTTGGTAAATATGTAACTGCTACACATCAGAGATTAGGTATTCTTCTTCTTTGTGTGTGTGTGGTTTTTTTCTTTTTCTTCTTTTTTTTTTCTTTCTTTTTTTTTTTTTAAATAACATCTTCAGTGCTAGGAGTTGGGTTTAAAAATACATGAAGTGGTGTGGCGCCGCCCTCGGGAGCCCTGGTGTTCCTGAGAGCGAGCTGGCGTGTGCAAGACAGAGACCACGAGGCCTCGCCACCTTGAGGGGTGAAGACAGTCGACAGAGTCCGAGATGGCTGGAGGGGAACGGCGTGTCCCACCCCAGAGCTCTGAAGCAACGCATCTGTATCTGAAAATAGCCTTCTGTCTGTTTTTGTTTTTAAATCAGGGAAGTTTTTTTTTATTCGTTTTAACATTTTAAATTTTTTTTTTTTTTTTAATTTTATTTTAAAGTCTGAAGGAGAAAAAAAGTCTGTAAACAGATGGGAGCCCAACCGCAGCTCCTCCAAAAGCAGTCACAGCCACGTCCAAGTGCTTGGCCTGCTCCTCGCCGTGCCCAGTCTCTACAAGTCTCTATGGCCACAGTTCAACAACAGTTTGTTTTTCTCTTTAACTGTACACTCCAGGTGGAAGTGGTGTAATACTCTGGTAATAATCTTCTTGCATTAGGTCCACAATGAAAAGCTGCTAAAGGTAGATAGACATATTATTTCTCCAGAGATATACACTGTAGCTTTAAATGCAACAACAGAGTCCTTGAGTAAACATTTACACATGAATTGTCACCAGCCCTGTCCCGAGAATTCTCTTTACTGTTTAGGATTAGCTAAAGGAAGGGCAGGGACACCTCAGTGCAAAGTTAGAAGCAAATAACAACAATGAGAACATTTGACCAATGCCAAAAAAAAAAAAAAAAAAAAAGAAAAAGCATATACTGAATCGAAGGGAAACCCATAGTTAACTCCCTCACACACTCAAACACGCATGCACAGAAGCACTGACTGTGCAAGAGCACGCTCACACACAGTTCTACACACCGTTCCACACGAGTGTGTGCACATGCACACCCACACACGAGCGCGCGCACACACGCACGCACACACACACACACACACACGCACACGCACACACACACAGGCTATGAACGTAGACATTTCCTAGAGCCTGTTTCTGTGCACTGATGTCAACTTGGAAGTGTTCACATTTCGGTATTGGCCTGCTGGGTTCAAGTATTTGCATGTTTGATATGTCTTTTTTTTTTTTTTTTTTTTTAAACTTTTAAAAAATATTTTTTTGGGATTTAAAAAAAATGACACGAAAAGGTAACGAAACAAGGGTAATGTGCGCAGGCGATCTGGGGGGACAGAGCACTGGCCACGCACCTTAGCTCTGTGCCCGCACAACGCGGCCACCTGTCCTGCCCGCCGCCTCTGGTAATGTGCATAATCGTCACAGGCTCACTTTAAATAGGCTTCAAGTCTCCCCCCACCCCACCATAAAATAACCCTTTCCAGCCCACAATCTGAAAAGTGCCCTTCATGATAAAACTATTCTAAGCAGCTTTTATACTTAACTCAAAATGACAACACACTGTACAAACATAAGACGACATAAAATAAAAAGCTATGAGGAACATCCTGTCATCAGCACATGACACTGACCAAACTCAGCCCGCACTGTCTTCAACAGTTCGCAAGGGCTGAGGCCAAGGTTCATCTTCAGAACTGGACAGAGGTACTCAAAGGGGCAGCTTGTCCATCAGGTGGAGCTTCAGAGCCAGGCCTGGCATGGTCAGCTCTCTTCTCCCCAGTGACGGTGACCCCTAGATGGACTCGCCGCTGAGCAGGTCCCCAGGCAGCAGAGTGTTGAGAGGCGTGGGGCTGCCGATCACTCTGGCATCATCGGCACTGGGTGGGCCCCACAGGCTGCTCGAGTACTGGGGAACCCCACCCCACAGCAGTTCACTGCTGCCTTTGCCACTCAGGCATGGGGTGTTCCAGTGGGCAGTGTCGCTGCGCACTAGGCCATGGGTGCTGCCCGAGGTGCCCAGCCTGGGCTGGCTGCCCCCACTGCTGGACTGCCAGCTGGAGGTGGGTGGGAGGGCTTGGCCTTGGGCCAGGAACCGGTTCACTTCTTCTTCACCAGCAAACTCAGCCAAGATGGTGGTGTTTCCCAGTACACACCTACAAGGCAAGAGGCTGGGTAAGTGTGTCACCCCTAGTCCTGAGTCTCTACTACCAGGAAAGACAGATAAAAGTATCACCATGTCACAGGCTCCCATGACCTAGCCTGTGGCTGTTTTTCCCCTCACTTTAGACTCCCACAGCCACAGAAGATTGATGTGTGGGGTGCATGTTTAAATGTGCTGTACAATGGGGCTCAGCTGGTATCAGTGTCCCACATCTCTGGTGACACTTGGAGCCAGTCTGTATGTACTCTGGGCTGCTGTCAGCAACCCTGACATTTAGGAGGGTAGGGGCTCCTTTTGGTCTCTTCCTAGGGGACACACAGACAGACACAAACCAACACAGTGACTACATGAAGACACAGGAAGAGGAAGCTGCCTACCAGCAGAGGGACTAGGCCTCAGAGGTCAAGTCTGCTCATACTTTGGTCTTGGACTTCCAGCCTCCAGGGCACAGTTCTATTGATCAGGGCACTACCTGGGGTACAGTGTGGTGTGCCATAGCACTCACCCACCCCCCTCCTAATACTATTGGGCATCCCTGGCTACTTGGCAGTGTGAGGGGGCTAAGGAAAACATACATGTGCAGAGACTTCTGGGCCTTGGCAGCTTCTTCCTTGGAACTGTAGCGGACCACGGCGTTGCCTTGGGTCAGGTTCAGGTGGAATGTGATGAGAGGTCCATGCTGCAAACACAGCGTCCGCAGTGTAGAACCATCAATCTGAGAGAGAAGCAGAGGGTAGGACATGACTTCCTCCAAGCCCTTGCCATGTTCTGGAGGAGCAAACAATGGATGCAAGGACTGCACACGAGAACACATTTCCTTTGACAGCTCACGACTGTAACTGACACTGAAAGACGCCTCTGTGGCCAAGCAGCTCAAGTGTGGGCTACTTCAGTTACATTAGTCAGAGGGAAGGGCCAAAGCCTCATTCTGGGTTCTGCAATTTGCAAAAGGCACAGCAGAAGACTGGTAGCCCTACAGTGATAGACCCGTTCTGTGCCAGAGAATTGTGGCTACAGGCTGACCATATAGCTGAGATGGCCAACCTTCTCAAATGATGTGTTTGTAAGATGGATGGTTTTTACAAGAGTGTACTTGTTAGCTTTGGAAGGGCAAAAAAGTCACCAGGAACACGGTTCAGAGAACTACCTGTGTTTACCCACACTCGCCCACATTCACACCTGCCCACATCCACACCTGCCTCCACTCACACCTGCCCTCACACCTGCCCACACTCACACCTGTCCGCATCCACACCTGCCTCCACTCACACCTGCCCACCCTCACACCTGCCCGCATCCACACTTGCCTGCACTCACACTTGCCTCTGCCACTCTGGGCTCTGAGAAGACGCCTGACACAGACAGTTATCTGCTCCTGGGGCAAAGTAGGTACCTCCTTGGCCATAAGCAGCTACCCATGAGTATGACATGATAGCCCCCCTATACGGCAGCACCTGTACCTGGGGTGTGAGATTGCGCAGAACGAGCCAGCTGCTTGTTCTTCCTGAGGTGTCAGTACTCCATGCAGAACCTGTGTGACAAGTCCATGGGACAAGAACTCAATCGACAGGCCATATTTTCAGTCTGAACTAAACCATACAGCAAGCTTTAGTCTTTCAATCCTGTGGAAGCCGTGGCACTTTTTGATAAGCCCAATCTCATAATTACTGCAGATTCCATCCACAGGCCATGAAAATCCTGACCTCCTAAATATGCCCGCCACCAGGAAGCCTGTCCTTTTCTGTCTGTGTTGGGAGGAGGTCAGATCTGACAGGTCCCCAAGAGTCATCTGCAGTTCTAGTCTCTGCGTTGCTGCGTCCCAGTCTTCACATGGAATCAGTACCCTTAGAGCTCTGCTTAATAAGATAGGGTGGGTGCAGCGGGCAGGGCTGTTTCCAGAAGCTGGGGTGCTGCTCACAGGATCTGCAGTGGTTCTGTGTGACTGCACATGTGATGCAGGAGCTTGGTGGGAGGGACCTACTGTGTGTGCACTGTAACGAACACTTCAAAGGTGCCTCACTTTTTGGTGTGGAAAGCCCTTACATTTCCAGGGAACCTTGTGGAGAAATTAAGACCTCTGTGCTGGCTGAGATGGGCAGGAAGCCTAGAATGGCCGAATGGTCTTTTTCTTAACCTCCCAGGCTCTGAGGTCTGATGAGAGGCATGGGATAAAATAGGCACATTTCCTAAGTCATATGTAGAGTAGCTATGAGTGCCCCATGCCCCTGTCAATAGGAGTGAGCTGAGCAAGGCTTACCCGAGGAGTAGGAGCTGGTCCAGCCGAGGGGGCTGGTGCCCCAGGTGGAGGAAGGCTTGGGGTTGGCTAAGCCTGGAGGTGGCCTGGTGGGTGCAGTAGTGTTTCTGGGTACCTTCCACAGCTCATGAGACAGAGAGCCTTGTGTGTGGGAGGCTGGGCCTGAGGACCATGTTGATTTAATATCAGACAGCTTACCTAGAAAGAGAGAGACAGCATGTGCAGGACAATCTCTTTGAATTTGAAGCCAGCCAGCAGGGCTACATATAGAAACCCTGTCTAATAAGCAGTCCTCCTTTGTTTTACTGTAGAAGACATGTTTCATGTGAAGGAGTTGTGAGGTCTGTAGTATCGTAAGCACGCTTCAGACAGGATGGTAGAACACGGGCTCACAGTGGGACCCGCCGCAGTCTCCGCTGACCACTTCACACTCAGGAAGCACACGTCTAGTTGCTGCCTGCCTTGCCTGTCTCACAAGCCCCTGTCTTGCTGCTGTGGGGAGAAAGGGGAGCTGTCCTACTCAGGTGGGACCTACATATTACACAGTCTTCACCACCCCAGGAAGAGACGTTTTCACCCCCATTCTGCATGTGAGGACACAAGTTCCTACCGCTGAGCTGGTCAAGGCTACGTCTGGCTTCATCATACACTGCCTCCCTGTCCATGAGGAGCAATGGACCAGGAAAAGCTAGGGCCTGCCCAGGTTTTGTTTAGGGAGAGAAGGGAAAAGCTACCAGCAGGCCTAGAGGCCAATTCACACCTCCAGCACAGGACAGTGAGGCAATGCTGCTGAAAGAGCCACTGCAGCCAGAGGCATTGAGTGGGCAGGCATTCTGAGAAGATGGTGGGAAGAGCCCTGTAGAAGAAACGTGCACTAAGATAGGGCCTGGGAGGCGTGCAGTGAGCAGTGCAGATGGCTACAAGGAGCTGTGGCATGACAAAGAGTAGAGAGGAAGACAGGGCTGTGTCCCCCAGCTCCTGGGAAAGCTTACAACAGACCTTCCGGAAAGTTCCAGAAAACTAAGGAGACATGGGTAGAAATCACCTGAGGTGAGAAAGTCACAAGGAAGAGACCCACTGATAAGATAGCTGATATACCACGCCAAGATGCTGAAGATCACAGGGATTTTCCCTCCTTAAAGGAGAAGAATTTAAATATAGGCAATTCTCCTTCTAAAGCTCAAACAAAAGACACAAAATTAAAAATACAAACTTCTCAATATAAACCTTGGTATACATAAAAACAAGAGAACTTTTCTGATCCTAGATCTTGGTTCCCTCAGGCACCTGGGTAATGGAGGCATCTGTCCCAATCACTGTGTTCACCCAGACTCAGCACTTTCTATTCAGAGAGACCCTTGTCCCTGCTCTTAGAGGGCATGTGGGCATTCGGACTACTCTTGAGACACCTGGGTTTCTCACAGCTTGGTTTGAATCTGGCCATGCCTCTTTCTTAAGTCTGTAAAACAACAACAAGAAGACACCATGGGCTGGGGACGGTGCCAGATCTGTTGGAAGCAGGGCACAGAGCTCCTCAGCTGAGACCGAGGCAGAGCTTGGCTGTTATACCCAGCAGCACACATAGCATCAATGACTTCCTAAAAGCCATGGTCACCCTCGTTCAGCCAACTGCACCACTGTACATGCTCTGGTGTCTTCTAGCGTCACTCAACAGCTGACAGTAATCCCTAGGCTGTGACCTTCAGTTTTAAAATATGTCTGCTCCACCAACCGGCCTAAGCTACTTATTCGGCCACCAACATAAGCAGATCTCGAGATGGGTGCTGCCTGAACCCGTAAGAAGTGCACCTAAATCCTACACTCTTCTAACTCACAGTAGGCCCAGCACGGTTCCCACACCCTCATGTCTTAGAGGCTGTGCCAAAAATAGCATCAAGAATTAGGCAGGACAACAGACCGGAGCTGGGAATGGTGGAGTATGCCTTCACTACTCCTGGAATCTCAGCACTTTGGAGGCACAGTTGGGGAGCTCTTGGAGTCTGAAGTGGTCTACACAGTGAGTTCTAGGACAGCCAGGACAACATTTTAAGACCTTGTCTCAAAAAGTAAACAAAGACCAGATCAAAGAGATTTCATGGGAAAAACCTTGTCATAAAAGGCTAATCAAAAGGCTAATCACTGAAGTTGTGATCGCCTTACATAACAATGTAAAGAAAAGCAATGAGTGACGAGCTGGCTGGAGTCCTCTTTGTTGTGTCACTGTGGTGGTTTGAATAGATTTGACCCCCACAGACTCAAGTGTTTGAATGCTTGGCCATAGGGAGTGACACTATTAGGAGGTGTGGCCCTGTTAAAAAGAAGTTTGTCACTGTGGGGGTGGGCTTTGAGGTCTTAAATGTTCAAACTATACTCAGTGTGGCTCTCAGTCTTTCCCCTGCTGCCAGTGGATCAAGATGTAGAACTAACTTCAGCTCCTTCTCCAGCACCATGTCTGCATGCATGGTCCCATGCTTCCCACCGTGATGATAATGAACTAAAAATCTGAGCTGTAAGCCAGTCTCAATGAAATGATTTCCTATACAAGAGCTGTCATGGTCATGGTGTCTCTTCACAGCAATAAAACCTAATGAAGACAGTCATATTGGGTCTGCAAACTTCCAAAATCTGAAGCACATGCTGTTCTGAGTACGCTGGCTAAGGGACACTCAACACAAGCCCACACCTCGTCAGTCTTCCCACAGGCTTTGCCTGGCATCTTCTGATGCCACACCTGGCTCACAGCCCACACAGGCAGATGCCGCTACAAGAGCCTGGAGACCTGCCCACAGAAGGTAGGGGTGACAGCTCTTCTTACCTCCACTCTTAAGGAGGTAGCGGTTGACATCCTGGATGGTGGTGTTGATGGTAGGTCCTGTAGGGACACTGCCAGGAGTGACGTCAGGATCATTCTCAGGATCAATACTCTGAAGTCCTTTCCATGGTACGCCAGGATGGAATTCTGTTCATGGAAACCAAAATGGGGCTGCACACTAGAGCACCTCCACACTGCATCATGATACTTAAAACCCATTTTTCCATAGCTGTGGACATTTGTAAAACCTGATAATTAGGCCCAGAGGCACTCCTTGCTTACATACAGTTCATTCTTTGGAACAAACCAGGACCAGCAACATTTCAGCTATGAATGCCTTTCCCAGGTGGGAGCTGGTGTTCCTTCACCATTGCTCCCTGCCACTGGCCTTCTCTTACCTTGGACTGGGAAGCTATAGAACATTGCTTGATACCACCACACCCCATGTAGTCTTTCTAGACAGGGTTTCTCTGTGTATGTAGCCCTGGCTGTCCTAGAACTCACTCTGTCGACCAGGCTGGCCTTGAACTCAGAAATCTGCCTGCCTCTGCTTCCCAAGTGCTGGGATTAAAGGCATGTACCACCACTGCCTGGCCCCATGTAGACTTAATGGAAACCCCAAAGCTATAGTCTTGATGCGTGCAGGACCCACAGTGCAGATTCAGGCTCCCTCAGCGCTAACTGCTCTCTTGGGCTTAGGGCACACTTGAATCTATTGCTGCCCACAAGTGTCATGCAGTCTTACCTGGGGGCCAGCTGATGCTGGAGCCATTTGAGATTTTATCACTGTCAGATTTGGCACGTGACCAGCTATGGGGAACAGCTACGGGAGGACTGGCTGGTGACTCACTGTTCTGAATTAAATCGTACCGGCCATAAGAGTCATCAATGGAGGACTTACCTGGAGGCCCGATGCTTAGACCTCCAGGGATAGCACCTACAGAACAGGAAGCAGGAAGAGAGTGAATCTTCTACCAAAGACACCCAGGAATACACAACAACCTTCCCTTCTAGGTCCAGGATCTCACTCCTCGCAGTCTAGGGTTCTCTAAGAACTGTGTCAGTTAGCCCAAACATGGTCTTTAGATTTCTATTCTTTTGTAGTGCTAGGCATAAAACTCAGAGCCCTGTGTATGATAGGCCAAGCTCCTACCCCAGAGAGACACTGACTAGCCCCCAAGTATTAGCAATCACACACCATTATTGTTATTGTTGAGATTATTTTTTTCAAGACAGGGTTTTTCTAAGTGTCCTTGGCTGTCTTGAAACTCACTCTGTAGACCAGACTGGGCTCAAACTCAGAAAGATCCACCTTCCTCTGCTCCTTGAGCGTTGGGATCATAGGAGTGTGCCACCACCACCCGGTTGTCAGTATCACCATTATTATTACTACTTTAGAGCTGTGGATCAAATCCAAGGCTTCATACATGCTACATTAGCACTCTATGGGTTTTCTCCAGATGGTATCATATAGTCTGGATTGACCTTGAACTTCATATATAGCCAAGAATAACCCTAAATTCCTGATCTCTCAACCTCCCTTCCCCAAATGCTGAAATGATAGATGTGTACCACTATAAACTATTTTGGATTGTCAAGTTGGAAGGCTTCTTGATTTTTTAAATAGGTAGGGTCTTCTGTACCTTACTTGCTGTGCATTTAAAGATGCCCTTGAATTCCTGGATCTTCTTGATTCTATCCATCTAGTGCTGAGGTTACAGGCATGCACCACCAAGCCTGCTTTACTGGTACAGCACATTTGATTTTAGCCCAGGCTTCCTTCTTGCCTCCCAGGCAAGAACTCTTAACAACTGAGCTAATGCCTCTGCCCAGACTTGAGACATTTTGGTTGGTGTATGTGCCATGTGCATGGAAGACAGAGGCTGTCAGCAGTCCTTTCTAACACTGTCTTCCTCATCTCCTGGAGACAAGGTCTCTCACTGAACCTGGAGCTAGGCTGGAGCTAGGCTGGAGCCAGCAAGCCACAGTGATCTTCCCATCTGCTCCCAGACAGAATAAGGTTACAGGTGTATGTGACCACACTTGATTTTATATCACTTCTGAAGATCTGAACTTGGGTTCTCATGCTTGTGCAGCCGGGTGCTCTAATCTGTTGAGCCAGGTGTCTCCCCACTGAACCCTCCCCTGACCTTTTTATTTTAAAAGTTTTTATCTTTATTTTTATTTTATGACTGTTGCCTGCATGTATGTCTATTCACCATGTGCGTGCCTGGTCCCTGTGGAAGTCAGAAGAGGGCATCGGATCCATTAGAACAGGAGTTATGGGGTAGTTGTATTCCACTATTTAGGTGCTGGGAATCAAACCCAGTTCCTCTGCAAGAGCAGCCAGTGGTCTTAACCTCTGAGTCATCTCTCCAGTTCCCTCCCACCTTTTTAAATTAGACTTAACCAGGCAGGCTGGGACACTTGGGTTCAAGTCTTGGCTTCTTAAGCAGCTAAATTCATGTCACGTACCCAGCAGCCCCGGCTGTTCTGGAACTCACTCTGTAGACCAGCTGGCCTCAAATTCAGAGATCTGCCTGCCTCTGCCTCTAAGAGCTAGGATTAAAGGCGTGGGCCACCATACCTTTTGTGCTTCTGGCTATAAACATAGATTCTTGAACTACCGTTGACTGAGTCATACCCCTAGCTACATTGTAAATCTTATTTAAGAAAAAAATATTTTTTGAGACAAGTCTCATGTAACACAGGCTGGCCTCCAACTTGTAAGTAGCCAAGGATGACCCTGAACTCCTAGTCTTCCAGCCTCTACTCATAACTGCTGGAATTACAGATCATTCTCCAATCACCTGAAGCTGCAAATCTTTATACACTGGTAAGCTGCCCATCCTAAGTCTTTCTGGGGACAAAATATGAATCTTCTCGGTTAGTGGTCAAGTTTGCTGGTATCTATCTCCATACCCCCCCTCCCCCTTCTGCGGTGGTGCCCTTACTATGCAGAACAAAGTGGGTACTGATTTATACAGAGAAAATCAACAACGCAAAGGGACCAAGATGTCATAGAGATTTTCTTGCTAAATTATCCATTAGGGGAATTTTCCTTTTAGATTACTTTATATGAAGAGAAAACTATATGCCCTATTTTTGTTCCTTTCCAGTTCTGGTGATAGAACTCAGGACCTCACATATGCGAGACTAGAGCCCTACCACTGAATGGAGGCCAGGTTTGTGGCCTGTCTCTGAGCCATATCCTAGCCCACTGCAGGCCATTATGATGACTAGCAGCTTTTTTTTTTTTTTTTTAATTTTAATTTTTTAAAATTAATCCTTAGATTTTTTAAAAGATTTATTTATTTATATGTAAGTACACTGTAGCTGTCTTCAGACACTCCTGAAGAGGGCATCAGATCTCATTATGGATGGTTGTGAGCCATCATGTGGTTGCTGGGATTTGAACTCACGACCTTTGGAAGAGCAGTCGGCGCTCTTAAACTCTGAGCCATCTCTCCAGCCCACACCCGGCTTTGTTTCTTTCTCCTTTCTAGTTGATACATTTTGTGGCTTACTTTTTGAAAGGTGAGTCTTTTTAGTACTCTTTTTTTGACATTAAGAAAATTAAAAAAGATTCTCAATTATGTATTTGTGTATCTGTGTGTGGGTACATACAGTGAGTGCAGGTACCCACAGAGGCCATGAACTTCTGTTAAAAGCAGCTGTAAACCACCGAGTATGGTGATAGAACTTGACTCAGGCCTTCTGCAAGAGCAGTACCTGCTCTTTCTTATCTGCTGAGCCACCTCTCTAGGCTTCAGCAGGCTCTTTTTGTTGGTGGAAAAAAGGGAATTAACTAAAGAGCACTGGGCTCTTTGGTGTTCTGGGGCATTTTTCATGCCAATGATGGGTTTGGGGCTAAGATCTGATGGTTAGCTTGTAGGTATTGTGCAATGGCAGACTCCTTTTCTTCTGCTTTTGGAGCTGTATTCATAGAAATGCACAGAAAGAAAATGGTATTTCAGGCTTCCTTGTCAATAAGTGAAGCGAAACCTTCTGTGGGTGGGCATACGTACCATGCTTGCTAGGATTCTGGTCCAGGGGAGAAGCAGCACTAGACAAGTTACCCATGGAGTTGGGATGTGTCCACTGAGGCAGGCGTGACTGGGACTGAGATGGGTCCTTCACAGACAAACCGCTGCTCATGTCTATACTGCTGACATTCATGTTCGGGTTCAATCCAGCTGAAAACACAGACACCATTAGCATTTGCTCTTCCCTGAAAGATTCCACTATGAAAGACCTCTTCTTAGCTTCCGACCTCAGGCACAGCAGCACACTTCCACTGTAATTCCATCCCCTGACCCTACAGTTTTCTGGAGACAAGGTCTCACTACGTAGTCCTAGCCAGCCTAAAACTCAAGGGGCTCTGCCTGCCTGAATCCTGAGTGCTGGAGTTACAGTCATGTACAACCTTGACAGCCTTTGGTTTCACTTTTTAAGACAAGGTCTCTCAGTATTCATCCCTAACTGGCCTAGAATTCACTATGTAGTCTAGTAAATTCAGTGTGGGATATTGGATGAAACTACAAACTGCTCAGGACATTCAAATTGCTGAGTTCATGAGAGACTGACAGGAACATTTTACACAACTTTGAACTCAAAAATACTTACTCCTAAGATGTAAAATATAACCAAGCTGGCCATTGTGAAGTTTGGCAGAAACAACTTCATTACTATAAAGAGTTTTACTGTGGTAAGAGTTAAAACCGCTCTTTTTTAGACAGAATAGGGGAAATGTTGCACGCCACGGATCACACTGTGAATCCCAAGACTGCGTTATTTCCTGGGACAACCTGTTTTTAGTTGTAGTGTGGTTCAGCCTTAACACACACCTTTAATCTAAGAGCTTTCTGCTCGACTTCTGTAAACAGGTTTAAATAAAGTCAACCAGCATCTGGCTCCCGAGTATTCACTGATAACATTGAATGATTGAGATTTTGTTCACAAACACCAGCACCCTCCGACCATGAGTCCTGTGTGGCCACTGGACACCATTGTAACCCATTCCATAATTCAAATGTTATGGCAGAGGGAACCCTACCACTCAAGTAGAGTCAAACATTTTAGTTCTAAATTTTAGAGCCGGGGTGGAACATGGGAGTATGTGGGTGAGCAATGAAGACCAAGGGCAGAGAAGCCAGTGGGCCTAAGGCCTGTCCTATGGCAAACAGAACAGCTTCTGCCCTGCCCAAATCAGGCACTACTGGGCGAGTAGGCACGGACATGTGGGAAGCAGGCTCATGTGCTGGCTGTTGGTTTTCCTTTCTGTTTTGTTTCTGAGACAAAGTCTCCCCGTGTACCTGTCCCAGAACACATTACACAGAGCAGGCTGTGCTCATCACCTTGGCTGGAACTCACAGAGCTCTGCCTGCCTCTTCCTCCGGAGCACTGGGATTAACGACTTGCGCCATCACCCTGGGCATGCATCCTGCTTTCACTCGGCATTTGAGGTGTTTATGCCAGTCACACACTTGTGAGGAGAACAGTTGTGTAAATATGCCTCCTCAACAGCCTCTGCTTTCCAGCCATTATTTCCTCATACACAGCTACCAGGTAAGGCAGCAACAAGGGCTGGATGTCAGAGCAACCCAAGGTGCTCATGTGGGACTACCCCGAGCACACCAGGGCTTCTCTCTGCTGTGCTCTGTAAGCTGCCCCTGAGCACACCAGGGCTTCTCTCTGCTGTGCTCTGTAAGCTGCCCCTGAGCACACCAGGGCTTCTCTCTGCTGTGCTCTGTAAGCTGCCCCGAGCACACCAGGGCTTCTCTCTGCTGTGCTCTGTAAGCTGGAAAGATGTCCTCATTACCCACTGAACTATTTTACCTGTTTGAGCCTTGATTTTAAATTTTAATCTTACATATTTTTTATTTTTTATTTTTTTTTGTTTTGAGAGAGGGTCTTGGTACATGATCTGGTTGGTCTGGTATTTGCTATACAGCCCAGGATAATCCTCCTGGCAGCAATCCTCCTGCATCCACTCCTTAATGCTGAGATCACAGGTTTATTTATCTTTTTATCTTATCATGCTGAGGGCAGTAAACCTTTCATTCTGGAGAACTTTTGTCTGTTTGTTTGCTTTCCAACACAGGGTAGCCCTGGCTGTCCCGGAACTCATTCTGTAGACCAGTCTGATCCCGAACTCAGAGATCCACGTACCTCTGCCTCCTAAGTGCTGGGATTAAAGGCATGTGCCACCACTACCTGGCTTCATGTAACTTTTAAAAGAACTCTGTATGATAAATATTTCTATACAGACAGCAAAATTGAGGCAAAGAGCAACCACTCAAATTGTACAAGTAAGCAGTGGGTAGAAACTGGCCTCTAGGAGGTCTAGTCCTAAGTTAGGTCTTGCCAAGGGACAGTTGTCCTTCTATCAGTAAAGGGACAGTAATGGACAGGACAATAGTGAAGGACACAGTGAAGCTTATATAGAGTCTTCAGCTTCAGTATAAGGGCATAATACACTTCTTACATAGCAAGTAGGAAGACAAGACATACCATTCTCTGTAAAAATATCCATTAGCATTCTAAAGAGGGTCCAGATGGCCTTTGCCCTTGTGGAGACAGCTACTTATTCCCCTTGACTCATGTCCACCGATTCTACCAGCTATCAGCACACAGTCCTAGAATGCTTCTTGTAGTTCCTGGTGACATTTCTCCTTAGCTGGTACCATAAAGTCTCCAGCATCAAGCTTGTTCTGACAGATTAGGTTCAGTGTGCTGGGTAGTTACCACACACCTGTACAGGCCTGCCCCAGGAGTGCAGGCCAGCCCCAAACCTTATGGAGGGTCTGAGTATCACTGGCCAAATGAGACAAATGGGCTCTCTACAGCTGAGGCTGGAGGACAGAGGCTGGACAAGAAGAGTAGAGACCTGTAACTTTAGTACTTGTCAGGTAGAGGCAGGAGAATTGCTGAGAGCTTTAGTTAGCCTGGGCTATAGCTTGAGGTGGTATCTCACTGCCTCTCCTTGCCCCCCAAAAAACACCCCATAAAAATCAAAACAGTAAAGAATGAACTGAATGTTGTTGCCACAAAGGGTTTTCCTAAGTTCTACTCCAAGTCGGCCCCGTTATATAATTCAGGTTGTTCTTGAACTCCTAACTGTCCTACCTCTGCCTCCCATGGACCTGAGTTATAGGTGAGCGCCACCGTGTAGGGCCTCCCGGGTACTCTATTATCTGCTGTACCTGTGAAGCTTGTGCCATGCTGAAGGCAGTGTTGCTCCCTGCCTGGACAAAGCCTGGAGAGGCCCGCTGTGACCCTGCTTCTGACGGGCTGTTTCCGCACTATATACTCTGCCTACTGTACAGCTTCTTGGTTAGCACAGGAGGGCCTCCGCTACCTGGTGCACCTCTGAAACCCACAGAAGACTCACCAAGAGGATAAGGAGCAAAGGTGTTGGGTGAAGATTGCTGCTCTTTGGTCTGCAGGTCGGGAAGGCCGGGAGCCTGGGGGTGAGGGGGGAAGCTATCCATGCCCGATTTGCCTGCAGAGGGGTGCAGAGACAGGTGCGGCGGGGGTGGCGGAGGTGGAGGCTGCTTTACAAGCAGGGCCTGGGCCAGCTGGCGCTGGTGCTGCTGGATCTGCTGCTGCAGATTAGTGATTGTGCGCGCAACCTGGCAGGTGGAAACACATACACATACCCACACATGTTAGGCAGGTTAGAGGCAGAGCACATGGCTCATCTACAGACTGAGTATATTCCTACCTCAGCCTCTAGCAGCTGGGCCAGCATTGTCCCATACCTAGCCCTGGGCCTTTCCAAATAGGGAGTTCAACCAGAGAAAAGCCAACACCAAGCTAAGGGTTGATCTACTGGGGTTTCTTCTACTAGAATTAGAGCTAATGGCAAAAGCCAGTTTAAGGGACACTTACTTGCTGCTCCTGTTGCCTCATGGGTCCGGAAACATTCCGCTGGGCCTGTAACATCTGCTGCTGGATTTGTAAACGTTGGTATGCCTGTTGATAGAAAAGTTGGAATACCATAAGAAAGCTGTCAAAACAAGTGATTCAATCTCCTTTACATTCAGAAAATAGAAAAAAATATTTTAGAATGAGCTAAACTAAAGGCTAGACTGGCTAGACAATGTGGCAGAACATTGTAATGCTCATTCCAATAAAAGCATGAACCAGACCTGAAGCACGTGGTGGACCGTCTCCTGGAGGACTGTCTCCTGGGCAAACTGTGCAGTGAGCTCAATGCTCTGTGGGTTGATGTACAAAGTCTTTTAATCTGATTATTTCAAAATGTTGGCTGAATATTGATTAATTTTCTGTACAACACATTTTTGGCTTCTTGGCTGGAGGACTCCTGTAGTTACTTCTAAATGAAACAACCTTGGATTCACAGAGCCCCCTCAGCGAGGTCAGAGAAGCAGTAAACAGTGCTGTGAAGAGAGTACCACATGCAGCTGCCTGACAGTTTTTCAGGGAGCTCAAGATGCAGCTTGCGAGCTGCCACCCATGCTGGGGTAGGCTTTTCAGTAATACAGCTGCCCAAGCCCCCATGGTCCTGTAAGTAACTCAAATAAACTCACTAGACTCCAATCAAGACTCAGGCAGAACTGTTTCTTCTGCTTGTTCTTGGTGCCCATTTGATCCTATACAGAAGACTTAGTTAAACAGAACCAGAGTTGTGCTTTGCTGTTGAAACCCCTCAGGGGTTGTAGATAAAGTGTCCACTTAAGGATTCTCTACAACTTCTGAATGTTCTGTGGCAAGTGATAAAAGTCATGTCTCTAAAGTTTACAAGCAGAGCACATTAGGTATAAGACAGCCTCCACTCACAACCCAGGGAAAGCCTGCCAGAGAACACACTGTGTGTGCCAGGCCCCTCCCTCTCCAGGCTCTGGCCTGTGACAGTGCTGCAGGCTCTGGGGATTCCCCCAGACTTGTGCAGCTTCCAATTCCCTTCCTACCCTGGGTGAATTTGCCTCTAGCTACTGACATGAGTCCAGGAAGCAACATGGCTTCCTGAGTGTCCATGTCAGGGAGGCCTCCCTAGTTAGGAATCTAGAAACAGCCCAAGTCTGGAGGTCTGTGTCCTCGAGGACAGCAAGGACACGTATCTCTGGGACACTTGCCTTTGTCCTGCTTCCCTGCTACCTATGGAAATGTCAGAGCCTTGCATTTCCTAGATATGTGGCTAAAAAAGTGAATGACTTGGGGCTGTCTGCTTTCAGAAGCAAAGATCTTCAGTTAGCCTTCTGTCCCCTGTACCTCCTGTCTGGCCTTCCTCATTTGCTTTGCTTCCTTCAAGACTCATTTTCCAGGCAACGAAGTTCCAAGGTAAGACTTCTAAGTAGATCAGGAGGCTAGATATTGGAGAAGAAATGAGCACATTTGGTGCACTAGTAGAGATAAATTCATTCTGTGGCCAGGGAAACAATGATTGCCATCTAATAGTAAAAGCAAGAAGACTACTTAAAATTAAGAATTAATGTATGCCAAATCACACAACTTTTAAGGACTCCTGGGTCTTACTAGCTGCTCTCGACTGAGGCTCTGAGATCCCGAGCCTGAATAGGCCACAGCAGTTTGTTCCAGTTATGGCAGCAACTTCTCCCCTCTATGATCCCATGATGGTGTTTGTGTTTACCATCCTTGGGAGGAGTGTTTGTGTTCTGTGGCTCAGAGCAGCAACTCTGAGAAACCCAAGAAATAAGCAGGCCAGGTACAGGTCTGTGAGACCATGAGCAGGAAGGGGCTAAGACGTCTGCAAAGCGTAGAAGCAATGTCCTTGAGCAAACACCTTCCTAATCCATAACAACCACAGAACAAACACAGTTGGATGGGGGGAGGGTGTGATAGCGAGCTCACCAGTCTCTCAGGGTGTTTCTGCTGCCTGCTGACATGAGCTTTATCTCTAGACTGGGTCCACTCCACTTACCAGCTGCAGCTGATAGAGCTGGTTCAACATCGTCATATGCTGAGGGTTAACTGGCGAGGTTAATAGTGCAGGGCTGAGACCAATGTTTTTTGCTGCAAACTGCAAAAGCTGTGCTTGAACCTGTTTAACAGAAAATATATCACTAACCAGCATCTCTGTGGAAACATTCACTTGTCTGTGTAGCTTTGCTTTGGGGTCCAAACTGGTTAACTGATAATTACCCTGATTGACAGCTGAGCTCGGGAGGCGGCCACCACAACATCTTATCAACATTTAAACAGTAGTAGTTAACATGTTCAGAATACAAAAATATTCTTAAACTAATATATTTTTTTCAGCCTTTAATCCTAGTATTAGGGAGGCAGAGGCAGGCAGATCTCTGTGAGTTCGAGGCCAGCCTGGTCTACAGTGAGTTCCAGGATATTCAGGGCTACAAAGAAAAACCCTGTCTTGATAAATAGATAATTGATTTTTTCCCCCTTCTTTCTTGAGACAGGGTCTCATGTAGCTCAGGCTAGCCTTAAGTGGCTATGTAGCAGATGGACTAGAATTCCTCCTGACCCTTTTGCCTCCACCTGCTGAATCCTCAGATTATAGGCAATGACCACCATGCCAAGCCAGCTACTAGAAGATTTCTTTCTGTAAATATTTTAGCTGTACATTTGCTTTCTATGGCTTGAGGCCATTCCTATCAGAGGTTAGTTTATGTTCTGCCAAAGGGAAACCTTAAGGAGGAGCTCTTAACCCAGTTAACTGCTGCCTCAGTAGGAGGAAGCTGCATTATCTTACACAGACCCTCACCCAGTCTCCATAGGAGTTGCTACATCCTCATTAATACATTTAACTATTTCCTACCAAGTTCTCACCATCTCAACTCACTGTACAGACCTGTTCTTTTGCACATGTCCACACTGTCTATCTATGTGCAGGGACAGAATAGATTTTCCCCAAACTCCTAGGATGAATGAAACATTCTCAAATGTGATAGTCAGAAGAAGTAAAAACTTTGCCAGGGGCTTGAGAGATGGCTCAGTGGTTTGGAGTAGTTTTTGCTCTTGCAGAGGACCTGAGTTCAGGCCCAGTACTCACAGAATAGCCTGCAACTATCTGTAAGTAACTCCAGATCCAAGGCTTTAGTTAGAGCCCCTCTTCTGACCTCTTTGTGTATCAGGTACACACAGTGCACATGCACACATAAAACTAACCAACCAACCTAACTAATTTAAAGAGGCAGAATTTTGGGAGGTGACTAGGTTATCTGTCCTGAGAGGGATCAGTGCCCTTATCAATGAAGCCTAGGGAAGCTTGCTGCTTGCTCAACCCTCTGGATGCACAAAAGTTGCCATTTAGGACGAGTAAACCCTCCCCAAGTGCTGAGTCCTCTGGACCCTTGCTCTTGGACTTGCACCTTTAGGAACTGTTAAGCTACCTGGACATTATCCATTTCAACAAATTACACAGCACTTTAAATTACATGTTACAGGTATCGGGATTAGCATGATCTCTTTTAAAACAGATTAGAAATAAGGTTCTTCAGAAATCCCAGGTATCTTGTTGTAGTAGAGGTCTCATAATGAAGCAGCTTTGTTCCTGTCAGCAGAGTGCTACAAGAGGTGGGGACTTCAGGACACTCTTGCTCTTTCCAGGCAGACACCATAACTATATACTGACTGGAGTTGTGAGTTACCTCAGATTCAAAGATGTTATCAATACAAACTGATTACTAATATTTTAAACAAGGGATAAAGAATGTCATTCTGTAATTAAAAATAGTCCAAAGGCTAAAATTATTAATGTGCTAAAAGTAAACAGTGCTGATGTTTTTGTTTTGTTTTGTTTTTTTTTAAAAAAAAAAAGGGACAGACCTAGTGCTACACAAACCCCTCGTGTCCTTTTCTTTACTTAGGCTGGATGTTAATACTCTGAGTCTTCAGAATGCCACGACAACTCAAGGGGACACTAGTGGCACACGTACCTTGGCGGAAACCAAGAAATCTCTAATTGGACTTAAGGCCAACTCAGCAAGAGGAAAATCAGGCTTAGTACCAGAAACTAGGCAACTGTCCAGGACTAGTGAAGTCATGGATCTTGGAAGAGCCTACAACTGCCACTTTACTGGCCCCAACTATAAATACTTGTCCTGACAGCCCAAATACATGTGGTCCTCCCCCATCAAGGAGACTTCTCTTTCCTACAGACAAGAGACCATCACAGAAAAGCGTAACTGATCAATATACAGAGTTGTGGAGTCCAGTCCTAACAAGTATGTACCTAAGGCTCAGGGATTCGTGCAGAAGGACGCTGGAGGTTGTTAAGTTTGCTGTGAATATGAGACTGTTTCCTAGAATGTCAGAGAACCTAGATATGCGAAGTCTTACCAACATGGCTGCCTAACTAGGATCTGAACAGGTATGCCGATGTGGAAGGGAAAGCTTATGAGGCCTCAACCCTAGACAAAGAACTACAGGCAACTAAGGAGTCCTGAGAGAGAGAAATAGTTTTCACCAGGGAAAGACACACCAGTTGGTTATCCAGTACCAAACTGTCAGTCCTGAGAACACACACACACAAGAAACACAGAAAATGAGCAGGTCATATTTATATATTTAGGAACGCACATGCACATGCTTGAGCGCACATACACACACACACCCCCGCCGCTACCACCACCACCAATTAAAGAAAAAGAGGCCACAAATGTGTGTGTATGTTTAAGCAGGACCTTGCCCTTGCTGTGTATCCCTGGCTGGCCTTGAATTCATAGAGAAACTCTTGCTTCAAGAGACCAGACAACATTGGAGTGAGAGCAAGAAGGGATACAAGGGAGGAATTTTTTTTATCTAAAAAATATATACATATATATGAATGATTATATATGAACGAAACACACACACACACACACACACACACACACACACACTCACACACACACAATCTCTATCGGTCTGGGCTAGAAAGATGGCTCAGCAGTTAAGGACCTGGGTTTGATTCCCAGCACCCACATGGTGGTTTGTAACTAACTCTCTGTTTCTCTAGTTGTAGGGGATCTGGTACTCTCTTTAGTCCTCCAGGGGCACTTGGCGGGCACATGGTATACAGACGTGAAAGAATCTCTGTAAGGCGTGGGTGCTGTGCGCACACCATTACTCCCAGTACTCAGGAGGTAGGTGCAAGAGCACACAGATCTCTGTCAGGTCAGCCTGGTCTACATAGAGACCCCAGCTGAGCACACAGATCTCTGCCAGGCCAGCCTGGTCTACATAGAGACCCCAGCTCAAAAAAAAAGAAAAGAAAAAAGAAAAGGAAAATAGAATTTGAAGAAAGAAATACGCACATGGCGCTGGCTGGTTTTATGTCAACCTGACCCAAGCTAGAGTCATCAGAGAGGGAGACTTAAATGAGAATATGCCTTCATAAGACCGGCTGTAGGCAGCCTGGAGGGCATTTTCTAAATTAGTGATTGATGAGGAAGGGAGGGCCCAACCCATTGTATGTGGTCCTGGATGGAGGAAGCCACTGGAGCAAGCCTAGTAAGCAGCCTCCTTCATGGCCTCCACATCAGCTCCTGCATCCAGGGTCCTGTGCTGCTTTCTTTCAGTGATCAACAGTGATTTGAGGCAGAAGCCAAGCAGAGCTCTCCTCCCCAACTTGCTTTTGGTCATGTGTTTTATCACAGTAGTAACAACCCTAACTAGGACACACACCGTGAAAACAATGAGCAAACACTACAACCTCCCCCCACCCCCCCACCCCCGCCCAATCTCATCCGGCAATGATCAGCTAGTATATACTAAATATAATGCCCACTCTGTAGCACACACATACTTCCTCACCACAGGGTTTCTCTGTGTAGCTCTGGCTGTCCTGGAACTCCCTCTGTAGACCAGGTTAGTCTCAAAACAATAGAGCTCCGCCTGTCCCTGCCTCCTGCATGCTGGGGTTAAAGGCAAGGTCATCAGGCTCTGTGCATGCACAGTTTCACATACTCAGTCACCAGGCTCTGTGCACACACACACTGTCACCAGGCTCTGTGCACACACTCTCACACACCGTCACCAGGCTCTGTGTACGCACACTCACACACCGTCACCAGGCTCTGTGCACGCACACTCACACACACCGTCACCAGGCTCTGTGCACGCACTCTCACAC
>JADRCH010000053.1:5593877-5604986 GCA_019843965.1 Rhynchomys soricoides | reverse complement strand
ACCAGGCTCTGTGCACACACTCACACACACCGTCACCAGGCTCTGTGTACGCACTCTCTTACATAACTCCAACTGCTGTCTCACTGCTGTATCCCTGGTTTGGGTGTCCTGCTAACCTCCTTGATGTTTCATTATACCAACAGCAGTCTGCCTGCTTTCATTCCAGATAACCCTGGATACCACTGTCAGGTTTATCACAGTAATTTCTGGGATCCAGACAGATCCAGATCAAAACCATACCAAGCACAATGTGCAAATCTTATTGGTCAGACCTGAGGGGATAGAAACTGAGGCACTTGAGCGCGGAGGCTGGGCTGGGAGGAGTTAAGAGGCTGCACTGGAGGCTGCTGCATGGTCCTGGCTTGTGCTGCTCCGCTATTGCCAAACACACCCAGATTGCCACTCGGGATCTGCAGAAGAGAGAACAGCTCTTAAAAGGTGGGGGTAGGCAGGGTGGGGAAGAGCTGAGTGATAGGTTTCCTCCGACTATGATTGCCAAAGTTTTTTCTGTCTCCTGTCCCTTCAACCTGGTCCCCAAGGGCACTTTGGACAAATGCTATTTGTACAGGTTATGGAGGATGAAGAACCAGCTTAGGGAACTGCCTATAATTTTAAATCACAGGATACACACATAACTGCACTTTAAAGTGTCCCCAAACACAGCTGTCACAGTTAAAGAGATAATTAAGAATGATTCAAAAATAATGGTGCTACGAGTCTGGGTGATACACTTCCATCCCTGAAGGCTGCGTGCAGACAGGCAGAGGGAACATGTGCTGACCACTGGTAAGCAGAAAAGTCACACAGTGCAGTGAGAAATGCAGCAGTTACTTCAATAAACCCTGAGACTGAGTAAGTCAGCAAAGTCAGAGAGTTAACCTGGCGTCTAACACGCCAAATATACTTGGGTAACGTGTTCTCCATCCTGTGGCATGAGCCACCTTGCCGACGGGCTGGAGTATGAGGATAGTTATTTGTTAGAAAGCTGACTGAGAGGCACTGACGGACAGCAGAGCCTGCTATGCCTGTGCTGTGCCCAACAGACTGTGTGTCTCTAGGGTTCAATCTTCCCACTAAACTTGACCAAGGAGCTGCTGAGAGGGCACAGGTCCACGATAATCTGCAGTGGCCACAGACACTCAGGCCTCTCAGTCTCTTGCTGGGGATCTCTTATACAGAGCATGAAAGGCTCTGCCCATTTCATACAAGTCCCCTCTGTTTCTAGAAAGGGCCCCATGGTGAAGAACACTTGGTCACAGACCAGCACTTCAATCAGTAGCAATAACTTGGAGTTTGGAGTGCAGAGAGAAGCTCAAATACATTTTAGTTCAGCATAAAAACAACCTTGAAACATTCCTATAGAGTGATTAGATTTCAAGAACTGTCATTCAATTTTGAGCTTCTGTGAGCACCTCAAGGGGTGTCCTGAGAGCATTTTAGTAGCTTTATGTATTTCCTCGTATTTTAAGATCAAAGTGTCAACTGAAAACAGTATTTTTTTTTTTCCTCTACCAGGATAGGAAAGCCAGGAGAAGGAATGCAGAGCACTCCCTGCTCTCCCCACAGCCTTACCTGTCTAGAAGAGTTCAAGTTTTGCATGCCCAGCCCTGAGGCAATCCCACCCAGGGCCTGATTGGGGAGTGCACTGTTGGAAAGGGGGAGCTTCAGGCTTGGGGAAGGCAAAAACGGTGAAGTCGTGGGCTCTTCCACGAGGCCGCCATCCTGATTGGAGAAAGAAAGGGTGAGCTGTGTGCGGTGCCAGCCAGCACGCAGAGCACCAAACAGTTTCCCATGGAAATGGTGGGGGAGGGGGTGGATAAAGAATTGAACGATAAAAAAATGTGTGGACAATGAGAGAATGGAGGACATGGGCGACGGGAGGAGAGAAGAGAGAGAGAGGGTTACGATGCTGCTTGGTTACGGCCCTGACAAGCACACACTTTAGCTTCTAGCATTGTTCCCACTCCACTGCCCTGGCCTGGTTACTGTGGAGAAGGGACAGACACAGCAGCAAGTCTAACCTGCAGACTCCAAGAGCATGGCTTCCACCTCCACACAGCACTTGGCTTCCTCAGAGAGTGACATGAAGAGAAAACGCTACTGACTTAGGCCTACTAAGGCCACCTAACTGCCAGGCTCTGCATATCTAGCATCTCACCCGGCAGCATAGCTGCCTGCAGATTACTCCACACTTTAATGAAGGCGCTCAGGGCCCAATTACACTTCCAGATTTCAAGAATAAAAATGGACACAGTGGTGCACAACTGCAATCTCAGGACTCCAGAGGTTGCAGCAGGAGAATAAGGAATATGAGACCAGCCAATCATTTAGAACTTCAAATGTTTTTTAGTATCAAGTGCTCTTGACCATGTGTACCAGAGCTCAGCGTCTGTGTGGAGTATGAAGAGACTCTGGGACTATCAAGTCCTGTCAGGGTGTCAAGGGCCCTTCTGGGAACAGAACTTGGAGGGAATCTGGGCTCCAGTGTATGTAAGGCAAGGGCTCTACCAAGCTAACATCCCCAGAAGTTCCCTTCCCTTGGAGGCAGGGTCTTGTTCAGAATATAAGGTGACTTTGAACTTGAGTTCCTGGGGAGCTGGGATTATAGGCTAGCGCCACCAAGCCTCACTTCTTTATCTTTTCTGGATTTGTCTTTTCTTGTTTCAGTTTTATTTTCAGAGTTCAATATTGAAATTGAATTTAATGTAATGTTCTCTCCTTTTGGAGTCATACCACTCTGAAGAAGGGACACCCTTCTATGAGACACTAAAGGGGGACAGAGTTTTGACAGGACTTGAAATGTGTGGGGAGATTCCCACGGGTTCTACATGTGGCCACAGGCAAGGGCCAGTTGGACCCAGGTGCCCAGCCTTTCCACTCCTTTTCTTCTTCTTCTTCTTCTGTTTTTTCGAGACAGGGTTTCTCTGTGTAGCCTTGGCTGTCCTCAACTCAGAGAGATGCCCCTACCTCTGACTCCCAAGTGCTGGGATTAAAGGTCTGTACCACGACTGCCCTGCTTACCAGTCCTTCTCTACGGTTAAACCTGCTATGGATCATCTCCACTCAGAAGAACTATTTCAAGAGAGACAGAAAAATGGGGTGACCCTGGCTTAGTGCATAATTGAATAGAAAACTGTCAAGTTCACATACTAACAAGGAGACTCAGTTTTCAACTCCAGCACTTTCCACCCCTTACGGTACCGTGTGTAATACAACAGTACTTCTTAGTTATACATCCTTACATGTTAGGAAAATTGGGGCAAAAGCCACTTAAGTGTCCTAACTTAAGGACTTGCTTTAAGGACACAGCTCAGATAAAGACTTCTTGTTGAAAGCAGAACTAAGACAGCTGCCTAGATCCTTACCTTGTCAAGGAAGGTGGGGCGGTCCATGGAAGACTCTTTGGAGATTGGTGGGCGGCAGCCGAGGGGTTTGGTGACCATTCCATTGTAGTCGGTCATTCCCAGTCCACGTTTGTCCATGTCCACCTTCTTTTCCAGCAGAGCACCTGGAACAACAACATGGAGATCAACATGGAGATCAACACTGAGAACAAATGAGTGCAGGATAGGAAGTGGCAATGGAGCAGGAGCATCATGAGCTGCTCCCGAGCCCCAGGACCACTCTGCACACCTATGATTGCTTGCCCTGCTCCTGGCCACTCTGGCTACACTGCCCCCTGGCATCCCCTAGGGAGCTCATCATCAACCTGTCTCTGGGGATGAACTTCCTCTGTTCCCCAGGTCTTCACACACTTGCTTCCTTCCTTCGAGCCACCATCTCAGGGGCCTTCCCACTGACGTAACCTGAGATAACGACCCACCTCATGGTCACTGCCTGCTGTAGGGAAGTTTTGGGTCTACTAAATTGTGTTTGGAAGTCACTGCTTCTACTTGCCTGGCTTCCCTGCCTTACAGTGTACACAGCATGCTTTGGTATATTTACATGCACTTTCTACCATCTGTCCCTATTATTCATGGATCTGCATTCATTCACTGTAGCATGCTTATGGTCACTTGTGGACCCCTGTAGGTTGGAGGAAACCTGACTTTGCTGATAAGTGTCCAGTTCAGGCCAGACAAGGGAGTGCTCTGCACTCTTACTGGACCTCATATTTTAGAGTGTCTATGGTGCATTTGCTGCTACACTCTTCATAGCTGTGTGCTTTCTGTTGATCTTGGAAGGCTCCCTAATGTAGTGCTATGTGGTATTCCTAATGCAATAAAGCTAGCTATACCTTGCAGAGAAATTGAACATGCCAGGTCATATTTGTTCAGGCATGAGCTGCAGCACTATGGCTTGTTAGCTAGGTGCTAACAAATCCCAGCAGAGAAATCAAGGAGGAGAAGGAATTTCACTGGTAAGGTTCCTCAGGAGGCACTGAGGTTGGCATCCACAGCATGCCTAGAGCTATCAGTAGGTCAACAAACAGGTCTGTATAGTGAACTGGCAGTGTGGCTCAGAAGTAGAGGCGCTTATTATTCAAGCCTGCTGACCTCAGTTTGATCCCCAGAAGCCAAGGAAAAGTTGGAGGGAACTGACTCCACAGAAGTTGTCTTCTGATCTGAACACATGTACCACATACACTTCACACACATGTACCATCAAAATATGCATAATGGATTGTACAGCTGGCAGTCTGGATAAACACCACATTCCCTAGGGCCAGGAGACACTCACTATATCCTGATGAATTCACATTTCATTATAAAACATGTTAAATAAAGTATTCCAAAACACTGACATACATAAAATAAAGGGCATGTGTGGCTAACAGGCTTGTGAGTGCCTTCATGGGGTTATCCCAGAAGAGGCACTTGCCATATGATTGGGGTGTTCTGTGGCTGTTCTTCCCCTTAGCCTGCATTTGTCTACCTACCTCTTCAGGTTTAATGATGACTATAAGCAAATGGTTCTACAAAGCAAAGCTTCCCAGAGGCACCTAGGAACAGATGCCCTGTCACTTACTCATGGCCTGGTCAAGGTTCATACTGCTGCTCTTCAAGGCCTCTTCAGCTGGCTCTCTCTGGGGGAGGGAGATACAGAACTCTTATTAACAGTGCACAAAGACAACCAGAGCAACTCCTGAACATCTCAAAACTCCAGTGGACAAGCGGTGGCTAGCACCAGATTTTGGAATTGGGGATGTTCTTCTCTTTTGTTGAGGTCAGAGACATCATCTTTTTTATTCTTAAAGACAGGTGTGGTGGCACATCTAGATGTACATTCTGCCTCTGTCTCCTGAGTGCTACTGAGATGGTGTTTTGTTAATAGAAAACACTTGTGGCTAAAATTAGTTGTACTGAGTCTACAAGGGAGCGCCAAGAACTCATATTTAGCTGGACACTGCAGCTCACACCTTTAATCTCAACAGACAGATCTCTATGCATTTGAGGCCCATCTGGGTTACACCAGTGAGATCTTGTATTTAACATCAGAAATAAAAATATGGGATTTGGGGGCTGGAGAGATGGCTCAGCAGTTAAAAGCTGCTCTTCCAGAGGTCCTGAGTTCAATTCCCAGCAATCACATGGTGGCTCACAACCACCTGTAATGGATGCTGATGCCCTGTTCTGGTGTGTCTAAAGAGAGCGACGACAGTGTACTCATATACATAAAATAAGTGAATAAATCTATCTTTAAGCAGAAGGGCTGTAGGAAGCTTGTAAGTACACCTACATTTGTTTCTGCACTGCATTGAACAATGACAATTCTGCAGAACTGTGGAGTTCTGGACTCCTCACATGCAGGTCACCATTTTATCTGTCATTCTGAGTGCCAGGAGGTATATAACATCAACCTTTTGTATGTCATCAACACTAGTCTCTATCACCCAAACTTTTGGCCAAGAAATGAAAAAGCAATCAGATCAGATTCATGCTGGTAACTGTCTTGTTTTATCAGAACAGACTAATTCCTGAAGAAAATCAAAGTTGTTTGCTAGGGGCTGGAGAGATGGCTCAATAGTTAACATCACATACCGTTCTTTCAAAGGATAATAATTCAGTTCCCAGCACCATACTTGGTAGCTCACAAATGCCTGTAACAATTGCAGTTCCAAGAGATCTGATACTCTTTTTACAGGCCTCTGCAGGAACCACATTGATACATATAAACTCATACGCAGGCACACATATACACATATGAAGAGTACTGGATGCTCTTTCAGGGGACCTGGGTAAAATTCCTAGCCCCCACAAGGTAGCTCACAACAGTTTGTAACTCTAGCCGTAGGAGATCCAATGCCTTTCTCTGGCTTCAGGCAGAGAAGGCAGCAGGTACACATGAGGGATACAGGCATAAAGCAGACAAAATACCACATGTATAAACAAATTAACAAATGTATTGAAATATAAAAATAAGGGCTGGAGAGATGGCTCAGAGGTTAAGAGAGGTTACTGCTCTTGCATAGGACTCTGGTTCAGTTTCCAACACCCACAAGGTGGCTCACAACCATCAGTAACTCTAGCTGTAGGGATCCCACATCCACTTCTGATCTTTGTAGGTTCATAAATGCAGATAGGCTCACACACATATACATAAGTTAAAGAATAATTTAAATGTTTGAAACAAAGCTTAAATAAACAAACAAAAAAAAGAAAACCAAAATTGCTGGGGCTGGAGGGCGCACTGGGATGCCCATGGGGCTTGGGGGGGCATGCTGGGATGCCCATGGAACTGGTGAGGGGCATGCTGGGATGCCCATGGGGCTGGTGAGGGGCACGCTGGGATGCCCATGGGGCTGGTGAGGGGCATGCTGGGATGCCCATGGGGCTGGTGAGGGGCACGCTGGGATGCCCATGGGGCTGGTGAGGGGCATGCTGGGATGCCCATGGGTCTGGAAGACATGGTGGGATGCCCATCACAATATATTCTAGACCATTTAGAGAGAGGCTCTTCCATAGGGCAGTGGCCTGCTCATTTATACAGCATCAGTGTAAGGCACAAGGCCATTCTGGACTCCTCTCAGGTACATGCATAGTGACTGAGTGAAAGATGCACATTGGGGACAAGGACTTGGCAGGAATCCATGCAGGGCTTGCTTGCATGTGGAACACGGGCACTAGCCTGCTCGCTGGCCCACTGTCACCTGACCTAAGCACTGGGAAGGCTAAGGTGTTTCTCCGGTACACAAGAATGAGGCTGCCATGGGGAGGTTGACGCCTAGCTACACTCAGGTTCTTGCTGTGTCTTTTCACTCACTACATAAGGAATGAAACTCACTTGTAATTATAAATCACAGGAAATAGGAAATGGTCTAAGTCTATGGAAATTACAAATCATACATTGTCTTTTATTTAGGAAGAGGCATTCTTGATGGAAACTGAGTAATTCTCTGTTTATGGCCCAGACCAAAGGGATCTCAACAAATAATTAAGATAGTGACATCACCCATAGAACATCTGTGTCTCATCACACACAACAGACTGGCTAGGGAATGCTTTGAGGCTGTGCACTGGAGTCGTGGGGCAAGAGCGTCAGAATGTCAGTTACCGGGAAGCCCATGTCTGTGAGTTGTTTGATCAGCCGGCTCATGATCCAGGCCTCATCCTGTTTGCCAGGCGTCTTCATGCTCTGGAACAGAGTAGGCAAAGGAAAAGGCCAGGAGTTACTTTTAATGTTTTAGAAATGGGTGACAACACCTGGATGGTGGTGGCACACACCCTTAAACCCAGCACTTGAGAGGCAGAGGCAGGCAAATCTCTTGAGTTCTAAGCCAGCCTGGTTAATACTAGTTAATAGAGCAAGTTCCAAGACAGCCCGGCCAGGCAGAGAAACCTTGTTTCAAAAAACAAAAGACAAAAACTACAAACAAAATAAAATAAAACAATCCCCAACAACAACAGTGGGTGATGGTCCAAACTCAGTGACTGCAGGTACAGAACTTGTGCGTTAACGCTCAACTGGGCTGCTCCTCAGGGCTGACATCATCTTGCAGTTAAGACCGGGAAAGTGCAGGGTGCAGCATCTGAAGGCTGGTATGTCTGTCATTTATGGACTAACAAAAGCAGCGAAATTACTTCTCTTCTTATAAAAGTACTTGTTTGATCACAATGTCCATTCTTCCCACTGGTCACAGGAACACCTTGGAGGCTCTCAGCACTGTCAAGGTTCCTAAACACTTCATGGTTTTTACCTTCATATACGATTTATTCTCAACAGGACAAACTGCAGAGCTCTTGGGAAAGAGCCACAAAAGAGAGGAAGAGCAGCCTGCTGATCTTAACCATGGACAGAGATGTTAAAGGAAAGGAGAGAGGGTGACCACAGAGAGGGGCAGCCCAGGGGCAGGGCACAGGCAGCCTAAGAACCAGGCACACAAGGTGGAACGGTGTCTACCTATTCTCCCAACAGTCAACAAGACCAAACGAAAACCCCACCCCTCTCGAAAAGCATCTGCTGCAACGTGCTTGCTTTCCCCTGTTTCCCACTTCCTTTCCCTCGGTGTTTTCCTCCCTTTCTTCCTTTTGAGACAGGGTTCTCATGTTGCCCAGGCTGGCTTTAAACTTGCTTTGTGGCTGAGGGTGACCTTGAACTCCTGATCCTCCTTGTCTTCGCTGCCCAAGTGCTAGGGTTACAGGTGTGCACCATCACCCTCTTCCACCTGGAGCCTGCTGTGGCACCCAGAAGAGTACACGGTACTGGAGCAGCTGGGGGGTATTCTGACCCCTGCTCTCCTGCACAGGCAGATCCTGTTACTAGAGTTTACTGTCTTAGGATTTCTGGTCCTAAAGCAACTGGATTACCCAGGCCCACTGTAAAAGAACTTCTCCTCACGTCTATAATCATTTCTACTCCTTATCAACAGACAGGCTGATTTCAATTTCTGGGTTCTGTCTGCTGCTTAATGAATGATTTTCAATAGCATTTTCTCAAACAGAAATAAATTCATAATTCTAAATTACAAAAGAAATCAATTAAAAAGTCCTCAACACTGCCTCATTTGTATAGATCCTGATCTCTCCTAAGAAGTCTCTCTTTGAAGACTATTATCTCCGTCTCTAGAGAACAGAAGGTTTGGAACACCAAACAGAAGCTGTTACATGTATACATACAGCTAGCTATGTCTCTCTTTCATCTCCCTACAAACTGCTGGCCTGTGCTAGGTATGTTTTTTTGGTGCTTTGCCTTTCTCACTTGTTGATGTTTCCATTAAGTACAAGGCAAGTGTCTGGTTCCTCATGTGAGGATGTGCAGATGGACTCTAACTGGCTGCTGCACTAAAGCGTATTCATTGTCATGTCTGATGACAACAATGTCCCTAAAGAACTACAAATGTGCACGGACAATGGCAGGGCTGTGTCCATATGCAGTGACACTAGTATACACCGCTAGCAAGGTGCCAGGGAGACCCAATGGTCGTCCCAACTCACAGAGCAGCAGACATCCAGAAGCTGACTAAACACTAGTAGCTGAGCTGCTAGTAGTGCCAGAGCAGGACGGCAAGTGAAGTGCAAGCCTGGTGTGCAATCCAGGCTGTAAGCGGCAGGTCACTGGTCGTGCACATTTGATCAGTTTTACATTCTTTGTTCATTTTCCTATTGGATACTTGTATATACCAGGGAGACTGGCTTTTTCTGTGATGTAAATGATATCCCTTCCCCCTATTCTCCCTCCTAGTCGTTTGGCTTTAATTAGGGTGTTACCCGTCGTGTACAGGTTTTAGGATTTTGTTGTAGTCCATACTCTACCCCCCTCCCCAAAAAAGAACTTATTGGAAAAGACTAAATTCAATTAATCTGAAAATAGCTTTTTGTGTTTGTTTTCTTCAAGATAGGGTTTCTCCGTATAGACCTTGCTGTCCCAAAACTCACTATGTAGACAAGGCTGCCCTTGAACTCACAGAGATCTGCCTGCCTTTGTCTCCTGAGTGCTGGGATTAACAGCATATACCACTATGCCCAGTCCTGAAAATAGTTTTGATCTTGCCAATGCACAGAGAGACTGGAGTCCCAAGACTCTAATTAGAGAGAGTTCTGTCTTCCCAGCAATCATTAGACCTGCCTAGACTGCAGGACAGGCACCCCAGCCTCCCGGCCTCCCCAGCAGCACCCACCTTCTGAAGTCCTTTCTTTGAGGCATTGCCCCAGGAGCTGCAGGAGGAGCTGCTTTCTTGGGAGGCAGCATTGCTCCACATGTCGCCGTCCTCATCCTCCCACTGGCTGCTGCCCAGGTTCATCTCGTCCGCACCACTGCCCCAGCCTTCTTGCATAGATTTGGAAGCTGGAAGAGAGCAGTGGGGACCTTGTTAGACTCACCTGTCCTGAGAAGAAACCTGTGTCACTAGAACACAGGAGGGGTGGAGAAACAGGAACTACTGTCATCTTCAGAGAGGTATAGGTGTAGGTGTTAATGTCTTCCTGCTAGCTCCAGCTGTTCTGCTCTGAACTTCCTTAATCAACTCTACCTTCCATCCGGACACACAGGCATTCTAAAACCAAGTCCAAGACTACAGGGGAGGTAGCAGTCTCCTCACAGATGAAAATGCAACTCAAATGTGGACTCCTGAAAAATGTCACTGTCTTTCTTTAGGTCTTAGTTTCACCTTTAATCCCAGCTCTTGGGAGGCAGGAGGATCTCTGTGAGTTTGAGACCAACTCAATCTACAAAGTTCCAGACCAGCCAGGGCTATGTCATGAGACTGCCTCAAATCAGTCAACCAACCTAGGACACACATCTATTGACAAGCAAAGAAAACTGAACAATTCTGCATCATCTGGAAATAGTCATCTACTGTTTCTATTCATGGTCTTTTTCAAGATAGGGATATAACCCAGGGCCTTGCAACATGCTAAGCAAGACCTCCACCAGGACAGCCAGGGCTACACAGAGAAACCCTATCTCAAAAAAAAAAAAAAAAAAAAAAAAAAAAAAAAAAGCTCTAAAATTTAGTGAAAAAAAAAAACCTCTATAAATAGAATCCTCAGACCTATTTTATTTCATGTGTATGACATATGTAAATTATGTGTGCACTTGGAAGGGCAAAGGAATGCACCAGGTGGTGTCTTCTTCTATCACCTTTTACCTTATTCCCTTAAGACTCGGTCTCCCAACAAATCTCAAGCTAGCCATTTTGGCTCTAGCTGGCGGGGGGGGGGGGGGGGGGGG
>JADRCH010000053.1:5516348-5593777 GCA_019843965.1 Rhynchomys soricoides | reverse complement strand
GGGGGGGGGGGGGGGGGGGGGGGGGGGGGGGGGGGGGGGAAGCTCCCAGGATGCACCTGTTTCTGCGCTCCAATGCTGGGGTTGCAGGCCTGGCTTCTTATGTAGGTGCAGAAGATTGGAACTTAGGTCCTTACACTCGCACAGCAAATAATCTTACTGATCTATGTCCCAGCCCCATGAACCACGTCTTAAGTGCTAGGCCCAGGCATGTTGGCTTACCTGGTTTGCACAGGGCTGGAGCAGCAGCAGGAGCGCTGGCTCTTCCAAATGGCACCACTGGCTCGGCAGGATGATCCCATCCACTGCCACTGCTGGGAGGCTTCCCCCACGCTGCTGTGCCATTGTCGACCAGGGTAGAGGGGGAAGATGGCTCTCCCCAGGAGTTCTCGGCCTTGGAGTGAACACTGGGCATCTCTCCCCAGCCTGATGAAACTGGGGGGTGGTTGTGGGGGGAAGGAAGAGATGCAAGTGAAACAGAGAAGTCAAGCTGTACCATTCCAAATCAACTGGAACCTCTGCACTTCTAAGGAGCCCCTGCCTCTGCTGTCAGTGCCAACAGCTGCAAATTCCACAGGGTGTATCAGCTCAGAGACCTGAGGAGGAGACAGCACAGGGTGCGGCCAGCTCCAAACTGTTTAGTCTCAATATGAATATTATTATCTTAATTGTGCAATTTGCTAATTTTCTTACTATGATAGTATGGAACTGGTTCCCACAACACTTTACATCCTAACAAAATGCAGTAACCCTGATTAATGACAAAAAGGACATGTAGCTAGGAATCATTTTAAATCCCAAGCTCTCTGCTTGTAAGCAAATTGTTAACAATAACTGGTAAGTTATCCTAATCAGTTACAGCACTATCAGTAATTACACAGAAAGCAGCAACCAAAACTGAAGAGCAGTCTTTCACATTGATGGGGGCAATTAAATGAAGATCCCCACAGCTGATAACATGCTTCTCTGACCAAGTAGCAGAAAAGCATCCAGTCAGCAGCTGAGAGGAGGGCCATGATTCTCCTGATCTGGCATTCCTCCACAGCCATGTCTTTCAAGGCCAGATTACAAGATTACTATTAGAACTATCAAGTAAATTAATATTAAGAATAAACAGACCATTGTAATTAGTTAATCCATTTTTTGTAGGAAGTTCTGGCTCCTGTTAAGAATCAATAGAAAATCCTATGTATGTAGCAGAGGACTCTCTGGCTTCACATCTCAAAGCCTTGGGAAGAAGCCAAAGAACCACCAAGCAATCTGTCTTCCTGGGCCATGCTCATTTCTGGCAAGACTCACGAAGACCCAGGGTCTAGTCTCTAGAAGAGATGGGACAAACTGAAATATACGAAATAATTCTGGTTCAAAGCAAGCATTTTCAGTTTATAGACAATAGTTTTAAATGCACGACATTAAAATAATGTTCAATGCTTAAAGTGTTGTCGCTAGAGCAAACCTGACATCTTTTGGTAAAGAAGTTGGATGGATCAGGCAGACCAAGCTTTACTTACATTTAGAACACTGATGGGGCTGGAGGATGAAGCTTAGTGGGACAGCACACAACACCCATGAGGCCCTCTCTGTTTCACCCTAAGCATCAGTGCCCACCTGACCAACCAACCAACAAAATCCAAGCAAACAAGTATTTTTAAATACTATCTTTTCCCCCCCAAAAGAGTTTTTCTTTTTTTGTGGTGTATGTGTGTGTATTCACTTTACAGGATTTCAGGGGACCACACTGGATTTCCAACTGCCACCTATTTATGTATTTTTAAATGAAGGCCCTGCAGTGGAAGCCTGTGTATGAGGTTCACGGGCTTTCATATTTAGGCACCCTTCCCAATTCTGTAGCAGATTCACTAATCCCTGTAGCCCTACAAAATACAGGAAATAACCCCCACCCCACCCCCTGCCTATAGCTACAGAAAGTACAAATCACTCAGACCTCTCTTTTTTTTTTTTTTTTGGTTTTTCGAGACAGGGTTTCTCTGTGTAGCCCTGGCTGTCCTGGAACTCACTGTGTAGACCAGGCTGGGCTTGAACTCAGAAATCCGCCTGCCTCTGCCTCCCAAGTGCTGGGATTAAAGGCATGCGCCACCATGGCCAGGGCATACCTCTCTTCTGTTAAAAACTATTGCAATGTTGCTGAAAACGACTCCCTCTGGCTGTCGACTGGAGGGTAATTTTAGAATCCCAGCATCAAAACAGCAGTGTCACAGCCTCTTGCTGATTCACTTGGAAGAGGAGGAAAGTTCCTAGGATGGAGGTCCTGAAGCTTAAAGCATGGACACTGTTCTTTAGCTTTTGCTACCCTTAAGACTTTAAGAGACCACCAATCACCAACCTAGACAGAAGTCAAGCTGTCCCAAGCTTCATTGTAGTGCTTAGCTTTTCCATGTAGGGCATAGCTTTTCCATGGTTAACTCACATACACTTAGTCTATAAAACCTTTTAATATTTGTGTCTGAAAAGCAAGCTCTGGAACAAGGAGCAGTGGATCCAAATGCAAAGTCAGCCTTTCCAGACCATAGGCCACTGGTGAGCAGCCTCAAACCCGTCTCAGCTGCCTCAGGTAGGATGCAGAAGGACCCTTGAATCAGCTTCTCAAGAGCAATCTTCCCTTGTTCAGACTTTTAAGACTCTCACATGGAGCTACCATTCTACTTTGGTACGTTGTCTACAGGCTCCAAAAGTTGACAAACGGAGACTTTACTCACTGCTGGACAGCAGCTTAGTCTCCAGGAGCTGGCGGGAGGGGGGGAGGTCACTGATCTTGCTTGGATCAGCTATATGCTGCCCTCTGCACGCATCTTTCCCCAACACCAATCCCTCTAAGAAGGAACAGAGCATTTGGGTGAAATGACCATGCTCAGGGATGAAATAAACAGCCAGGAAAGAGAATAACTGCAGGTTGGAGGCCAGCCTGTACAGAAATCACAAATTAGCAACAAAGCCCAATCCAATCCAAATCCCACAGTAGCACTTTTGAGATATAGCTCTCACCGAGTAGGGCAGTACCCTGAACAGGGCTACTCTTCTGTTTTATTAGTACTTACTGCTTCTTGTGTGCCTGCAAGCTAATTGAGTGCTAGGGAATACCCATCTCCAAGTATACGAGATAATCAGGCTGCCTGGCATTTTTCAAAATCTGCTTTAACCCCTTAGAAACAAATAACTTCTGTCTTTATTCTTTCTTGTTCTCAGCCATTTCCCACTAGAGGTCAAAATAGCAGCTTGGTTGCAAGATGACGTAACAGCTTCAGGTTCTGCCAGACAGCCTGACTCACAATAAGCAATCAGGAGGAAACACTGTGAAGCACAGTACAGAGCTGTAACTTCGTATCCTGTGTCAGCAGAGGCTGTGAGGGCTCCACAAGCAGTAGGGAATCTGAGAAAATGATGGGCACAGGGACATTTCTTCAGGCTATTACCACTGCTCTAGCCCTAAAGTGAGACTGGGTCAGGTCCAAACAAGCCAGTTAGCCAAACTACAAAGAATTTCCTAACAGACACGCAGGGGTTTTTACAAAGACTCCTGGAAACTCAATATCAATGTAAGAACAGCAAAACTGTCTTGTAGCATTTACCCCTGTATGACTGAATACTCAAAATTATGTTCATGGAGAAGCCATATTTTCTGACATAGAAATTACATAAAACCAGCACAGGTCAAAAGAAAAGTAGAATTTCTACAAAATGCCAAGTTTATTAACAGCAAAAACATGGTCAACCACTAAAAGTAATGGACGCTTGTGCTGGAATGAAGGGCCTGAGTAGAGCCATGAAAAGCCTATGCCTGTGCTTCAGCCTGTCTGATCCAGCTTGGCAGCTGCTGTGGCTGTCATCCAGCAGTCTGCGTGGAATCCTGCTTGCTACTTCTCTGGGGTCAAAGAACAGCTTCACTTAACAAACTTGCAAAAACACAGGATCTGGTTACTTGCAATTCTGAGGTAGCTTGCTTTAGGTCTGAGATCTGAATACCATAGGCAATGTGGGGCAAAGTATGGCCACTCTGTCCCCATGGGAGAGAAGTGATTGACACTAAGAAAAACCACATGACGCCATCACTTGCTATACCATTTGACAGTTTCTATGAAAGGGCTGACCAGATAGGAAATCTGTTAAAATAGTATCTAAATTCACAGAAACCTCTAGGATATTGCCATACCTTTAAGAATATGCAGATTCCAGAAGCTGGAGGGGAACCCAGGGACTGAGAAGCCAGGTTTTGCATTTGATAGTAGTCAATAGTACACTTTTCTGCTTTTTTACTTGGTAGCCATGTGTGCTTTCATAAAATACAGGACTATTCATCATGCTATGAGGGCCATGGTGGTAGCCTCTTTTTTGAGACAGGGTCTCACTACGTAACTCTGGCTGTCCTGGAGCTTGCTATGTGGACCAGGTTGGCTTCAAAATCTGAGGTTCTCCTGCCTCTACCTCCCAAGCCCTTGGGACTAAAGCCATGAGGCACCCCCCTGGCGTATGGTGGCCATTTTTAAGTACTCATCTCAATGTACTTTCCATTTTTTACCACAGAGATTACAATGCAGAGACCCGGTAGTACCGGCCTCTCTTCTGCTACCCTGTATCATTATTGTTTTCAACTAGTTTCTCACATGTGGTTCTAGCTGGCCTAGATCTGGGGTGGCTTCAAACTTCCGATCTTTCTGCCTTTGCGTCCTGAGGGCTGAGATTACAAGGATGTGCATTATATCATATACTCTATACACTGAGTTTTAATTTTTAAATTCCACTTCCTTTGGCTTTCCTAGACCTCACTATATAAATCAGGCTGGCTTTGAACTCACAGAAATCTACCTGTGTCTCTTGAATGCTGGGATTAAAGGTGTGCACCACTCTGGGCCGTGGTAGAGCACACCTTTAATCCCAGCACTCAGGAGGCAGAGGCAGGTGGATTTCTGAGTTCGAGGCCAGCCTGGTCTACAGCGTGAGTTCCAGGACAGCCAGGGCTACACAGAGAAACCCTGTCTCGGAAAAACAAACAAACAAACAAAAACCAAGGTGTGCACCACTATGAATAGCTCTCTTTATTTCTCCTCCCATCAGTTACCTTTCCTCCTCATTTTCTTCACTCTTTCAAGTCCTTGAGGTTGGAGTGCTTAGCAACAGTCATTTATCAGTAACAAAGACAGGGACTGGGATCTGATATATGGCTCAGCAGTTAAGAGCTCTTGCAGTTCTTCCAGAGGACTTGAGCTCAGTTCCCAACACCGATGGCAAGCACCTTACAAGTTACTGCTCTGTAACTTCTCCAAACGACCCAGGGTCTCTGGCCTTTGAGCACGTACCCATATGTAGACATAGACTTATACATAATCAGACCAGGAACCAGATGTCCAGATGCAGAAGCAGCAGCCAGTTAATATAACTGAGTTCAGTAGAAAAAACTGGGCCCAGAACTTTCGGCTAGTGCTAAAAGTCCCAGTGCTGGAGCCCTCTAGGCTGGTGCAAGCGTGTAACTGGGAGTACAGCCCTTCACTCACTCTAGTGGAATGCTGCCACATGATGCCACTGTGTCCTACCTTTCAGGCTTCTAATAGAACTTTGGCTTTTTCACTAAAAATGCTGATTCACAAAAAATATGTACCAACTGGGAGCATCTGTGGGTCTGGTAACTCAGAACTTTTACCCAGGGACGAGGTGCAGACAGATCCATTCAGAATTCCTATGTGGCAAGTGATACTAGAAGGTGCAGTGAGCTGGGGAGCCTGTGTAGGATAGCGACATGCAAATGCACACAAAAGGGACACTCCTCCCTCCCCAGCTGCTGAATCTTACAATCGGAGCCCAGGAGCTGTTCAATGCCCAAGCTTGACCATTAGCCATGCATGGCCTCTCTCCTATCTCATAAACTTCACCTGGTTTGGCTCCCTCACTGGTCTGCAGGCCCCACACAGGCTAAATGATGACCATTTTACTCATTATTTGGTACGTCATTGCCAGGCAGCCCTCTGGGCGCTGTGAGATATCACATCTCTGTTCTCGTACCTTCTCTCCCCTCAAGGGCAGTGTTCGTGCCCTCAAGCCCCTGGCCACTAAGATGGCCTGGCTGGGTACTTGTCCTTTACCTCATCTACAGTTGGAGTGTGGGTCACTTACCTGGTAAACAAAGGGACCTTTCTATTACATCCATGCTCTCTACCTGTCCCTTTCTAAGGGCCTTCGGCATGTTAACAAGGTGCTTGTTCACTGAGTTACAGCTCAGTGCACCTCCCCTCTCTAGCCTCTTAAGTAATTTTTTGCTGACCATAATTACTTATTCAGTTCCTTTCTCACAGCAGTCTCTTCAGGGAACTCAATGCTGAGATCTCAACTGTCATGTACATACTTTGGTGCCATCCCCTCTCACCAGAATCATGTGCCCCAACTCTTGAGCCACTTGTGTGCTTTCCCAGGCACTGTTCCTTTTAAGTGACCCCTCCCACTTCACCCCACAGCTATCCCCCCTCCTCCCCGGCTGCCATCATAGGTTTTCCTGCGAAGATGTTTTTGAGTCAGAATGACCAGTTTAAAGCCTAAGCCTTCAAACTCTGCTCAGAACTGTTTCATGGTTCACGGGGCCTCTAGACACTGTCTAGATGCCTACAAAGGTCTCACTTGCCCTTGGGCCTCTTTGCAGGTTGCTTATTGCTGTAAAACCTTCTTTATGATGTCCAACTACTCAAGAATTCCTAACTGTTCTTCCCATTTGTTCCCTGTATACATCATGGAATGGGAGCAGAGGATACAAAGAGCTTCCAACTGTTTCTGGCAATGGTATGGAGCAAGGCTGCTGCTGCTGACTGTCCACTCAGCTCTTGTTCAGAAGTCTGATTGGCCACTACAGTGTTTTAAGCCAACATCTTTAATTTGTTTTTAAAAAATTACAACTCCTTATTTTTGAGGAGATAGGACTAGTGCAAGCCAGAGAACAACTTGCAGGCGTTAGTTCTCTCCTTCCACTATGTCGGTCCCGGGAACCAAATGCATGCCAAGGCTTAGAGGCATGCACCTTTACCTGTTGAGCCATCTCGAGACCACAGAAGCCAGTTTACATGTGGCAGTCAATCAGCGCTCAGCACCTACTCTAAAGGCCTCTCTGAGCATCTACCAAGGCCACTAGTGGAAGTGACACTCTTGCACACTGGACTCAGGATAACTATGAAGAAACCTTAAGATGTCTAGGTGGGAAGACTTCCTCCTCTTGTCTTTTAGGGTACATTTAAACTCAGGGGAACCCTGGAGACATGGGTCAATAGGATAAGTGGCTGCCACACAGACAAGAGGATTATCCTTTAGGCCTACCTGCAATCCCAGTACTCAGGAGCTGGAGAAGGGATCCATGCAGCGAGCTATCTAGGTGGACTATTTGAGTCTCAGTATATAAGGTGGAACGTGACTGAAGATGCCTGGTATCACCCTCTGACCTTTTCAAGTAATAATATACATGTGTACCTGCTCACTCTAATCACTCTCATGTCCACACACATGTGAACATGTATGTACATATAAGCACACTATACATATACCCCCCCAAAACTCTTAAAGAACTAACCCCCCTCCAAAACAGAAAGGAAAAGCTAAAACCACAAGCAGGGCTCTACATATGGGACTCGATGACACACTCGGAAGAGCAGTCCTCAGGACAGAGTAGCTTTCCCAAGAAGCAACCTGACTTTAAGCCTGATCCGAGAGGCACATGACGCCACTCAAGAGTGCTGTCTCTGCTCAATGCACTGCATGGATACATTTACAGCAAGGCCATGAGCTCTGGCACAGCATCTGTAAGCTCAGCACTTCCCAGAAGACCACTAGACCCACCAGAAAGCCTAACTGCAGGAAGCTGCTGTCACGTGAGGAGAGTTCCTGCAAATGGGCACACAGACAGTGACCTCAGTCACTGTTCACCTGCTGTACTGCCTCAAGGACGGAGTTCTACATGCTACTACACAGACAAGGCTGATTCGGGAGCCTGACTGTCTAAGGAAGAGCAGGAGGCCAGGAAGTCAATCTGTGTGTGGGGTAAGGTCTCTCGAAGCTTCTTCCTCGATTGCATCTCATTTCAGAACACAGCTACACTGTGAATTGGACAGCATCCCCTTGAATACACGAGTGCCGCCATTTGGCGAGAACAGGTCTCAAGAATCAGGCTTACTTTGTGTCTGGGGCACAGCACTCTGCGCCAGTACTCCAGGTAGAAGACTAGGGTTCTTGCTGCTTCTCCAAAGTCCACCTGTCTGTCACCCATACTTTAACACAAGCTCTGTTCTCTCACAGCTACTTAAACCTCCTGTGGCTCCGGCTGGATTATCCCAGCATCTTCTTTTCTACTTTTACACAGCACAAACTCTAAACATAAGTCAGTCTGATTTTGCATTTGACTTGCAACTGAAATGAAAATACAACTTGTATAATGACTCTCATGTTTTACAGACATTGTTCCATTTTCAGGGAGGAACTTTAAAACTACCAGTGAAATAGTTTTGCTGTAGATTCATCAGATTCTCTGGGACTGATAGCCTATCTCATCAAGTGCCAAGGCAATTTAAGGAAAGCCAGGGCTGAGAACCACTTGTTTTATCTAGTAATGAAGACATCTTGCAAAAGAACACACAACATGAGGGGTCCCAGGCTTCCTTCCCTGAGGAGGGCTATGTTTCCTTCCTCATCAGTGCTGTGCAAAGGTTGGATAGACTATGGTATGGGGCAGACCCAGACTACATGCAGAGTACAGGGGCAGAAGAAGGAGCTTGCTTGTATTTGATTGGGCGGTGACTACGATCAAGTAAAGCTTCATCAACTGGACAAAGGCCAAGGAAATACACAGAACCACTAACAAGTGATTTAGGCAGACAGAACAGCCTATAGCCACATGGCAGAAAGGCTTCAGAGTCGTTCCTATAAAAGAATGTCAATTGCCCAATGGTTCAATTAACTGACAAGGCACCCAGACAAGCAGAGTATAGCACAATAAAACTGAAGTTCAAAACAAAATTAAAATTAGCCTGTCATGGCAAGCATGAGGAGAAGGCCCACAATGGCTGGAACCCTGGCAGTCCTGAGCACACCACCCAGCACTTCTTTTCCCTGGAAAACTACTAGAAGAATTTGCTTTGTTTCTTCCCTTGGAAAACAGCTACACTACTTAAGTCATTTGCTATGCGAGTATCAGTCCAAGAATTCACACAGACACGGAGTACACACCAATGGTATGACCAGAGGGCCCCCAGCATACCTGGCCCGAGCAGTGGTGACCGATTCAGCTGAGTGCCAGCCTGGTGTGAAGGCGGCGTCTCGGCCCGGTGTGTGGTGCTGCTTGAGGTGGGGGTCGTGGGGGTGGCAGGGGCTGTGGTACTGCTCTGGATGACTGGATTGTTTCTGTCCCACATGTTTACAGTTTTATTGTTGTAGGTGCTTGGGTCCCCCCAAGCTGAGGTACCATCATCAATTTCCATTTTGCGTCGGATGGAGGGTGGGGAAGGCTCCTCCCAGCCAGTCGCCTCACTGCTGTCCTTCTGCTTGACTGGCAGCGGCCCCCCAATCCACCCTGTCCCTGTCTGCTTAACAGAAGCAGCTCCTCCCCAGTTACTCACATTGTTGTCTTGGGGCTTGTGAGCCCAGTTCTGCTGGGGACCAGGCTTGAGAGACTCCCCCCAGTTTGTACCTGGATTCACCTTAGCATTTGTGCCACTGCCCCAGCCACTGGTCCCACATCTCGTGGAATCATTCCAACCAGACCCTGACCTATTACCATCAGCATCCCATCCAGATCCATTTTTCTTTCCATCCCCTAGATGTCCAAGGACAGATGATGAATCTGTCCAGTCTCCTGCTCCTGCGCTCCAGGCTGGGTTTGCTCTTTGTCCATCTCCCCAGTTTTGGGATTTGGGTTTCTGAGGCTCACCCCAGGTGGGTGACTTGTCCTCCTGGTTTACAGTCCCACTCCAAGCATGGCCACTCTTGGTGGCAGCAGCATTGTTAACAGCAGTAGAGCTTATTGAGTCCCCCCAAACTCCTGGGCCACTTGGTGCTTTGTTGTTGCTGTCTCCCCAGCTTGTGTTTGCTGGCACGGCGGCAGGCGGTGAGCTGACCCACCCCGATACTGCAGAGGTATTTGTACAGTTCATGATGGACCCATCAGTCTTCCCCCCTGAGTTTGAAGGCTGAGTAGCTACACTACCCCAGGCCTCTGTCCCATTGTCATTTTTCCTTTCAGACCTAGGGGACTCTTCAAATTCCCAGGCAGTGTTTTGCTTTACGGGAGTCTGTCCCCAACCACTATTAGACAGAACTCTTGGGTCAAGATCGTTCCTTGGCAACTGAACGTGCCCTTGGTCTAGAACCCCTTTGTCTCGCCTCCGGCCCTCTCCTGCTCCTTCCCTCCCAGTGCTTCCTTCATTGTGATTGCCAGACCCATCACTGCTTCCTTCACTTGCTGTAGTTCCAGAAGATGTGGCTTTGGCCCACGAGTTCATGTGTTCACTGCCAGGCTGCAGGGCAGGGGTCTGGCTGGCAGCACTGGCACTGTCCCACCCTGTTGATCCTTTCCCACTGATGTCACTACTGGAATGCTGGTTTGGGGGCTTCCCCCACTCCCCATTCACACCATTAGAAGAACTTCGGCTGGGGTGGCCCCAAGCTCCTGAATGGATATTACCAATGCCATTGTTGCCACTGCCCCTTCCCCAGGCAAGGATGCCAGGCCCTGCAGGAGGCCCTGAGTCCCAGGCGTTCCCTCCATTCCCTTCCTTCTGCACAGCACTGCTGGATCCATTCTGCTTAGCACTTAATGCTGAGTTCACAGTGTCTCCATTCCCCTGACTGAACCCACAATTGGTACTTCCTGTGGCAGGGTTACCAGGAGACAGTCCCCACACAGAACTGCCCATTCCTTCCCCACCACTCCCACTGCCTTGAGAGACTGATGATCCGTTAGCACCAGGAAGGCCTTGCAGGTGGGGTGGGATGATGGCTCCCATACCAACAGCCATGCCCCAGTTTGGCAGTCCGTTTGTCTGCATTGCATTGATAGGGTTTGGTGAAGAGTTCAAGGGGTTAGTGTTATTTGGTCCATCAGTGTTAAGGTTCTGAGGTTGTATGCTGAAAGACACATTCTGAGAAGTGGATGTCTGTGCTTCTGTGCTCTCTTGGGGCAGCAAGTTTCCCCAGGCACCTAGGGTGCCCACTGGGTTCCCATTCTGGCTGCCCATATTCTGACCTATGGCACTGACTGGACTGCAAATACTGGAAGGGTTGCCTGTTGCCACAGTTCCTTCATGCCCAAGTACAGGCCAGGCAGCTGGGTTGGCATTAGGATTAAGGTTAAGATTAATGCCCGCATTGGAGTTGGAAGCACCCCAACAATTCTGATTTCTCCCATCTCCAATCATGTTGTCCATTTTCCCATCTCCACCACCAACAGAGCAGTGAGCCAGGCCAGAGCTGGAGCCTGTGGCTACACCCCACACTCTGGCCACACCCCCGTTCCCAGTGGCTCCTCCTGCCCCAAGGGCACTCTGGTTAGAAGGGCTTTGGACGAGTGCGCCATTGGTGCCATGACCGCCGTTCGTCTTCTTCGGGTGGCCTGGGAAGCTGCTCTGGGCGCTCCCTGTAGCCATGCTACTATTCTCTGAGCCACAGTTGGAGGCAGAGTCAGTGTCGGTAGGACATTCTGAGGCAGATTCAGTCTCAGTTACTGGGATGGACGGCCACACCTCCTGGTCGGTCCTGTCTAGTATCACTTTATCCCAGCTGCAGTTGGCTTCACTTCTGTAAGAGGGATGCTGTCCCCAGTGGGAATTTTCATAATGATCTGCCAATCCACTGTGACCAAGATCTGGAAAAAGATGAAACAAAATTAGATTCTCCTCCCATTTGCCAATGAATCAACTAAGAACTAGTTTGAGGGAGAAAACTAGCTTTTAAATCTCAAGTTATCATTTCTAAATGAAAAATACAGAAAAAGCCTTAAAAGGGCTGTGGGTGTAGCTTGGTGGTAGAGCACTTGCCTAGCACATCTAAGGTCCTGGGTTCCATCCTATCATGATGATTGGACTAAGTATGCAGGAGACAGCAACCAACATTCAAAAACCTACCTCGGTGAAATTCTTAGGAGTTTAATGGTGCGGGGCACTCACGCCACTTCTTCTAAAGCGAAAGGACGGGTTACTGCACTCAGCCCCTCTCACCAGCAAGAAAGAAGCACAACCTTTGGTGGGCCTGTTTGGACTCTGGAGACAGCACACTTACTCACTTGGGTGTGTTACTCAGGTCTGCAGACCCAGTGACTTGGAAAGCTGCTAGCTTTGTGTGGGGCCTGGAACAGGAGGAGACTTCTTAACAGGTCCATCCTGCTGTGCAGGCTGCTCTACCACTTGGACCATATGATCCTGCAGAACCAATGGTACCTAAGGTCTCAGTGGTACACAGGGTTGTTGTCTGAGCCTTTAGCAGGCCTACAGGTGACTCACTGAAGAGACCTTTGGGATTTTGGAGCAAGGATCCACCCTTATCTGCAAACAGCTATTCTCCCTTTGAAAGACAGCTCTTGGCCTGCTAGTGGAAACTGATCATTTGACAATGGGCTGCCAAATTACCATGCAACTTGAACTGCCCATCGTGAGCTGAGTGTTATCGGACCCTCCAAGTCATAAACTAGGATGTGTACAGCAGCAATCCATTATCAAATGGACATGGAATACATGCGATCAGGCCCAAGCAGGTCCTGAAGCCACAAGCCCAATGCCTACAGGTTCTATTCCTGTTACAGTATCATCTACTGAGCTATACCTGTGTGTTCAGTTGACAAGTGTATACTGGGAGGGATATTCCTCATTGTCAACTTGTCCACATCTGGAATTAACTAAAACCCAAATGACTGGGGACACTGTGAGGGATATTTTTTGAGAGGTAAACCATGTGAAGAGGGGAAACACACTTTTAACCTAGATCTTTTGAGATGGGAGGATCCACCTTTGTTAGGTTTGGGCTAACCCTGGCAGGCAGCCTCTATAAGGACAAACAAGAAGCAAGCTTGCTCTCAGCCTGCTTGTTCTCGATGGAAAGTCCATGCCTTCACTGGCAGTGGAGCCTATGTCTTTGGAACTGTAGTGTATACTGAAGGCCAGCTGAGATATCCAGCTTCATGGACTGAACTACTGGATTCTTGGACCTTCCATTGATAGATAGCCACTGCTGAATTAGCATCTAACAAATCCCACATAATTTTCACTCTACAAGTTCTGTTCCTCTGGAGAACCCTGACTAATATACTCTATTTTTTTTTTTTTTATGTACATTTGGTATTAGGCTTACATATATGCCTGTGTGAGGGTGTCAGATCCTCTGGACCTGGAGTTACAGACAATTGTGAGCTGCCATGTGGGTGCTGGGAATTGAACCTGGGTCCTCTGGAAGAGCAGTCAGTGCTCTTAACCTCTGAGCCATCTCTCCAGCCCCCAATCTCCTAATTTTGATGGAGCTCAGAGAAAGTCAAGGCCACTTGAAGAACTATCACAGTCATCAGAAGGAACATACTGTGGTCAATATCAACCTTTGAAAATGGAGAGCTTTGTTGCCAGGCAGTGGGGGTGCATGCCTTTAATCCCAGCACTTGGGAGGCAGAGACGTATTTCTGAGTTTGAGGCCAGCCTGGTCTACAGAGTGAGTTCCAAGACAGCCAGGGCTGCACAGAGAAACCCTTTCTCAGAAAACCAAAAAAAAAAAAAAAAGAAAAGAAAAGAAAGAAAAAAAATGGAGAGCTTTGTTGCCTGACATAAAACTAACATAGCTATGTTAAATAACAAAGCTCTCTATTTCCAAAGGTTGATACTGACACAGTATGCTCTTTACCTTAGTGAGTCTCACAAACAAACCTGGTCCGCTGTGCACACAGGGAAGAGAAGGTGAGGGAAGTGGGGTGACTAGCCGAAGTCTGGGAGTCCTAAGTAGTGAGGAACCAAAACACATGCTTCAAAACATGACTCCCCTGCTAGCTACCACACATCAATACAACTCCCTAAGAAAGGAAAGATAAACGAGGTTCAAGTGTAATGCTAAATAAATCCTCTTTTCTCCTGTTTAAATAGTGTGTATGTTCTATAAATAGGAGTCTCTATAAAAATCTAAGCAACATAACTGTCTTAGGTGATTAAATCAAAAAGGATTAAATCAAAGCTCTCCCCTTGATTTTTAAATACCCACATGTTACCCTACGAGGATAGATTTTTCTAGGCAGAGTAGTTAACACACAGACCTCCCAAAATCCATAGTAAGCTAAGTCCAATTAGGCAATGACTTGGTCGGATAGTAAAGTTAGGACTGTGTGTTGAATGCTTTTATTGGCACTCACACAAACAGCAAAGGCGTTTGTTCTTCATCACCACAGGTCTTTTAAATGAATGACAAATAAATCACAAATTAGAGAAAGCCGTCCCTGGTGGTTTCAATAGTTCACCATGTGTGTTCCTTAATATTTACTGAGAGCACAGATTCCTTGCCCCTGTTTTTTTTGAGACAGGGAAAATAGCATAGCTGTCTTTATCTCTTGAGACCCCTCTTCCCTCAATACCACAAGTAAAATTTTACTTTACATAAAAATCTAAGGGAGAAAGTACTTTGCGTTCTAAATCCCATCGACAGAGGGGCAGAATCTCTCCCATCTTACCTGACAGCTGCTACAAGCCCAGGCAAGTGTGGAACACAGAAAAACTCGCTGTAAGCAACAGCGTGTCTAAAGTATAATCCGTCACTGTGTCTCTGTACAAGAGACAACATCTAGAGGTTGAGAGTATGAAGAGACAATGAGGAAATGATGTCGGGAGGGTGTGCCTGCCTGGAGCCTCTGGCAGCAGAGTACATAGTACTATGGGCATGGCTCTGCTTAGTGCAGCACTGCAGCCAAGAGCTGCCGCACCCACTCTGACTGGGAGAAGCAGCTCCTCCATCCAGGCTCAGGGTCTGCTTCTCTTCCGCTTTAGGGATGAGGAAATGCCAGCAGATGCTACAGTCCACCTTCCAGGAGACGTAGCCCCTTGGAGAGTGTGGCCTTTGGCAACCGGGGTCTGACTGTAACATGCCAGCCAACTCTTGTGCAGCTGCCAGCTTACTCCCAAACCGGCTTGGAGTAGACCTTGGAATAGTTTTGCCAACTCAGGCAGTGGCCACCTATCCCATTCCACCAGGAGTGGAGGCATCCATGAGCAGGTCCTTTAAGCTTTGATGATCTAATCATAGCTGATACTAAACTCTCTCAATTCTCAAAAACATTTTACTTCACCACCCAGTGACAATTTGTATTAGAGCCACTTTCCCCCACCCCTTTCTATCTTTTGAAAGCTAGCCAAACTACTAATAACGGCATGCTGCCGACTGGCTGAATGCAAAAAACTGGTGCTCCCCTGTTTTACACCCCTCCTTGCCTCTTCCACAGCCCCTCAGTACCTGCAGACCAGCAATGTAATAGTCTATGTAAGGGCCGCATGCAAACTGCCACGAGTCCAACTTCTTAATTATGTTCCTGCCTCAATCCAAAAAGTGTGTAAGAAGCACATCCTAGTTAGAGCTTCTGTTTATAAACGTACAAAGTAGACATGAATACAATGCATTTAGGTGGAAGAAAAAAATGTTTAAAAAAATTTTTTTAAAGAAAAAAAGTTCTAGCTGGGCAGTGGTGGCGCACGCCTTGAATCCCAGCGCTCGGGAGGCAGAGGCAGGTAAGATTTCTGAGTTCGAGGCCAGCCTGGTCTACAGAGTGAGTTCCAGGACAGCCAGGGGCTACACATACATAGATTCCCTGTTAGGAAGGAAGGAAGGAAGGGAGGGAGGAAGGGAGGGAAAAGGGAAGGAAAAGAAAGAAAAGAGGAAGGCGAGAAGAGAAAACAGAAGGAAGTCAAGAGCTTCAAGCTGGAGTCTCCCTGAAGCCCTGCAAAGCCAGAGTCTGTAGAAAAGACAATGCGACAGAGACTGCTTCTTCAGAATGAGCACTGTGTGAGCTTCTTTGTGTATGTACAGATATCCATGGGATCAGGGCGGGGTAGGTTTTCCTCCAGTCGGTTAAACAAGCTCTTCTTCCAATCAACTTCCTGTTGGGCTCTTCTGTGAGAAAGCCAAGGTCTCACTTACCAGCAGCAGCCTGTACAATGAGCATCTGGACTGTGGCTAGGAAGACCCTTCCACCTCTGGCCACACTTGTGAAAGAGCAAAGACCCTCACAGAACCAACCCTGTCCAGGTAAGGGCTTGTGGCTCATTTCTTCCGTTCAGTAAGCCTACCTTTTCTACACCCATGGCTCTGGCTTAGGCTGCCAGGAGGTCTCCCCTCAGTTGCTTCCTGGGCATTTCTAGGCTTCTGTCACTTGTCATTGGGCATACTTATTTGAGAGCCCAGTTTCCATGTGGGAACTTACCCACAAAGTTATATATGTAAACTGCAGGCATAGAATTAACTATTATAAGCTTGATGCTTGAAAATAAACTTTGAATTGGTAGAACATTATAAAAGTCTGTTTCTGCTTTAAATCTGATTATATTTCAATGCCATCTCATGTTACCGAACATTACAAATATCCAGGGATGACAATAATAATTATTACTACTTTTGAGACTGGGTTCTACTATTAATCCCTAACTGGAACTTGTCATATGGAGCAGGATGGTCTTGAACTCACAGAGATCCGCCTGCCTCTAACTCTAACACAGTGCTGGCACTGCCATTCCTGGCCAGAACTTATTTTTACACACAAGTATCAGAAATCTTGGTCCTCCTCCAACATGGGCTATGTTGACATCAGTTAAGTTTCATGTGACAACATACCATCGATGCTAAATCAACACAGAGGGGGAGGACAGAACCTGGGGTCTGTTCTCCAGAGACCCGTGGCCTAGCAGGCATATAACTGGTTGTCAGCCATGGGCTTCCCTTGCTTGGCATGTAGTCAATGGAAGAGTGTTCACTTAGTACACACAAGGTCAGAGGTTCCATTCCCAACACTGAAAGTAACAATAGCAAAGCAAACAAAACAACAGAGATGCACAGCCAGGCTCTTCTGACCACCATAAGACACATGACAGAGATCACGACTACTTCATAGAGGCCATGATCAAGTCCCCCTGCCTCTGACACACATCCTCTTGCCTGTCGGTTCTAGTGCTATGGCTCAGAAGGCATCCACTGAGCAGGAGCCTGCAGGAAGCGGATGCTCCCACACTTGGAGAAGCTAGCTTCGGGTATTTACTGAGCATCTGCATCTATTCACACACCCTGCTCTGCACCTCAGGCTCACCAGTGGCAGATGGTGGTTTCTGAGTCTGGTGAGGACTGAAGAATTAGTGCTTAGAATTTAGATCTGCAAATGGTAAAAAAGCACCCAATAAATACTATGACTTTTGCTGGCCTAACAGGGAACAAGATGTTAGAGCTCTGATAAGAAGGAGGTGGGGGTGGGGCAGGAGGCTGAGGAGACAAAAAAAAAAAAAAAAAAAAAAGGAATTAAGTTTTGATGCAAGCAGGAAACTCATGATCCCGGTGGAATACACTGAAATGTTCTAACAGACCTAGGTTTGGTTTTAGTAAAGCATTTGAAACATGAAAAAGAGAAGCTCCTACATAGTCAACTCTAGGAGGACAGCAGAAAGCCTACGTCACAGTGTGTTGCATACCAGTCACAGGCAGAACACATGACTGCACAGCGTGGCCGACTGGAGTCAACAGCAGGAGAGGTAAAGAGCTGCCTCACTAGACACCTCGGCCTCCCCAGTACCTATACAGGCGCCTCTTCCTTTTGCCAGATGCCTGTTACAGGCAAGGTGACACACCATGAAAAGGAGGACCCTTTTTTCCCAGTAGGAGTCCCAAGTGCCAGGACTTGGGCACTTGGCACTGTAAGTGACTTGGCTCAGGTCCCACGGCAGCTGAGGTCTGGAAGGACAATGGAGCCTGGTTCTGTCACAGCTGCTCACTTAGATGCCTGTGCTTATTCTACAACACTGTGTCATTCCAGCAGTGCCCACCATGGACACTCAACCTCTTTGGAACGGTATCTGAGTCAGAAAGGAAATGGAAGGAATTCTGGAGAGCAGACCGCTCCTTTCAGATGAGGACTGCAGGGCTAGAGGTGGCAGAACCAGTAGAGACTTCCACTGCACCAAGTCCGTCACGCACTGCAAGCTCTGACAGTCTTCAGGCTGTCAGCTGAGCTGAGAGGTGAGACTCTAATGAACTTAGCAGGCAGACACAGCACAGCTCCCAGAGCAGTGACGGAGACAGGCACAGAAATCTCTGAATAGAGGCAGTGAAGAGCAGCCATTCACACAGACCTCTAGGGAAAACTAAGCACTGTCACTGCTCTGAGGCCACACAGATGACATGTGTCGACCAGACATAGCTGTGGTGGCAGGAAAACTGAGTTTGCACATTAGGAATACAGCGGGTGTCTGAGGGGGTTGCTGGGTCAGCGAGGTGACAGGGACATCCAGCTGGCAGCATTGCCAGACCCTGGTCAGAGAAGAGAGTGTAAAAGGAAGCTGTCTGGGAGTCGAGAGCCAATTTCTCATTTATACCCATTATATAGACTGATTTAATTTTCAGACTCTTTTTTAATCCATAAAGAGTTATATTCTACACAACGTGTGTGTGTCTGCATGTTCTATGGTGATCATGCAAGTATCTAGATAGGCTTCCTGCCCAGTCTGTGTGTATGTGTGAGCCTATATATCTATGTATTTTTCAAGACAAGGTCCCACTATGGTACACAGGCTAGCCTCAAACTCTAGGTAGGACACAAAAAAATCCTCTCACCTCAGCCTGAGTAGTGGGGACCGTAGGCACATGGAAAGAAAGCCTCAGGATTGAGGGAGCAGCACAACAGCCAAGCACCTGCCTGCCTAGCAATTACAAGGTCCTGGTCCCATCCCTAACAGCAAAGAAGTCCCATTCGCCATGGCTCTTACCTGGTTGGAGTTTGCTGGGATGTTGCTGTGCCCCAGCTCCAGGGAGGGGAGGAGGGCTGGCCCCTGCAGGTCCAGCAGCCTGTGCTGGGCTCACACTGGTCAGACTCCCTGTGGGCAATGGCTGGCCTCTCTTTAACAGCTGCTTCTGTTCTTGCTGGCGAAATCGTGGAGGCACCTCCCGAGGCAGGTAACGGGATGCAGCTGGCTGCTGGCCGCAGGCAGATGCACGTTTGCCATTGCTGCTGCTAGAAATAGTGCTGGTGGAAGTACTGGGACTGGTACCGGCAGGTTGGGGCTGGCTTGAACAGGTCTTAGTAAGTTCTGGCACTGAAAAGACCCAAAAGGAAAAAAGGACCCAAAGCTTCAGTAACATCTTAAAATTCAAATAAAACACACACAGCACCTGAGGAGGCATTGCTTATTCAGCTCAATGCACATTGACTGCCTGAGTAATGTAGGCAAGACCTTCTATGTGACTTCTCCAGAAACAACAGTCCTGTGCACACCAGGTTATGGCAATGACAGACAAGAGTGAGCATTTATGGCGGCCGTACTTGCAACACTGCTGTGCTATCACAGACGTGCAGGCAGCCTGCTTTACAAACACTAACAAGTGTGTCAGCACACAGACAATTTGTGTCAGGGCAAAAGATCTGACCCTTAATACTCAGACTTACCTTCATCCTGAGTGTGAGCCATTATCCAAAATAGAGAGGGGAAGTTTCTACCTAGTTAATTTGTAAATGTCTTTCCTTTTAGGCTGAATAAAAGCCTTATACAAATGAGGTAAGAAACAATTCCAGGTATTTTATTTTACATGCTGGAGTGTTTTGCCTGCATGCGCATGCCTGGTACCCATGGAAGCTAGAAGACAGAGGGCATCAGATCCCCTGGAACTAGAGCTACAGGGGATTGTGAGCTGTTATGTGGGTGTTGAGAATGGAACCTGGGTCCTTTGGAAGAACAGCCAGTGTGGTTGACTGTTGAGACATCTCTCCAGCCATTTCAGGTATCTCCCTTAGGTACAAGCCCGCCCTTCTGAGTTAAAACGATTGTAAGAGAGCACTGAGGTCAACAAGCTATTTCTCCTTTCCTTTGATGAGCAGATCCAATTAGCCCAATCGTGGTCTTCCAACATGGACTCTAGCATGTACAAGGTAACCAACCATTGCATCGTCAGTACTCTCAGGGCCTTTTTGTCTATCACCTGTGCCTATCAAGAAAGCCACTGAATCCTCTCTACAGTGACTCTGACTAAGACTCTCAGGGTGCCCATTCTAGAGCAAGGTCCTGATAATAACCCTATGTGTTCCTGTGTCAACAATCTGCCCAAACGCCTTTCACTTCTAAGCCTCTACTACGTTACCACCCTACCTTAGCCTCTCATTCCCAGAGGATACTTTTTTTTTTTTTTTTTTTGTTTTTGTTTTTGGTTTTTCGAGACAGGGTTTCTCTGTGTAGCCCTGGCTGTCCTGGAACTCACTCTGTAGACCAGGCTGGCCTCGAACTCAGAAATCCGTCTGCCTCTGCCTCCTGAGTGCTGGGATTAAAGGCATGTGCCACCACTGCTTGGCCCCCAGAAGATAAATTTGACTTTACTCTGCAGAAAAAAATAAAAAGCAACTAGGCAAAGCCTTCCCAAGTTTCTGCCACTACAGGAGTGCAATCAACACACTATTTGTGCTACACGTCTGTTAACGCTCATCTAAGAATAAGACTGTAGCCCTTCATAGTGACACATTTCCTAATGCTAACATCACACAGAGGCGTTGTTTTGTGTGTTTTGCTTTCTTCCTTCCTAGTGGCACATGTATGCCTGGCAGGTCTCAGGGAAAGAGGAAAGAGGCATGGTGTCTCCACAGGCAGTGATTTTCCACCTGTGACTCTCCAGAGCAGAGATGAAGACCTAAAGACTGGCTCTTAGATTAACTTGTTTATACATGTTTACATTTTTTCTTGCTTTTCAATATGGCAGATACCATTCTTTCAAGAGAAAAGAATGGAATAGTACGCATGTAGCCATGGAGGGTGGAGAAACGCACCCTCCTTCGACAGCCTTGGGTAACCACCTGGCCCCCACTCTCCCAGCTTCCTTCTAGGTCCCCTGCTCTGTGAAGGCCACAGGTCTGAGTTTGTATAGGCTGCCTCGTCCTGCTCCTCATTTCCCATTCCCCCCTGTCCTCCTCTTCTGTTTGTGGTGTTTTTGTTTGCCCATAAAGGCACACTGTGCAAGGTGATAACTCGACTTCCTGTCTTCAGGCCCATAGACCTCTCTCCTGTGGTCACCACCGAGGGTCACTCTTGCCTTCCTACTGTCCAAGCCACAAAGATGAGTAAGCCAGTGACAACACAGCCACAGACCAGCACCAGAAGCCGTGGATTTAACTACCAGTCCAGATCTCTTCTACTATACCACTAGTATTTTCACAAAAGATTGAAAGAGACGGGAAGACGGCTCCTCAGGTAAAGGTATATGCCACATAAATCTGGAGACCTGAGTTCAATCCCTGGAGCCCAATGTAAAGGTGGAAGGAGAGCACTGATCCTACAGCATTGTTCTCTGACCTGCACATGTGGCTGTGGAATGCACGCCCTCCTGTCCTATGTACTATCACCTAACTAACTACACAAAAAGACAAACTCAGGGCTATTTTTCGTTGTTGTTGCTAAACCCATTACAGAAAAAGAAATTCATATTAAGTAAGCAAATGCTGTAAGTCAGTCACTTTACTTTCCATCTAAGCCACCAAAGTCTAAGACATATGAATATAGAATATTCCGTTCTTTGTCCCATGTTGCTTGTCTGGCATGTTAGGTGTGTCTGATATCAATGAAAGCTCCCTTTCCCCTTGATTAATGCTACCAGGAGAGACTAAAGACTGGTAGAAACTCAGAAGAATGCTTCTCACGACTTTTAAGGATGGGAAAGAGAAAGCCAAGAATGCATGGCAGAGCCGTCATGGGCTCCCAACTGTACAGCTGTTACCATCCAGCCCTTTACAGAAGTTTGCTGTTTGCTGGGACAGGGACAGAAACTATCTGTAGTATCAGACTACTGGACATACAAACGCCCTAGGATGACTGCAGCCGGGTTAGACTACTGGACACACAAGCACCCTAGGAAGACTGCAGCCAGGTAGCCTCATGTCTCCTGCACATTTTACCTCAAAGCATGCAGATGATTTTGAACAAATATGAATGCCACCCCCTACCATGTACTTAGCTGTGAAGATCTTGTTCATCACCACAGAATGAAAAGGGGAGGTGATACTTTTAACAGAGGAAGGCACAGGGAATATCACATTCAGAGGCATCAGCCCCTCCTCTCCATCTGGTTGGGAGCAGTGGCTTAGCTCTTACTGTTCTTTGGGTCCTTCACACCAACAGACTCCACAATTTTGTCCCTAGTCATGCTCTGGGCTATTCAAGAGTGGCTACCCACACTCATAGAGCCTCGCAAATACAACCCCAGAGCTGCCTCTAGCCCTGAGTCCAAGCTTTATCTTTAGCTGTCAGCTTTGTAGGGCCACTTCGAAGTCATTTCCCTTCTAAATGATATCCAAGGGTGCAGCAACAAGGCCCTGGGGATGAGCCAAGTGTCTCTTTCTGTAGGACAGCAATGAAGCACAGCCCATGATCTCTTACTCAACTGAATCAACAACTGGGAAAATAAAAATTGTAACCACGTGAGGCTACCAAGATGTGCAGTGAGCGTGAGACAGAGGCAGTCCCCGTGGCCAGTCATGGCGGCATGAGCCTGTCATCTTAGCACCTGGACAGTGAAGGCAGAATGATAAGGTAAAGTTCAAAGTGATCTCAGCTACATGGCAAGTTTAAAGTCTAGCCCAAACTACATGAGACCACATCTCAAACTAAACTAAACAAAACATGAAGCCCAGGCTGGCTTCACACACTTGGGCTCAAGTGATCTTTGCTTCAGCCATCTGTAGAGCTACAGGCATATGTCATCATTATGAGCTAAATGGAATTTTTTCTCTGCTCTGTCTTTCCTTCCCTCCTCCTCCTGCCTTGTCTTCTTGTTCTCTCCCCTCCTGCGGATCACATCTAGGTCCTCACGAGTACTAAATATACACTATCACTGAGCTACACACTTAGCCCTTGGCCTTATGTTTCTGTTGGACAGTACTTTCCCAGAAAATAGCAGTGTGCTCTCCTTAAGAAGAAAAGTTTGAGCAAGTTTCTCAGAAATGTATTATATTTAAGAATTTGTTTCCCAGCACCCACATGGTAGTTCACAGCCACTTGTAATTCAGGTTCCAGGAGATCTGACACCCACACACAGACATACATACATGCAGTCAAAACACCAATGCACATAAAATAAGGAGAGGGAGGGAGGGAGGGAGGGAGGGAGGGAGAGAGAGAGAGATCGAGATCTGAGCACATAAAAAATATTTTGTTTTCTTAAAGGTTGAGAAGTCACAGGCTGTTTCAGGGGCAGGTGTCACTTACAACTCTGTACCCATCTCTGATGTGGAGTTACCTTGTCTCTCAAATGGAGAAACATAATTTATTATATAATCACACCAATAAGAGACGGGGGGGGGGGGTGTTCCTGGAGAGTAATATGAGCATGCTCAGATTTCGATCTACCTGTTTCTTTTCACAGACTGTTTCCAGCTGCCAGAAGTGCTAACACCTTGGTCTGGTCCTTTGGGACTCAAAGAAAGAAGAGATGGCTGGACGAACAAGGCAGTGAGGTAGCCAGTCAGCAGTCCTGAGCAGGGAGCTGCTCTGCTGGGCTTCTGGACATAATGTGCTGATAGAGCTTCTGATTTACACCAGTATTTTTTGGCTTTCTGCTTTTTTCAGATCTAAATGTCTGATTCTGTTCCTGTCCTAAGACATAGGGTATAGAGACCACTCTGCCACCCTCTTCTTCAGACAAATGCATCTAGGGCCATATTACAACAGAACAATTATTTTTAAAAAGCTTTCAGCAAGCTAAAATTCTTAATTTCATTGCCTAATATGCATTTCGTGTTTTTTCTTAAGTGAGGGCGACACCTGCTGGCAAAAGATAGATACGTTATTTAAGAAAGTGACAATCTCTGAAAACTCTATTCTAAGAATCATCTTCTGTTTTCTGTTAAGGACTGCAGCAGCATGGTCCCAACTGGCTCAGCAGTGTCAAGTCCTCCACAGACCAGGCTCCAGAAGATCAGATGTCAGCTGGGAAACCTTTCCGACCTTTCAGTCTCAGCATCTCTAATGAGCCACTGAACAAGAAGTGTGCCTCAAGTCCTGGGACACTCAGTGTTGGTTCTGCCCTTGCTGGGCAGAGGGTCTTCCACCAGCTACAGCTGTGCCCGGGCTCTTACCCCCCGGCCTTCTCTCTGCCATGCCATTGGACCTCTGTATTTTGAGTCTGACTTTCAGCCTGGCTTCCAATTTCCTGGCATTGCTGTGACCTCAGAGACAGGATGATACCTGCTGCCTACCATTCCTTCCTATGCTCTGCTGCTACAAGATTCTCAATGTAGCATGCATGGTCAACTACTGTCACTGTTTAAGAGACAAGTCCTAGTAACAAATCACCTTTCCAGTGCTTTTCTTTGCCTTATGGTCTTCTAAGGAAGAAGATGCTCATTTGTTCAACAGCTGTATGAATTTATTTATCCAGTTGTTGGCCTGGGGCTATAGTGAGAATGGCAGCTAGGGGCCATCTGTGTGATCTAGTGAGCCTGAGAACTGACGTTTGCAGGTATGTTCTGTACTGATGCATTGCACCAATTACTCTGAGAAGTATTAAAATTAAATTAAGTGCTACTTTCAATTTAGTGCCCTGATGTTAAATGTAAAGTTATTTTAACTGGCTACTAACAATAATAATTTCATTCAAAAGAAGATAAGGTTGAAAGCTATGTTATATTAAGCCGAGTGAGCAATATAGCATCAATGCCCACTGGCCTTTCTGAACGCATTCATGTCAATTCCCACCATGACAACACACTGGGCAGACGACCAAGGATGCACAAAGCTCACAAGAGATCTCCTGCTCTCCTTTTCACAGTCTGCCGCCCTCAAGTGTGCACGCTCTGGCTTGAGTAGACTTGGGTCTCAGGTGTTCTAGGACACAAATATGCTGAATACAACTTCCACAGGGCTGCATGCATTATCTTTAATAAACTAGTAAGTTGAAGAGCTAAATCTTGGTCTACTTCCCAGCTAATATGGAACATGCAAACTGCCAGAAGAGGGAGCCCATGTCAAACCACTAAACCAGTAAGAGAAGCAGGTGAGAGAGAAGGAAAGGCCCACTGCAGCAGGCTCACAAAGTTCACCCCTTGCAGGCTAGCACCCTGTAGCCCTGATCACTCACTCTCCTCTGCCAGCTCCTTGGGTGCTACATCAACTTTCTGTTTAGTTCTGGACAATGTCCTACCATGCAACCTTAAGCCCAGCAAAGTGTGTTCCCTCTGTGGGGGTCTAACTTCTCCTCTGTCTCTCACCCAGCACTGCCCACAGATTCCGCCTGTAATTCCCTGCCTACTTCAGTTCCCCTGCCCTCTGTCCTCATCCAGCCAGGTCACTGTGTTGCCCAGCAGCCACTGCAGTCACCAAAGACACTCGGAGTAGATGGTTGTAATTTACATCCATCCTCCACAAGACAAGGACAAGGTGGTTTTCTATCTCTCCTCCCTGAGACTGGGCTTCTCTACGTAGTTTTAGCAGACCTAAAACTCATTATGCAGACCAAGCTTTGCCCTGAACTCCAGAGATCTACCTACCTCTACCTCTCGGATTAAATGTGTGTGCCACCACACCCCCACTCTCATTTATTTTTAAAAGCAAATAATCTTCCAGTTCTTAAAAGGACAGAAATACTTAATGAAAAGATGACTAACTGTAAATCTTTTCAGGTACAAAGTGTGACGTAAGTAAATCACAACATCGGAAATGTTATTGCACTCACTTGCTTATGTATCCAACTCTCTACTACAGTATTTGTGAGAACAAGAACTCATCCAGAGCATCCAGGAGGTCTTTATTAACCTGTTAAGTTAGCGAATGAGCTGACCAGTAAATTCCAGTAGCAGAGTGTGAGTAATGCAAGCTTGCACTATGCAGGAATGTCATCATCTTTTAAGATTATCAAGTCAGCATGTTAAGAAAAAGGACAGTGACAGAGACGTCAGGCTAACAGGAGAGAGTGCTGAGCCTTTCTTGTGCAGCTCAAGAGGACACAAGTAAGCAGTGTGAAGACAGGCAGCTGATGGGAACAGACATACCTCAAACAAGATACACAGATGGCAAATAGAGACATGAAAATAATGTTCAACACTGTGCTGGACAGTTTTATGTCCACTTGATAAAGGCTAAAGCCATCTGAGAGGAGGGAGTCTCAGTAAAGAAAATGCCCCCATAAGATCAGGCTGTAGGTAAGACTGTAGAGCATGCTTTTCGTTAGTGACTGATGAGGGAGGGCTCAAGCCATTGTGGGTGGTACCATTCCTGAGTTGGTGATTCAGAGTTCTTTAAGAAAGCAGTCTGAGCAAGCCATGGGGAGCAAGCCAGTAAGCAACATCCTTCCATGGCCTCTGAATCAGTTCCTGTGTCCAGGTTCCTGCCCTGTTTGAGTTCCTGTCCTGACTTCCTTCGATGATGAACAATGATATGAAAGTGTAAGCCGAATAAGCCTTTCCTCTCCATCTTACCTTTTGGCCATGGTGCTTCATCAAGGCAATAGGAATCCTGACGAAGACAAACACCATTAACTATTAGGAATCATAAAAAGGCTCAAAACACATGCTGGTGGAAGGCAGTACAGTCACTTTGGAAACCAGTTTGCAGCTATTGAGAAAATTATTATAGCTATTCTTTTCCATGTATTTACTCAAGAAAATCTAGGTATATACCATTCTAAGACCTGGGCCTGAATGCTCATAAAAGCTGAAGAACAGAAAAAAATCAAATGCCCGGGAGTGGGTGAATGGATGGGTAAGCTGATGGTATGCATGCACAATGGAACAGTACTCAGCAAGAGAAAAGGAGGAACCAGTGGCACACATGTGGATGAATCTCCACGTATTCTGCTAAGCAAGACGATGGCATATGAGTCCATTCATTATATATTATACAAGAGAGTTAATTCTATTGCAGAAACAGGCGAGTGTTTGCTCAGAGCAGATGGCCAAGGAGGAGATAAAGAAATGGGAGTAAAGACGAACAGAGAAACTCTTGGGGATTGTTTGGTGTCATTTTGATAGTGGTGATGGTTTCACAAGGGCACACATTCCAACATGTGGCAAACTGCTCTTTTAATATATGCAGTTTATTGCATTTCAATTATAACCCAATAAAGCTATTACATACATACACACACACACACACACACACACACACACACACACAGCCAAAGCTTGTGTGTACCAGGTGAAGTGCATGTGACCTGTGAATCTAAAACCTAGTCCCACCTCCATTCTTTCATACTGAAAAAATATGGTTTCACATGGTTTGCACTGACTTTAATAAAGGTTTTCTGAGAACTAGCAATTATAAAGTGAGCACAGTCAGTCCCACACTCAGCCCACTGAGACCCTAACTCAGTAATCTCCTGAGAAGAGCCACAACCAAACATCAAAACACTTGCTTTCATAGATGATCTAAATTTGAGCTTTTTATAGGAAAAGCTCTTTATTTCATGAAAAATCAATCATTTATGAGTAGTACCATGTGACTGTGGTTACTTCCCAAATCAACCCATGAAAATGCCTCAGAAAACATGGTTCAAAATGAAGGCTCCCAAGGCTCCCAGATAAGACTATTACTGCTATCCATACTAAATAAAGTGATTGGTGCTACTTGGACATCAGTTACTGAACAAAGCAGCAGTAACATACAAGGTAGCACATTTTACAACAAGACGCTATCTACCCCGATCTATTACTCCTGCCATGAGACACTGCGGGTCTCACTGGGGCAGGAGGCTTGAGTGTTCAGCTGCCCTTCTTTAGTCACTATTGCAAAGACAATGTGCAGAAGAATGCACCAGGCTGATTCTGTCTATGAACAGGCTGGCAGGAAGGCTTTTAAATGGTTTAGTGCTTAGGTTTGAGGGGAGTATAAGCTGTGGAAAGCAGTGGACGATGTATATTTACATTAATATATAATGAGATATACAGGACGGCTAATAAACAGTAGCTGGGAAATAAGAAATCTCTCTTAGGATTGTGCACGCACACACTCTGGACAAGGCCTCCACTCTGGAGCCAAGGCTAACCTTGAACTCATGACCCTTCTTCAGCTTTTGTCTCCCAAATATTTTCAACAGAATATTTTGTTTTGCTTTTGTAACGGGAAGGCATTAACATAGAATCTCCTATAACCACAGAGATAGTGAAGGCCCAGAAGGAGAGAAATGCTGGTGAAAACCAAGAGTGGACCCACCATGTGCACTCAGCTCCAGAGAGCAGCAACAGTGTGCCTGCCTCATGTCTACAAAGAAAACAGGGCTGGCTCCTGATGACAACCTAAGGGCTGGGTGTCAGAAAAGGGGCGGTCACAACTCATCCACTTGGCCTGACCCGTAGAACAGGAACGAGACTTCCACAAAGCAGCCACAGACCAGGACCTGAAACAACAGCCAGGGGCTGGAGAAATGGCTGCTGGTTAAAGAGCACTGGCTGCTTTAACAGAGGACCAGGGTTTGATTCCTGGTACCCACATGGCAGCTCACAACTGTCTACAATTCTTGTCCCTGGGGACTGGACATCCTCTTTTCCAGCCTCCGAAGATTTACATACAGGAACAATGTCCAAACACATAAAATAAGAATAAATATTTTTCAAAGATTTGTCTTATGTAAATGAGTACACTGTCACTGTCTTCAGACACACCAAAAGAGGGCGTCAGATCCCATTACAGATGGTTGTGAGCCACCACGTGGTTGCTGGAAATTGAACTCGGGACCTCTGGAAGAGCAGTCAGTGATCCTAATCCCTGAGCCATCTCTCAGCCTCCCCCCCCCCCCGTACCCTCCCCTGCAAAATGATTTTTTTTTTAAAGAAAAGATAGCCAGAGACAATCTCTATTTTAATTATGATTTTGAAAAGCAGATTTCTAGAAAACCCACTTTCAAATTTATAAGGGAGAGAGAACTGTGTTCTCTATTAGATTGACAGATGGGGAGGGACTGCTAAGGCCCAGCCCTGCTGGGAGTGCTGATGTCCTTCTCTGAAGGCATCCTGACCCCACAGCTCTGAAAGCCCACTGGCTGCAGACACAGGAGAAGGGGGTCAGGGTCCATTGTATGATGTTCCACAAATCCTTTATACTTGGTAACAAACTTTGTAGCTTTAGACTCCTTCCTGTCCCCTGTGACAATAGCAGCAACAAGGGGACTCACTAATGCTAGGGTCTAGAACAAGCATAAAGGCAGGAGCTGAGTCAGGATTCTAACAGTGTAAGGAACAGGCAGGTATAGCCCCTGCACTATGTACTACTGCCAGGCCATGATGGGGAAGCAAACAACAGGAAGGGGCAGGTTATAAATGCAAGCCTGTCTTCTGCTGCTGTGTGACACATCTCATCACCACATCAGCGACCTGCACCAGAATGACACCAGCACCAGGCATGAGGGCCACCTCACAACAGCTGATTCTGGTGGGACCAAGGAATGATAGGAACTGAGAAAATTAAAACCTGACATTGCTAATATTCCTTAAAAAGCAAACTAGGATGGAGAAATGGGCTTGGTGGTTAAGACCACTTGATGCTCTTGCAGAGTACCTGGGTCAGTTCCCAGCACTCACAAGTCAGTTCAAAACCACCCTCCAATTCCAACGGATCCAGCACCCTCTTCTGGCCTCTATGAATGCCAGGCACACATGTGGTGCACATACAAACAGGCAGGCAACATACTCAGACATATAAAACAGAAATAATTAACTAAAAAGAAAATTTTGTAAAAGACTTTCGATCCTTTATCATTCTGGGAGTATGTTCTGTGAAGAAGGACACAAACAACTATGTTGAGGACAAATCCAAAGGCCAATTATAGTTACCAACAAACTGTTCTCAAAAAGTCATCAATTCAGAGAAGATACAAGACCCCAGCAGAGTCAGTCACCCACAGTGCCAACACTCAGCAGCACAGCCACAGAAACCAGCAATTCCACAAGAAGGGGCAGGAGAGTGTACTTCATTTACCACACAGCGGTGAGCAGTCACAGCCTGAGAAGAATCATAAATGACAATGAAAGACTGCGAAAAGGGACACAGAGAGAGGGGAAAGGAGGGAGAGAGAGAGGGAGGGAGGGAGGGAGGGAGGGGATAGAGAGCATATAAACATGTAGGAAGAGTCCCATTTGTAAATGACAGTAAAAACCACTATTTTATTTGAAATCATAAATTCAAATACAGCCATGGCCAGTCTCTAACGGAACAGAGGAGATGATCTTGTACCCTGCTGCTTTGCTATCCATTTAGCAGTAAACTCATCTCTTGATGAGACCCTAGTAATAAGGACCAAGGACTTCCGCATTTACTAATAATACAACCAAGAACTTAATCCAAGTCCTGCTCAGTTACGAGTTCAAATTCTATACAGAATTTTTACTTTAAAACTACAAGATGCCAACTAGATGTAGAGTATTAGTACAGACTACAGCTGACAGAACTTTTGCGAAAGTGCACACAATGCAAGCTACATGTGCAATTGTGCCCAAGAGAAGACAAGAAGAAGTAAGTAACAGCACCTACATGGTAGCTCACAACTATCTTCCAGTTCTAGGAGATCCAAGGCTCTCTTCGGGCCTTTGTACACACTAGGTGCATGAATAAACATGCAGGCAAAACACTCATAAACATAAAATAAATTTTACAAAGGTCACACCATTGCAAAGTTTGATACTACTATAAAATGTATGCCCCTCACAAAATATATATATATAAAATCAAATAAACTTACCTTTGGTTTTTTGATCAGCAGCCTGAAAAAAAAAAAAAAATCAGAAATTCTTTAGAGACAATTGTATACAATGTCCACACTGATGAAGGTTTCTAAGCAGACCTTTAATTATTTTAGGGTTTTTCTTAGTTTCTTTGAGACATGGAGCCTTGACTGTCCTGGAAATTCACTGTGCAGAGCAGGCTGGCCTCAAATTTATAGAGATCTGCCTGCTGCTTTCTTCTTTCTTTTACTTTAATTTTGGAGGGGGGGAGTGAGTGTGTGTTTGTGTGTGTATAGGCATGCCTCTGCCTCTCTGCATGTTGGGACTAAGACTTTTAATTCTTAAAATTCTTAAAGCAAGTCTTTTATTCAGCCAATTTACTACTGGAAAAAAAATTCATGCTCTGACCACATGACAGTGTTAAGTTAGTTACTGGCAAACATTTTTTACGGACACCACCCGAACTCTCTACATGCCAGCCTAGAAGGGATCCTTCCAACCTCATGGTTTGGTGCAGAGATGAGAGCAAGCATAGGTGGTATAATTTGATTATTTTACGCAACCAAAATGGAAATATCACTATAAGGTTTAAAGAAGTCTTTAAAAAAAAAAAAAAAACAAACCAGATTTTTTTTTATGTTTTTAACTGTTGAGTCATCTCTCCAGACTGGTTTATAGAACTTATTTATTTATAAGGATTTATAAAGAATATTTACTAAGACTGCAAAAATTATTTCTAGCTTTTCTTTCTTTTTTAAAGATTTTATTTATTTATTTATTTATTTATTTATTTATTTATTTATTTATGAGTACACTGTTACTGTCTTCAGACACACCAAAAGAGGGCATCGGATCCCATTACAGATGGTTGTGAGCCACCATGTGGTTGCTGGGAATTGAATTCAGGACCTCTGGAAGAGTAGTCAGGGCTTCTAACCACTGAGCCATCTCTCTGGCCTCTCTTTCTAGCTTTTGTAACCCCGTCAGTACCCTGGTTCTCCCTGATATCCCAGACAGGGCTGCTCTGGGCTGCGCAGTCTATTCTCAGGAGGCGGCACCAACACTCCCTACACATAACTATACAACCTGGACACACAGCTTCAGTCCGTCTGGCTCTTTAGGAAAGACCTTCTGTAGCTGGCACTCTGTACTCACTTCACTGGCCAAGTATCTATATTTACTAGTTATAGACTCAGCATATTGATTTAAAGCAGTAATTGAATCAACCTTGGGCATGAGATGGCTACGTTAATGCAGACACGACACAGGAGGACATGGAAGAAGGCATTCTAGCAAACCTTTTTCTGAGCACCTTCCTTCTTTTTCTTGTCTTCCTGCTTTTTCTTTTTCTTTTCTTCCATCAAACGCTCCTCTTCTTGTGTTTCCTGTTCTTTTACCCTATTAAATATTTAAGAAGTTGTGTTAGTACAATAACTACCTTAAAGCCAATGAAAAAGTTAAACAGTAAGCAGGACTGGTGGCACAGGACTGTAATCCTGTTTGGGAGGCTGAGGCAGGAGAATCACAAGTTAAAGGCTGGAGTGGCCACGGGATAAAATGGAGACCAGTCTGTATGTAGGAGGTGCTGCTACGGTAGCTCAGTAGTAGAGTGCTTACTTGCCTTGTATATGAGAGGTTCTGGGTTTAAACTCAACACTCAGGATCCAGGATAGGGATATTATTTGTGCAGAAAGTCCTGAGCTAGACAATGCGGTAAACAGGATAGAGCCACTCTGAGAGGATGTCAGAGATGGAGGCTCACCTCCAGTACTATAGCAGTTGCCCTGCCTTTCGTCAAGTGGCTTAGCTGTCTCGTTTGTTCTGCCCACAATTGTGGAGAAATAGACTAGTGCAGGGCTTTGTATGGGGACTAGAGTAAGGTACTCTAGAGGTGTTGTCTCAGAGACTGCCATCACTGGGAGTTACCTATTAGAAACGTACATTTGTGATTTCTATCTACAAGCCAGAATGATGATGATGGGAATGGAGGTGATTCCCATGTATGCTCTAATTTCATGTTTGTTTGACAAAAGGATCATCTTTTTATATAGAACCCTGTTCAGCTGGAGAGCTATTACAAGGTAAGTAACATTAAAGAATTCTGCTTTAAAAAGTCAAGACAGCATGTGGGCACGAGGCCCAGACAATGGCTACAAACCTAGGCCGAGCACAGGCAACCTTAGTGCTGGTAGTCTAGCAGCCCTTCCAATGGCACTCAACACTCACTGTATTCTAGTCCTCTTCCTCCTAGCCACCTACCTATGCCTCTCGTGGGTATCCTGATAAAGTGGCCCCCCGAACAGAATCATCACGCTCCAAGTCTGCTGCACTGATACTCTCCCCCCACCCCCCACCCCTAGCCTTCAACATGCCCAGGGCTCCTTTCTAATGGGAGCACAAGCAACTGGATGAGGGGCTGCTGGTTGTGACTGGCTTGCATTCTGTGTGTGCTCTAGCAGAACAGGTAGCTCAGTGAGCTTCCTGATGCTCCGAGTGTGCCAACTTCCCAGTGGGGGCTCCCTTCTTAGCTTAGGGTTCATGCTGCTTTCTATAGTTCATTGTTTGTTTGCTTGTTTGTTGAGACAGGGTCTCAGTATGTGGCCCTAGCTGGCCTGGAATTCAGTATATAGACCAGACTGGCCTCAAACTCAGAGATTCCCCTGCCTCTGACTCCTGAGCACTAGAATAAAAGGCATGTGTCACCATGCCCAGTTTACAGTCAACCCTATTATCATGACTAATTTCTTGAGTGAAATATACCTATTTATACCACTGTAAGGCTTTTATATTCCTACAGGACCTAGACTAATACAGGTGGGCAGACATATTCAACAGCTAAACTATATATAATGTGCCCAAAAGCCTCAGCCAAGCATCATTCACCCATGCATAGATGTTGCTTTGTGTTTAAAAATTTTGCATTTATCAATGTATTTTACATGCAACTATCCATATAAGGAATTTCAAACTAGAGACAGATTGTTCATAACAAACTACTATCATAATAAAACCAATTTAAATTGATATGGTGAGGGCATCCGTGAATATTCTTCCTTCAAAACAGTGATTACTTGGTCTGTGGCTTCTGATCAGAATTAACTTGGGAAGCTTAAAAACTTTCCAAACCAAGACTGCTGCAACCCACGTGGATGAAATCTTCGTGGACAGGGCTCTGGCATTAGCAGTATTGAAAGCTTTCAGATGATTCCAGAATCTCTATATATTATGAACTCTGAAAAATTACTATTCATGATCTTAGAGATACTCTCCAGGAATGTTTTCATGGTAAAAGATGTACACACACCGAGCCATTTGCATGCAGTGTACTCTAGCTGCAGGCAGTTCTGAGTGTGACCAGGTATGCTGCAACCATGCAGCTTCAGTCACACATCTAGAAAGAAAAGAAAACCATGTCAGCAGTGGCGGCCTGCTGCCAGTCAGGTTTTCTTAATCTACAGCACATTGAGACCCTTAAATTATCCTCAGAGAGGAAACTTGAGAAAGCAGGTAGGGGAGGTAGGTAGGGGCTTGTTCTTATTACAGAGGTATTCAACAGTAGGAGAAATAAAATGGCTTCTGCTTAATTCTATTCACCCGTAAATTAAAGAAACTAAGGCCAGCTACTCTCTCCTCAGCTCTCTGTTTACATGACAAAGCACCCGGCAGCAATCACATGACCCTCTAACTCTTGCTGTACACCTGCCACTTCTCATTATTAATTTAAGAACCCAACATCTAATCACGGTTCTATTTTATAATATAATACATGCCCATGGGAAAGCACTCCTAGTACAAAGAGGAAAGGAAAGAAGACTCCTTTCCTGTGTGTCAACTGGTGTCATCTTAGAGGCAATGTAAGCTGAAAGTTTCTTGGGTATCCTCAAGAAGGTTCTTTATGGGACTGGGGGCAAAGCACTTGCTCCAGCACATATATGGCCCTGGGTCACCATCACAAAACAAAAGCAGCTGCAGCTGCAGCTCCAGCTGGTGGCTCAGTGGTGTACACCTGCAAATCCCAGGAAGCAGGAGTCTTGAAATTGAACCAAACCAAAAAATTCTTTGGGTGTGTCTGTCTGTCTTTCTTTCTCTCTTTTTCTTTCTTTCCTTCCTTCCTTCTTTTTTTTTCTTTTGAGAAAGTAACAGCTCTGGCTGACCTGGAAATGGCTCTGTAGACCAAGCTGGCCTCAAACTCCCAAACACCCGCTGCCTCTGCCTCCTGAGTGCTGGAACTGATTTGCAGCACACCACCACCGCCCGGTTATATGCTTCTTTTTAAAAGCAATAAATGAGGTGTTCTTATTATCCTCTTTCATCTGTTACTTAATGATCCACCATCCCAGCGAATGTGGGGCTTGGTTTGCTTTGTTTTTCGGTTTTGGTAATGGTGGATGGGGCCTGTGTGTCACAGCTCTGAGAGGAAAGGCTTTCCCAATGGAAGTGTTAAAACTCTGAAGAGGAAGGCTTTCCCAATGAAGGTGTTACAGCTCCAAAGGGAAAGACACCCTGGCAGCGGAGAGCCAAGGAATGAGACATTCCTTGACCCAAGGAGAACCACACAACAAACCTCACACAACAAAGGATTGTTGTGATTATTGGGAGACGTGTGAGGACTGCTGCCCCTGCCTGGAAAAGGAGCATCAGCAAACTGACCAGGAGACAAGCTGATATGGGGTGTCTTCGTGGGGGAGTCCAGGGTGGAGGCTTCCAGGGTGCAAGCTCATCTTTACCCTACAGCCTGGCTCTGCTGCTTCTTCAGACAGGCGAGTAACACATGGCACATGGAGGTCTCATTTTAACTTTTTTGTGGAACCTTTTCTTCACTCCTTTGAGGCAGGGTCTCACTCTGTAGTCCCCTGGCTGGCCTGGAACTCACTATGGAGATCAGACTAGGCTTAAACTCACAGAGATCCACGCACATTCTTTCTGCCTCCCAAGTACTAGGATTAAAGATGTGCACCACCACCAGGCTCAGCTGCTGTTTCAAGTCTTTTATTTTTTAGTGATTTTAAAATTTTTTTTATTTTATGTGTATTAGTGTTTTGCCAGTCTGTCTGAGGGTGTCAAAACCCCTGGAGCTGGAATGTGGGTGTTGGGAATTGAACCTGGATCCTCTGAAAACGCAGACAGTGCTCAGAACAGATTAGCCATCTCTGGTTTGAAGTTTTTAATTGCTGTTCATTTATTCTTCTTGTGTTTGTTTGCATTTTACACTTCTCCCTTCACCTAAAGTTTAAAACCGAGTCTTTAGAACAAACAACCACCCAGGGCCCCATATACCTCAGCTGGTGCTGTTGAGCTGGTGTAGCTGAGAATGACGATCAACCCGACCTAGGTACATTTACCTCCAAGTGCTGCTATTTCCAGGGCTCTCTGTCTAGCTCCTTTCAGTTTAAAAAATTAAAACTCTGATAAGTGTATGTTGCAATTTTCTCTTTTAAGGATTTTAAATTATGTATAGCTCAGGCCTATCTGTGCAGTTCATAAGCCTCAGGCCCCACCGAGTAAGCAGAGTTTTCTCCCTTCATCGAAGATTCTTCTTTTTGCAATAGATAAAGGTTTACTACAGAGATCCACAACTGGCCACATGTAGAGAGCAGCTGTCCCAATGGACAGACCTGCAGCACAACCCCACTCCTAAGCCCAGGGTGCATCATGGGAAAGGGAGCAGACTGGGACACCTGCAGCTAGACAGTGCTGCTTAGTCATGATAAGGACAATACACTCAGGAACTCTCAACAGCACTCATTATCTGAACAAGCCCAGAACACATGCCAAAATGGACGAGAAACTCCATGGTTCTACCCCTGAATGAAGGGCTGCAGATGGTCAAGGCCGCTTAGAGAGGGAGACTCACTTCCCTCCATGGACAAGCTCTCACATACGTTGTCTAATCCCGGGAGGTCAACCCTTGACACACGGACAAACCAGCAATGCTAAATGGACTCAGCAGATTGCATAAAGATATGTATAATGAGGGTATATGCACACACATCTATGACTATATATGTAACAGTAATAATTAAACATTTGGGAGGGAGGGAGGGAGGGAGGAGTTAGAGGAAGGTGAGCGTGATATGGATGCAGTGCTCACGGACAATACTCTCGAACAAATGTAAGACACAGGACGTCAGGGCAGGAAGACTTGCAGATCAGTTTGGCCAAGTAAGTGGCATAATCTTTATCATTAAAAACAAAGAATATGTCTTAGTAGTGTTATTATTCCCACTGCCGTGTAACAAGTATGTTTCTCCCTTCAAAACAGAAACTGTCCATTTCTCCCCTCTTCCCGCCTCTACTTTCCTTCTTTGTGAATCTGACTATACTAACTGGCTCATTCAGTTGTGATCCGAATCCTCCTGTGGTCTCAGCAATGCTGGGCATACTCTCATAGGCTACTGGCATTTGGTACATCTTTCCAGGATCCTGTGATCACTCTTTGTCAAGGTCTAGTTGTTTTTCTACATTCAACTTCTATTTTGAATCAAAATTTTTAAATTAAAAATATTCAATTTATATATATATAAATGTATGTATTATATATATGATGTATTTTATATATGCATGTATTTGTACCATGTGCATACTTAAGCTAGTGGAGGTCAGAAGAGGGTGTCTGATCCCCAGGAACTGGAGTTATAGATGGTTGTGAGCCACTGTGTAGATGCTGGGCTGAACCCAGGTCCTAAGAACAAGTGCTCTTAACAGCTGAGCTCCATCTCGAATCCCTGATTCACTCATTTTGATTTGATGCAGACTAACGGGGGGGAGGACACAGATCGATCCTAAGGAGCCGCTGACGACACCCTCCCTGTCCAGTGCTGCTCGGTGTTTTAACTCAGTTATCCCATGACCTGCCCTCCCACGAATACTATTTCATCTTCCCGGACACTGTCTCTTTGAGAAGCCTGGCATGGTGGTGCAGGCCTTTAATCCCTGCGATAGGCAGGGTTAGGGTCAGAGGCAGAGGCAGGCAGTTCTCTGTAAGTTTCAGGCCAGCCTGGTTTACTGTGAGTTTCAGGATGGCCAGAGCTACATAGTGAGACCCTGTCTGAATGGGGCTGGAGAGATGGCTCACTAGTTAAGAGCACCGACTGTCCTTGCAATGACTCAGGTTTGATTCCCAGCACCCATCACTACATAGTTTTCTGTAACTCTACTCCCAGGCAATCTGATACCTTCTTCTGGCCTCTGTTGTCACTGCATGCACATGGTACATGGACATACATACAGGCAAAACACCTATTCACATAAAATAAGAAGGTAAAAGACAATTTTTAAAAAGGAAAAGAAAAAGGGTTGCAGAAGTGAATTTCCAGAAGCTGTGCAAGCTTCCTTCTAGTTAGACTGGTGGCATGTTGGGCTGAGAAGTGATTTGCAGGCACCATGCAGCTGCAGCTCAGCACACAGTCCTTGTCAGAAGGACCATGCCACTAAGGACTAACTTCTTCTTTTCAGGTCACATTCTTTTTTTTCCCCCAACAGAGCCATATGTGCCTCTTCTGCCTGAGTTCTGAAGCTTCATGAATATGTACCTCAGTGGGTTTTGGTGCCACTATTCGTGCTTAGCGATTGGCTTATGGGTGTTTTCAAGCCAGTGCCTCTTTCTATAACTCTGCCACTGCTTTGCAGATGCAAAGCCTGCCCATTCCAGCTAGAGAGGAAAGCACCTCCGTTGCCTATAGAATTATGTTTCTCTGTCTGTTCTTCCCTTACTATTCTCTAATCTGACGAGTTTTTTGTTCGTGGATAGATGTATTTCACGGTGGATTCCTATCTTAGAAAGCTCAGTCAAGGAGCTGTCTGCCATGCTAAAGCAGACTCAAACTCCCGGTTATCATGCATTTGATCTAGCATTAGGTACTAGATCTTAGCCACCAAAACAGCCTCCTGCTGGGGTTGTCCTGGACCATCCTGGATCCTGACCCTAACTTTCTATCCTTATTCCTATTTGGGCTAGATCTGTTCTTGACCCTCACTGAAACTTCTATTCCCTGACTCTCCCATGCCCTGCCAAGCTGTTGTCATTACTTGTCTTCTTAAAGAGATGAAATCTCAAGACCTCTTGTATGCTCACAAGGACGTGACTGATGGAAAGCACACTACTTGTTCGAGAAGGCAGCAGACTAAAGAGGGAGGACTGATTCATTTAACACACATTTCCAGCCAATAGCTTTGCATGTCCCCCGAAATCACAGCAAAAGGCAATGCACACACACTCAAGGACACACATCTAAATGACTCTAACAAGCTGCTGTCATCAGCATTGCTCTTGGCCACAGTAAGGGATGGCTGAGAATACACCTGCAGGCCTGGGTGCAGGCCTTGAGGACAGCCAGGGGAACTATATGTTCCTGGCTTTAAAATAGCTCCCTCTGTCTTCTGGGCTGTTGGTGCCCTGGTGGCAGACTCCTCTCCTGTTTCTCTGGCCTCAAGAAAAATCTAGAACCATGTAAGCTTTTTTGTCCCATCTCTCTCTTTTGGTATCTAATCTCTGCTAATGCTTACAAAGGACAGAACCTTTCTTCTAAAGTTCACATTCTTTTCTGATCATTAGTAAGTTACTATCTCTCTTTTGGGGTCATTGAGATTATAATCTTGAATTTGGAAAGATTTCTGGACCTATGGGACAGCTGTAAAAAGCTAACACGTACGGATTAAATGAGGAGTAAGTCAGTATTTTTAATTTTTTTTAAATGTGTACGCTCATGTTTGTGTATAGGTGCACATGCGCATCGGTGTGTACATTTCTAGAGGCTGAGGCTGATGACGGAGATCTTCCTCAATCTCTCTCCATTTTCTATATTGAAGCAAGGTGTCTGGCTGAATCTGGAGTTCTCTGCTTTGGCTAGTCTGGCTATCTAGATTGCTCTTGCTCCAGAAGTTTTCTGTTGCCACCTCTCTCCTGTATTAGAATTACAGGCAGGTCTCTGCCCCCTCCCCAAATTGAGCCGTCTCTATGGTCCTAGAATATCATTTATTTATTTTTAATTTTTATTTTAAAGATAGGGACTCACTATGTAATCCAGGCTGTTTGGGAACTTGCTACGGAGACCAGGCTAGCCTTGAACTCACAGAGATCAGAGGCAGTCTGCTTCCACCTCCCTAGTGCTAGGATTAAAGGCATGAGCCTCCATGCCTACGCCCCCCCACCCCCCATGGAGGTATTACTTTTGTTTCTAATTTCCTTGAATTTGACCTTAACTCACCATTTTTTTCTCCGTCCCAATCTTTCATCTCTTGTGTACTCCCCGCACCTCCAGACAGCCCATGCCAACTCCCAAGTCTCTGTCCATGTGTTTTCCACAAAGGATGTTATTTAACTGTTGTTCTGTAAAAATGGGCCCCTGCTACATATCCCTTTTTGCATCCTGCTTTTCTTACTGTACACCCACGGTAAAGGAATCCCCCAGCCCAGCTGACAACCACGTCTCTCTTTTTTAATGGCTCCTTAGTACACTGTGCTGTGACTTCTGTAGTGCACTCAGTCGTCCCCTGTCCATACACGCTCACTCTATTTTCAGCTTACAAAGGAGCTCCCGCTCTCCTGCCCAGCTTCTGTTAAAGAAAACAGCCTTGCTTTGATTGGCAGTGCAGCTTCTGTTTCTGTAGCAGTGGGTAAGGAGGAAATGGGATATGGGGCTTAAGGTCGGGGCAGGCTGGACATGAAGCACCTGTGAGACATACTTTTGCTGGGTGGTAAGGGCATGGGGTAGGGGTGTCTGGCAAGTTGGTTTTCAATACATTTGTTTCTTTTATTCCCAAACTCCTGTTATAAAGTAGGAGGCAATAAAAGGCTTGTGTGGCCTCTGGGGGCTAGTTACCTGAAGTCAAAACTGTTTCTCATCCTGAGTTTCATTTGCAAGAAACACAAGACTCCACATCCCGGGTTAATGTGGTCATACTCCAAGCTCTGCTCACAAAGCATCATCTAGCTCGCTCTACGAGTGATACAGGGCACAGGTTGCTGCCATCATTTAGAAATCTGGCTACTGAGGAAGATTTTCCTTGCAGCGTTAGTTAGGAAGGACTGATAAACGTTATCAAACAAACTAAAAGGAGAAGGGGAAGAAACAGTGTCTTGTCCATCCTCACAGATATTTATGCCTCACTTTATTCAACTTCTGCTACCTGCTGCGCTCAGGAAGTGTGTGCTGGACTCTGAGAGCTGGACGACACAACACAACAAAGACCTCAAGGGGAAATCTGATTGGAAAGGTGCAGCATGGTCTGAGTAACATTTAGTACCTGATGGATCGACTATGGAAAGTCATGGGGCAGAACAGTCCTGGAGTAAGGTCACCTGGCAGGGCACATTACAACAGTGGGGACCCACGTGCTGAGTGATTCTGAAGTACAGGACATGAAGTCAAGTGGAAGCATATCCTCTGAGGATTAAAGGGTAACAAGTTGACAGACCTCTCTTGAGTGTAAGAGGGACCTGTGACTTGCTTCTAACCATCAGAATACCACACTGGTCTATGGCACTTCCCTCACTCACTATGTGACACACTCTGTTCTAGCAGACCGATGTTAAAATCTCCCTATTGATTAGGGGGCTGTGAACTCACAACTTACTGTAAATCTTGTTATAGTACTACAGGAACGAATTTTGCCCAACTATGACCTGTGGAAGACTGAGGGCTGACCCTTCCTGTCTCAGTCAGGGTCTCTATTCCTGCACAAACATCAGGACCAGGAAGCAAGTTGGGGAGGAAAGGGTTTATTCAGCTTACATTTCCACACTGCTGTTCATCACCAAAGGAAATCAGGACTGGAACTCAAGCAGGTCAGGAAGCAGGAGCTGATGCAGAGGCCATGGAGGGATGTTCCTTACTGGCTTGCTCAGCTGGCTTTCTTATAGAACCCAAGACTACCAGCCCAGGGATGGTACCACCCACAAGGGGCCCTCCCCCCTTGATCACTAATTGAGAAAATGCCTTACAGTTGGATCTCATGGAGGCATTTTCTTAACTGAATCGACTTTCTCTGTGGTAACTCCAGCTTGGGTCAAGTTGACACACAAAACCAGCCAGTCCACTTCCCCAAAGGAGCCTTCAGGGAAAACCCCAACCCTGCCCTGATTGTAGCTCCCTAATACTCAGAAGGTGTGAAACACTGAATAGGTAGGTTTTGCTGCAAGCCACCAAGCTCACGAACCTGTTACTCATAAAAAATTCAATGAGTTAGGACTTCGGAGGCTGACCAAAGAGAGGGAACGCCCACTGCAGAGTCTCTTGCTGACTTACAATGACACTAGACAAAGTATAATGAAATACAGAATACAAGCAGGAAGAGTAAGCACCATTATGTGGACTCTCCAAAGAGCAGCTGAGATTTAGGAATTCAACCTGTGTGAAGGCGGTTTTGACCAGGGTCTAGGTTGCCCTCAGAGCTGTGCTGTGGTAAAGGTGGCCCAGGCAGCTAAAGTGGACAGAAACCAGTTTTCTCAGTAGAAGGGGCTCCCAGGAGCTAGTTGAGATGGTATGATACCTGGGGGAAATCAGTCAGGGAGAGGGGTCTTCCCAGTTCTGGTAGCAGCTGTCACAGGGTGGGCTTACCTCTGGTCCTACTGCACACAGTGGACACAAACAGCACAGCAAGTTGAGACATGCAGTGTAAGGTCAACATCCCTCCAAGGGTCACACTCACTCCTAGTGCCAAGCCAGCCAGCCAGCCCCAGCTAGGCCAGAGGTCAGGAATGCAGGGCTGACCCTAGAACCTGTGCAAACAGAATGGAATGGTCTGGAGACAACTGTGACTTTTACTTTGGAACGTGGAGGAGTCAGAGATCTGAATAGTGGCCTCCAGCTTTCCAAAGAAACCCTGGCTTACTGCCATCTGGTGTTAAGATGGGCTTCAGATCCAAGATTCACTTGTTAAGATTTACTACTATGCTGTCTTTTTTCCACTGTATGGTTTTAGCTCCTTTGTCAAAGATCAAGTGACCATAAGTGTGTGGGTTCATTTCTGGGTCTTCGATTCTATTCCACTGATCTACCTGCCTGTCACTGTATCAATACCATGCAGTTTTTATTACTATTGCTCTGTAGTACAGCTTGAAGTCAGGGAGGCTGATTCCCCCAGAAGCCCTTTTATTGTTAAGAATAGTTTTTGCTATCCTGGGTTTTTTGTTATTCCATATGAATTTGAGAATTGCTCTAAGTCTATGAAGAATTGAGTTGGGATTCTGACGGAGATTGCATTGAATCTGTAGACTGCTTTCAGCAGGATGGCCATTTTAACTATATTAATTCTGCCGATCCATGAGCATGGGAGATCTTTCCATCTTCTGAGGTCTTGTTTGATTTCTTTCTTCAGAGACTTGAAGTTCTTGTCAAACGATCTTTCACTTGTTTGGTTAGAGTTACACCAAGATATTTTATATTGTTTGTGACAATTGTGAAGGGTGTTATTTCCCTAATTTCTTTCTCAGCCTGTTTATCCTTCGAGTATAGGAAGGCTACTGATTTACTAGGGTGTGAGGCCCCAGATGGAGGACTTGGAGAAGGGACTGAAGGAGCTGAAGGAGTTTGCATCCCCAGGGAGGCAGCAACAGTGGCAACTGGCCTGACCCCTCCCCCCCATACTCCTGGAGACTGATCCACCAACCAAAGAATACACATGGAGGGACCCATGGTGCCAGCCACATATTCGGCAGAGGAGGGTCTTGTTAGCCATCAGGGGGAGGAGAGGCCCTTGGGCCTGAGGGTGTTAGATCCCCCAGTAGAGGAGAATGTCAAGGAGGGAAGACGAGAGTGGGTGGGTGGGTGGAAGAATACCCACTTAGTAGAGAGGGGGGAGGAAAGGGGAGGTTTCAAAGGGGAGATCTGGAAAGAGGGAAACATTTGAAATGTAAATAAAGTAGGAAAAATTAAAAAAAAAAAATTAAAAAAAAAAAACAAAAAAGATTTACTACTATGGTCCAAACAAAGCAAGAGAGATCCCAGCAGCAACTCTCAGTTTATCTGACTTTAGAAACAATGCCCCCTGCTGGACACAGACTGGTCCCACAGGAGTTCTCCTGTGTTCTAGGTCATCTGTTCTGTAGCTTTAAAAAAAAACAAAAACAAAACAAAACAAAACAAACCCAGAACAACTGGCTTTCATTTTTGCAGGCTTTCCTCTGTAGACTATGGTGATCACCTACACATCACACCCTTTCCTTCCGCACTGGTGACTGCACCTCAACTTCCTGTACAGAGCCCCTTCAATTCAAAGTCCTTGAGGGACAGTAGCTTCAGGGAAGTGTTGTGTGTGTGGCTAATCCGGAGGCAGCACATTACCTGGACTACAGTGCTTGGACTCAGGGATGGCTTGGCACAATGAATATGTAGAACTACTAGCTGGAAGCTGTGCTCTCAGCCAGAGATCCCAAAACGAAGGCAACACCAAGGAAGAGAAACCAAGAAACAAAAGGCAGACCGCTGCCTGTAGGGGCGTGGCCTAAATTCAGAACTCAGTCTTGGGCCTAGTGCACAAGCCTGCCTTCTAAGCTAGAAGAAAGCTTGAGCTACACCAGGCTGTCAAGGTAGAAGGGGAGGTAGCAGTCGGCAGGAACATATGTGCACTGCTGGCTGCCCTCTGTCCACCAGGGGTAGCTGCCCAGGTTCTTTGGACTGCTGCTTGTTTCTTGTCTGGGCAACTTCTATCTAACCTAAGTTTGTTTTTGTTCTTCCCTAAATTACTGTTATTTTCTATCACACGTAACTTAAGAATTCTAAGAAAACCAATGTTAGCAACAGACCCAGGGCGGGAGTCACAGAGAGCCCATGTCTCTGCCTCCTGAATGATTAAATGTGTATAGCACAACACCTGGTAATACAAAAGGAAACCCCGACTAATTTGAGAGCAAGTAGCCTCTGCTGGTTCATCTTGCAGTGTATGCTACTGTGTTCAGTTATTGACAATGACAGAATCTCACTACTTGCTGGGATATCTGACAACATGCACTACACACCCATGACCAGCGCTTCCTGCTGCTGACGTGGGAACTGGCTGGTTATTCACTTACTACTTACAGTGCCAACTTCGGCTCTTGCCTGCTCTGTGAAAATGGATCTGTGACATTTAACCACTTTCCCCCACCAGCTGGCACGATGTCCAGCTTCTCTGGCAGAGGGCGCTGGAGAGGAGCAGAGGGACAAATTTATACCTCCCAGCTGGGTGATCCAAGGCAGGCTCCTGCAAGCACACACTGTGGGGCTCCCAGGAACTGCTTCCAATAGTGGACTCTAACTTTCTGGCATGTTGGGTCCACAGACAGACACCTCAGTGACTTTCTTGACACACCCTTCCCAGTGATGTGGCCTCAGAGAGCTCATCTTCCCACTCTAACCCACTGCACTGACTCCTCAGGCTGGTTTTTCTTGTTCACATGATTACTTGTTTGTTTTCTCTTGACTGACAAAGAAACCTTCAAATGACAGCTTTTCAAAGCCTGCCAATAAACTGGAAAGTTTAAAAATACTATCACACTAATAAGCAAATTCACAGGTATGCTTAAATGATGAATAAATTAAGTCAGAGTATAAAACTATAAACTGAATTTACCTATCATCACATAAAACTGGAATCTCAGACCAGCAGGCAGAGTGAAAGTAGCACTGTGGAATGTCATTACTAGAACTCCTGATACAGGGCGGGCAGCCTCAGGAAAGGCTCTCCCTTCACCACTGTGAAAGAAAAAGGACAAAGCCCAGCACCATAGCCTCGGGCCAGTCACTGAAGAGATGAAGCAAGCCTGCGGCAAGCCATCAACATGGTGTCTCCAGGGAACATGACTATTCAAAGCCCCTGCAACTCTGTGAACTAGAAGGGCTACTAACACAGACATTCAGCTTCAGGAGTCATTAAGCTAACTTGTGCTCAAGCTGGGTTCTAATTTGGGAGAGGCAGGAGGCAGACGAGACCTGGGCAGAAATAGCTTGATGACAATCTACGCAAAGGAAAACTCAAATATAAAAAGAGACAACACCTTCCAACCTGTTCCTTGATCTAGAAACATTTAAAGCTGAAGGCTTACCTTCAAAATAAGCAAAGGTATATGCTCCAGAACAGTTGAGAAAATGTTTGAAAAATCCTATTAAAGTATTTTTTAATTTTTATTTTCAATTTCACATCAAATTCAGATCAGAGGGAAAAAGTCTAAATATTGATCTAGATCGGTGATACTCAACCTATGGGTCAAGACCCCTTTGGGGTTCAAAAGACGCTATTATAGGGTCATATATCAGATGTCCTGCAACTCAGATGCTTACATTACAACTCATAACAGTAGCAAAGTCACAGTTATGAAGTAGCAATGAGAATAACTTTATGGTTGGAGTCAGCACAGCATGAGGAGCTGTGCTAAAGGTCACAGCATCAGGAAGGCTGAGAACCACTTCCTAAGAAGCCTGCAAGAAATAAGTGAAATTTGGTCTTAGGTCATTTGTTCAACAAATACAAAGCCATATACTCTTTACAGGACCAAACAAAGGAGACCAGAGAACCTCCCAGTTTGTAAAGAATGTTTCCTGCTCCGTGCTATCTCAATATCTATCACCACCCAACAAATCAAGTATCTATCAACTGTCCCACTTTAAAGTGACAACTTTAATACTGGATGGAGTATGTGACCCTACAGGAACAATGTGACTTGACACCAACACAAAAAAGCAAATGTTTCCTGTTCCAAGCCGGTCACACACATCCACAAGAAGCAATGAACAAAGCCTAAGTGTAATTAAGAAGTTTAAACTGAGCTGGGCAGTGGTGGCGCACATCTTTAATCCCAGCACTTGGGAGGCAGAGGCAGGTGGACTTCTGAGTTCGAGGCCAGCCTGGTCTACAGAGTGAATTCCAGGACAGCCAGGGCTACACAGAGAAACCCTGACTCGAAAAAAAAAAAAAAATAGAAGTTTAAACTGTCATTATGACTGACATGTCCTAAGTGGCTCTACATAAATGATGAGCTTCCGGAAAGTCCAGATAAAAGTATAATCTCTGTAAATGCAGGATGTTGCTCTCCTGAAGAGGGTGACATGTGTGCACCACACACAAGCATTAACAGGAGACAAATTTCATGTTTCTCACATAAATATCCAGGATTTTTAAAAACCTTAATTAAGGTAGATCAGTCTTCCCAGAACTGGTTTGGTCTGCGCACACACCTAGGGCCCTAGATCCTGCTGCTCCGCAACAGCACTGTGTCCAGCTCCAGCCACGAAGCTTTATGCTGCCCCCTGGTGCCCACACAGCTCCACCCTCCCTAACTCCCACTTGATGCCACTTGTGAGTGCCTCGATTGTCAAGATGTACTCTTTAAGGCAACGAAATGACACTGCACTAAAGATAGATGCCAAGAAACAGGAATGCTGAAGTCTCCGTGGGGAAGAACTCCAGTGGAAGCAGCTTCAGGGGGGAAAGTTGGTCTTCAGGTTGACTGATTGAGACTGCCTGCACTGTGCCTCTTGAAGGCCTGGTTCCTGTATTCATGGAGCCTGTCAGCAAAGCCATTCAAGTACGGGGTCCTGAATGAGATCTCAACGTTTTAGATCTATACAGCTTTATGTCTCTGAGGTAAAGTATAACATCTTGGGCTGAAGCTGTAGCTGAGTTGGTAAAGCCTAGAATGCAAAAAGCCCTGGGATTAATTACTAGCACTATATAACCCTGGGTATGGCAACCATGCCTATAATCCCAGAACCTCAGAGGTAGAGACAGAAAAAAAAAAAAAAAAAAAATCAAAGTTGTCCTCTGCTATATATTGAGTTCAAGGCCAGACTGGAATATACGACCATGTCTAGAGAAAAAAATTATGAAAAATTTCCTGGGCCAGCAAGATGGCTCAGCAGGTAACAGGTGGACTTCTGCAAAGTACATGACCCCATTTAGTCCCAGAAATCCAATTGGTGGAGGGAGGGAACCGGAGGAAGAGAACAGACCCTCAAGGCCAAACCATCCTCAGACCTCCACCTGCATGCTGTAGCATGCATGGACACATACAAAATAAATTAAATACAATGCAATTAAAGTTTTCCTCAAAAAACAGTGTCATTCCCTCACTGTCATTTATCCTCACACACACGGACCATTAGATGAAATTTAAATCTGAAGCACCCAACAAGTGAGGCGCAAAGCAAAGGGGAATGGTGTAAGCCCAGTGAGGGAGACGATCCCAGTGTGAAACGTGCACTAGGTATTATTGGGTACAATGCTAATTATTACTAAATCTTGAGCTCTACACATAGTTGGACAAAACCAAAACAAAGCAAAGGCTGTGGTGGGCAGTGTCCCAAAGTTCAGTAGTATTCCCCAGTGAGAGTGGATGCAGGACAGACAGGCTCGGAGAGAGGAGACGTGCTGAGGCTCCACATGTAGTGGGAGAATTAAATTAGCTGCTGGATACTTCTACCTGGCATGGGGACACAGGAAACCACGATCCGAACGTACATTCTCAAAACTGCTATGGTCACTGGGCTGGAGAGAAGGCGCAGTGACTAAGAACATGTGCTGTGCTTCCAGGACAAAGGTTCAGTTCCCAGCAACTACATCAAGTGGTTCACAAATGCCTGTAACGCTAGCTACAGGGGGCACTTGCACTCAAACACATAATTAAAAATACAATTTAAATGTTTTTATGTTATTTTTATGAATGTGGGTATTCTGTGTGTATGTGTGTCTATGTACCTCATTAGTACAGTGCCCAAGAGGCCAGAAGAGTGTTTCAAATCTCTTAGGGCTGGAGTTAAGAGATCAACCTGGGTCCTCTGGAAGGGCAGACACAGTCTATCAGTCTGTCTTTCTGTCTGCTCTACAGCGTACTCAGACCCCAGTTGTGTGGGTGTTTCTGTCCCACACTGTCTTTTCCTCTCCAGCTGAAGGGACCCCTCAGGAGTACCTTCTGAAGCGTGTTAATAGTGCACCCCTAGCTACGCACCAGTGTGCTTAAACACCCTCATATACACACAAGGTAATTTTTCATCTTTGCTAACCTGATAGAAAAACTATCTCAATGGCTTTAATTCACAATTCTTGATTATGAATGACATACCTCCCGTATTTGCTATGAATTCGTTTTCCTGAGGACTCCTTTCGTAGCTCTGTATCTCTGGCTACCACAAACCATGCTGACTCTGCCTTGGCCTGTGGATTTTTCTTCATCAATTTCTATGGGTTTATATATGTACTAAGAGCTAGCCTGCAGTGGGTTCGGCCTAATGCTGCTTGTATCCTGATGCTAATTTGGTAATTTGGGTCCCCTAAACTGCTAACACAGGTGTCTGCACACAGGTTCTGGAGGCCTGCCCTCAGTTGGTTCTGACTGGTAAATAAAGATGCTTGCCGCCAATGGCTGGGTGGGCCGACAGAGGTATGACCTTAGGATTCCCTGGCTTGGGAGGAGGAAGAAGAGGAGGAGGAGGAGGGGAAAGGAAGGAGTATGGAAGGGAGGAGATGCCATGCCTAAGGGTGGAGGACAGACAGACATGGCTCCCAGGTGAAGGAGTAGGGAGAACATGGCCCAGAGCACAGCCCAGTTGGGCAGCCCTCTCGGTCCAGAGCAGCCAAGAAAGAACACAGAATTTAGTAAGTTGTAACTCGGAACTTTCAGTGGAAGGTAGAGTCTATTATTAGTAGAGGTTAGGCAGTAGCCCATCTACTGATGTACTGATTAAGGTATAGCATATAAAGACTGTGTGTGTCTTTCATTTAGGAACACAAGCCACTGAAGCGGGTAGCGAACCCACCGCCACCGGGATTTATGAATTTAAAAGTATTGCTATGGGCTAGAGAGATGGCTCAGAGATTAAGAGCACTAAGTTCAATCCCCATCAACCACATGGTGGCTCATAACCATCTGTAATGGGATCTGATGCCCTCTTCTGGTGTGTCTGAAGACAGCTACAGTGTACTCACATACATGAAATAAAAATTAATCTTTTTTTAAAGTATTGCTACAGTAACCGTTTCTGTATTTTCAGAAGTTTACCTTTTTATTTTTTACCTTCTTAAGTTTTAAATTCTTGACATTGGGCACTACATTTCTTTCTGAAGCAGCTGAGAGCTCTGGTCATCACTTAGTGTCCAGAGCTACAGTCCCTTTCTCTCTACACTGTTGACTCTTCTTTCCTCTACTGACCCCATGTAGCAGACGAGCCTCCGCTGACCTGCACACCTCTGTGGGAACTGCACTGACACTCCAGTTTCATAAAGTCAGTCACTGCTACTACTTCCCTTTTTAAAAATATTATGTAGGGCCAGGGAGGTGGATCAGCAGGTAAAAGTTCTTGCCACTTAAACCTGAGTACAATCCGGAGAACATACAGTGAAAGGAGAGGACTAACCCCCAAAAGTTGTCTCCTGACCTCCACACACATACCCTGCTTTCTCTCATACATAATACGTTTCAATATTTTAGATAATTTTTGTAAATTATGAATTCAACAGTGCAGTGGCACATGCCTTCAGTCCTAACCCTTAGGAGGCAAAGGCAGGTAGGCCTCTGATTAGCTTGGTCTACACAGAGAGTTCTGCACCAGTAAAGGCTACATAATGAGACCCAGTCTCAAAATAAATAAATAAGCAGGGCAGGGCAGTGGTGGTACACGCCTTTGATCCCAGCACATGGGAGGCAGAGGCAAGTGGATCCCTCTGATTTTGAAGCTAGCCTGGTCTACAGAGTGAGTTCCAAGACAGACAGGGTTACACAGAGAATCCTGTCTCAAAAACAAAACAACCCCCCCCCAAAAAACAATAAATGAATTAATGAATGAATGAATAAACAAACAAAATAATCAGTATCCTTTAGCCAAGAATGGTTACAAGCTTCTATAATCTCAGCACACAGAGGTAGAGGCAGGAGGACCTCAAATTCAGGGCCATTCTAGATACAGAGTAATACCTCATTTCAAAAAGCCCAAACCCAAGAATTGCCTTAAACGTAAACTAATTAAACTGAAAGCTCTGTTGTGGGGCAGTGATCTGTGACAGGCAGCCTGGCACCTGGTCAAGCACAGGCGTAAACTCTGGGCGACCCAGTGGAATCCGCAAGGGACCAGAAAACATTATGCCAATGCTCCCAGGAGGCTTTTGGCTCCGGTCATGGTCACATACCAACCCTCCTCAGGTAGAGGCATGGCCACACAGCCCCAAGCCATCCCCATGTTAATGAGACACCTAGAGGCTTAGCCACGCCCTTTCCCAGTTACTATATCTGCCTGGCATCTCGGGGTACAATTCCATCCACACCACTCTCCACAATGAAAATAAACATCTTAGAATTATGGACTGTCTCTTCATCTGGACCTGCCATGGGAAGCGAGGGATCCAGCCCTCATCTAATCTCTCTCCAAGGGCTTTCCAGTGCTCCCAGACGGTACCCGTTCACCCAACCCTAAGCAGTTAGCCCAGCACTCCAAGTCACCACAAAACGAGGCGGGACACCAGCTGTGTTCTACGGCACCATCTGTTTCCAGGTCCCGTGGCATCTGGCAGCGTCCACGATGTCCAACCATGGGAACTCCAGAGCTAGCTGCTGCATTCCCCGGGACAGCTCCCTCTTCTACCCATGAGCTGTGTCTCCACAGAGGCCTCTCACACAGCCTGGCCAGTCCATCAGACTGTAGAAGAGTTCGCAGCCACTTCCCAAGTGTCTCCTGTCCCACCCAGAGCCGCAGTGCCCGGGACGGACACATGGGGCTTCTTTCTACCACACCAGGCTTGTTCCAACACTCTGTAGTATTTATTTTTTCACATTTTAAAGTGTTGGTCTTTTAAAGATTTATTCATTTATTTTACGTATATGAGTGCTCTATCTGCACATACACCTGGTGCCAGAGGAGGGCATCGGATCTCATTACAGATGGTTGTGAGCCACCATGTGGTGCTGGGAATTGAACTCAAGATCTCTGTAAGAGCAGCCAGTGCTCTTAGCCATGGAGCCATCTCTCCAGCCCTGTATTTTCCACATTTATGAACACCCCTCCACCGTTTTCTTTCTTCTTTTAATGACACTGTCATCTTACTTGTGTTAATGATGAAATCCAGGGCCATGCCCACACCTACCAGTGAGCTATACTCCCATTTCCTTCACATGCACTTTCAAATGTCTGTGTTAGATGATTTTGATATGTTCTTATGTAAGGAGCAGATATTACATGTACAGCCTAAAATGGTAGGCATTTAGTAAAACTGCCCACTTATCTATTTTTATTTTTCCTTTAAAAACTAGCGAACTGGGGTCAGAGAGATATCTCAATAGTCAAGAGGTATTTGTTGTTCTTGCAGGTGACCCAGGTTCAGTTCTTAGCAACTACTTGGTGGCTAAAAGCTGCCTGCAGCTCTAGTTTCAGAGGATCCGATACCCTTTCAGGTACGTACACACACACACACACACACACACACACTCTCTCTCTCTCTCTCTCTCTCTCTCTCTCAATAAAACAGCTAAACTCTGAGGTGCCTTTTCTGGGTTTTCAATCTGTAAATCCCGACTGTCTTTTCACTTCCTTCTTTCTATCTTGTGCCGTGGGAGGCACAATTCTAGGATTACCTCGAAGGTCTTGGCCCCTAGTGTCCATAGCCCTTCTCCCAGACACACAAACACCAAGTTAGGCAGAATTTTCAAGAGATGTGCAGGTGTGCTTTGCTAATCAGCTGACTTCCAGACTGAGGAGCTACCCAGGTAGACCTACCTAATCACACAAACCCTTTAAATCTGGGTTTTATGAGCAAAGGCCGGGGGCGACGGTTCAGCGTAAGGCGAGGATTTAACCTTGTTGCTGATGTGAAAATGGGAGAAAGCAGCAGCTGCAGGGAGCATTTCAGGCAGTAAGAAAGGAAATAAAGACCTATCAAGAAACTGAATTTTGCTAGCAACAAGAATGACCCTACAAGTAGACTCTTATACAGAGGCTCCATCTGGAAACTTTGCTGGATCATTGCCCCTGCTGGTCCTCTGGCCTAATGGACTGTGACCTAAGACTCACTGCTTTTTAACTCTAAGTTGTGGTCACTTGCTATACTACAACAGAAAACCAACACAACCGCCTCGTTTACATGCCCTGGACTTGAAGGCAACGCTGAGGTCTAAGTAGAAACACTATTCCAGAGTCTTGTCTTTTTTTTTAAGACAAGGATTCACTGTGTAGCCCCTTGCTGGGAATAAAGGCATGCACCACCATACCCAATCCTGTTCAGGAGTTTTAGTAGTCAGGAACAGCCAGGAGTCAAACATCATCCCAGTAATTACAATAGAGTACATTTACTAAAAAGATTTGTTATCTGTTCAAAAGTGGATATGTTTTAAGGGGACTAAAGAATACCTGAAGGGGCAAAATGGTGGGGCAGATATTTACTACCTACAAGATGATCATTTGTCTATGGATCAGGAAAGGGCTAAGAACTGCAAAGGACATGTCTCCCTCTGCAGGGCTGAAGAGAGAGCACAAAGCTGCTCAACAGTCATCGATGAAGGAATCCAGCTGAGGGCTCTGGTCTGAGTTGGACCAGCCTGATCTATATATCCAAACACAGGCCAGCCAGGGGATACACAGTGAGACCCTATCTCAAAAACAAGACAAGACTCCTGAACAGAAGAGCTTTATAAGTAGGCAGAGACTTCTTGGGTTGGGGACTGTTCTGCAAGTGCCAGAATGAGTACTCCACAAACTCTTAGACAATTCTTCTAGTAGCTACATCAGAAGCAAGCACACTAAAAGCAGGGAAGGAAACCTCCTCTGACCCTCTCTTCTCTCTACTGTCCTGAAACAGCCCTTTATGGAGGCCTAACATGAAGCTAGCAAGCTAAAATGAAATGTTCATAGTGCTGGCTACATTCAAAGCAAGGCAGATGGATGTGGATTTACCAGACTGGGATCTTATAGACTGACTATTGGCAGTCTATCATCCTCTTTGCTATTGGCTTCTATACACCCTGAATGAACATGCATTTGAATTCACAAAAAGCATCAAAACAGTGTTTCTCCTTAATGATGTTCTTTCTCCCCTAGATAAGGAGCTGACTTAATTACACATTACAGTTCAAGCACAATCCTACTAAACAGTCTCTTCCCTAAAGACAAAGCTGTTAAACTAACTTCCAAATATATGTATATAAAATATAGGGGATAGACAAGAAAAAAGTTACTCCTTGTTTCCAGGCCAGGAGTAGTATGCTTGGCTTCCTTTCCTAGAACCCAACCCGCATCTACCTTTGTTCTCCATCAGAATGTCAGTGAGCCAGTGTTCTCACCAGGAAAGGATGACTCCTTAGCAGAGGGTGCAGCAGTGTTCCATTATTCTTCAGCACAGAAGTTCTATTACACATCCCAGGGAGCCCCTAATTACAGAGACCCCCATGCCTCATTGCACAGCATCACCTCAGTCTTTCCTCAGTCAGGAGGACTAAGTATTCCAGGGAGAAGAGCAAGCTCTCCTCTCCTTTTTGGTTCACTGGCATAAAGAGCTCTAAGCAGGTGCTGTCTTTATCTTCTGATTCAGCAAAACTGTTCTGTGACCTCCGGTGGAAATATTTCAAATCCTAGCTCAGCTCAAAGCTGCTAGGGTAGCAAGAGGACATTCTGGGTGCGTTGTTAGGTGTGAACTGGTGGGACTGCTCTCAGGAGTCTGCCATTAAGTATATCACTGAAAACAGGACTATGAATTTGTGCCCAACAGAACACAGACGCTACCTCTTCCTCCTTTGACACTGCTGACTTGCAGGAAAGGAGGAGTCTGTAATCACTTGAGCTGTATCATGTTTCTCCTTCTACACGTCCCCTATCTAGTCTGTCTGTCTTTTTCTCTCTCCTCAATCTTCTGAAGAGTTACTATCTATTCTATTTCCCCCTCTCTCTCCACCATTAGCTTTGTAGCCACTAAATGCTCTTTCCTCAACTTGAAGTTCCATTAAAACAAAAATCATGTCCTGTAGAAAATCTTCCCTTTCATTTCCTATGAGGATGGTACATAGCTTCTACCATTCTAGACGCTAGGAAGTTAATTTATCATAGAAAACAGATGACTTAGCATCAAGCTCCTAGTCATCACAGAGTGGGTAGTTTAAATGTCTGTTTTAGAGGTAGAGGTGACCAAGATCGGGGAGCAAGCATGACTGGGCTACAGTAAGGGCCTCTTACTGACTTTCAAATGGGCGCACAGGTGGAGAGCGGAGGGAAAAGAAGCAAGCTGTCTTATGCCCCTTCTTAACAAGGACATGCAGACCACAGGTTCAAATAGACAACATGGGAACCATGAGCTTACTGAACTCCAACAGCCCACTGTTCACTAAGGGCATCAGGCTGGAGCTGGACCTATCCTTGGACACTAGAGCGCGATTCTCACTAACAGTGCAGGAAAGCCTGCCTAGGATGTGGCATCACCTAAGTCTAACACAAACTACAGGGAGCACACAACTGTCCCCAGGGCTCGGCACTGCTGCCCACTGGTCTCCTGTCTTTCAGTTGGTAGCACTTCAGATTGTCTTATTTAGCCTCTCCAGAGCTCTTCACTCTTTGTTTTCTATGCCTCCACTGAGGAAAATTTTCCTTCTATACAAAGAAGCTTCTTGACAATTCTATCGACATGGATCTATTGGTGACATAGTCTCTCAAGCTTTCCTTCTCGCCTGTCTGGAAGCACCTATATTCCACCTTCACGTTTGAAAGGCATTCTGACAGAGATTTCTAGATTGGCAGTTATTGTCTCAGGACACTTCCCTGTTCCATCGTCCTCTGATTTCGATTTGTTCTACAAAGTAAATCTTCAGTCTTTATTATTGCTCCTGTGAAGGGAATGTGTCTTCTTGTCTTTTGGCTGGTTAAGATAGGGCCTCACTATGTTACCCAGGTTGATCTGAACTCCGGGGCTCAAGTATCCTTTGGCCTCTACCTCCTGAATAGTTGAAAGTAAGGTGTATCCCACCACACATGGCTGGCTCCTCTGGATGATACCCATGTCAAGGTTTTGGGGTTTTGTTTTAGCCATCTTCCTTCTCTTCCTTCTGTCCACCTCTCTCCCTCATTCTGCACAGAGTGATTCTTAAATCTTTATAAATTTTTGGCTGACAGTCAAAGACTTTAGTGATTTTTTTTTTAAAATATATGTATATGGTGTTTGGCCAGCATGTATGTTTGTGCCCTACATACATGCAGTGCATGTGGAGGCCAGAAGGCGTCATACTCCTTGGCTCTAGAGACACACATGGTTGTGTGGCACCGTGTGAGTGTTGGGAAGCAAACCTGGGTCCTCTAGAAGAACAGCTCAGCAACTTAACCACTGAGCCACCTTTCATGTCTCCGTAACTTTTTTTTTTAAAGCAGGACCCCTGATTTATTCTTTTGCTTTTCTTTCTGAGGTTTCGATTATAAGTATTTTAGACTTTTAACAGTGTCTCCTTTACTTCTGCGGTATTTTTGTTTTTCTTTTATTTTTACTTTCCAGCCTTCTATCATGGCTGGGGGGCCGAAGTTTTTTTCTGGTCTATCTCCCATTTACTTACTCAAGTTCTAACTGCAAATTTTCTAACTTGAGTGATTGTATGTTTCAATCCTAGAATTTCTGTGTGAATATCTCAGAGCTTCCAGTTTTCTGATGAATGGTCCATTTGTCATCGAACTCACCGGCAGGCATAATGTTATTGTGCAGTGTGAAGACTATCCTATTATTCAACTGCTAATGTCCCTGCCAGGGTAATCCAGACAAGGCACTGTAATGCTTATTCTAAAAATCTCCGTGTAAACACAGTTCCCATTTATCCTCTGATTTGTCAATAAAAGCTGACCAGCCAATGGCTAAGCAGAGGAGAGAGAATAGGGTTGAACTTCCAATCCCAACCAGGGAAGGGGAGAGAGGAAGAGGAAGAGAGGATCTGGCCACAAGGAAAGGGTCCAGGAGCCACTATGAGAACACATCTGGAGCAAAGGGAGCCAGGTCAATATTAAAATGCAAGTTTTTGGCTGGGAGGGAGCCAGATTCGCTTAGAACAGTATCTACTCAGTTATTGTGCCATAAAGCTTGATGAAACAAATCTTACAGTCTCTGTCTCATTTATTTGGGAGCTGGCTGGGGTTAAGAAAAAAAATAATCACTTTTAAAGGTGCACTAACACTCACCAACTGTTTAATTAACATGGCTTTGAGGTCCCCACCTGACAAGTGTCTTAACTCCACCCTCCAGTGGGTGACATAACTGCCTTCCCATCTTTACTCTTGATGTCATCTTATACATCTTCTGTTTGGCTAACTGTTGGTCTTATGTGTGAAAAGCTGTAGACTATGCAAGCTTCTGGACAACATTACCTTCCTCTAGACAGGGTGTAACTTTGCTTTGACATGCATTTATTTAAGATGAAGGCAATTCACTTAATTCCATCTGATTCAAAACTTTCAAGTTTACCTTACTCTGAATGTAAAAGTTGTCTCACACACACACTCACACACACACACACACACACACACTCAGAGATAGATGGTTTCCAACAAAAATTGGGATGTTTTCAGAGTCCCCCCTTCTCTGGCATCCTCAAACAGTCTGTACACCCCAGGTTTGTGTGTCTTCTATAATCTATAACTCTCTTCAATGTCTTAATTTTGCCTTTCAGTTCCGGTCTACAGTCAGAGCATGTGACTGGCAATTGCCTTTGAAAGGTACCAGGAGTTTCTCTCTCCTTACAATAAACGAGCTTCTCGGAAGTACACACATATGCTGGCAACGTCAACACCTCAGACACTGGTACAACCATATACCTGCCTTCCAGTCTGGCAGAAGGATGGGCTGCTCAACCCAGAGGAAGCAGAGTCCAAAAGGAAACTGGATTTCATGGAACTTCTCTCCAGCAAGTAACAGGGATAATCTTAACAGACTTTCTCACTTGACCTGCTACAGTGTGGAACATTATTACAGTCTTTGCAATCCAAAAGCAAAATTTTCTTTATCTTAATATTCTTTATTTTTTCTTCTGGGCTGTGGATGGCACTCAGGGTTCTCACACATGCTAGGCCAGTGTATCTACCACTAAGATATGTCCCCAGTCTATTTGTTTTAGTGTGGTGGGACTGCATTTCTCAAATTCTCTTTAAGTATCAGATTTTAAAGAAACACCAGGCCAGACAGTGTTAGTGCTCACCTTTAATTCTAGCAGTCAGGAGGCAGAGGAAGGAAGACCTGGTCTACAAAGTAAGTTTCAGGACAGCCAGAGCTACACAGAGAAACCCTGTCTTGAAAAACAAAAGAGGAAAGAAAGAAATATCAATACTAGATAGAGCCAGTGCAATGGTTCAGGAGTAAAAGCACTTGCTACAAACGCCTAATACCTGACTCTATACCACTGGCCTTTGGCCTACATACAGGTGGCATGGCGTGTGCACACCAAACTCCACAAAGAAGCAGAGAGAGAGAGAGAGAGAGAGAGAACACTCCACACAGAAGCAGCAGAGAGGAGGGGAGAAAGAGAGAGGGGGGAGGGAGACACTGACCAATATGATGAGTTATTTCTGATTAACTATGATGGCTATTCTTGGTTGTCAACTTGACTACATCTGAAATTAACTAAAACCCAAATAACTGGGCACACCTGTGAGGAACTTTTTTTTCTTAATTAAATCATTTCAAGTGGAAGACTCACTTCTAATCCAGATCTTTGAGTGGGAAAATAAATCTTTAATCTTCATCTCCCGAGGTGGGAAGATCCACCTTTAATCTGGACCACATCTTCTGCCAGCAGCCTGTATAAATGACTCTTAGGAAGGAAGCTTCTTGGGGCTGGAGACGGCTCATCGGTTAAGAGCACTGACTGCTCTTCCAAAGGTCCTGAGTTCAATTCCCAACAACCACACGATGGCTCACCACCATCTGTAATGGGATCCGACACACTCTTCTGGGGTGTCTGTGTACCCATATAAATAAAATTAACTTTCTTTGAGGTAAAAAGAAAGAAAAGAAGGAAGCTTCTCCCCTTTGCTCACTGGCCTACTTTTTCAGGATTCTGGCATATGTATACAAAAGAAGAGCTGAGATCTCTGGCCTCATGGACTGGCCTTCTGGTTTGTAAGCAGCCACTGTTGGGTCAGCTGTTTCATAAGCCATTCTAATAAATCCTCGCCTCCTTCCCGAGGTAGGGGTTCATCCTCTAAGTCTTTTCCTGTGGAGAACCCTAACTAACTAAGCTTAAAAACTGAAGCACTTTGGCTATCATTTTTCATTCTTTGTTCATAACTAAACTAGTTTCATAAAACAAGTTAGACAACCAATCCTTTCTAAGTTTTCAGGTGGATCTCTCTCTCTCTCTCTCTCTCTCTCACACACACACACACACACACACACACACACACACACACATGTAGGCAGTTCTGGGGGAAAAAAGAAGCTTAAAATTGTTTTGTTTGCTTGTTTGCTTGTCTTTTGATGCTAGAAACTGAACTCAAGCCTTGCATGTGCTAAGTGTGTACCTTATCTGTGAGCTAGATGCCTGTCCCAGGAGAGAAGTTATTTTATTGATTTCCTCCTTGATCTGGTTAAGCTTTTGGATTCTAAAGGCGACTGACTACTTGAAAAGTGAAGATCCTGCCTAACACAAAGTTAGAGGGCAATAGACATTTATTTCCTTCCTCTAAAAAGTTACCTTAAGAATAGGAGAGGGGTGTTTGCAGAGATAGCTTGACAGTTAAGGGCACTGGCTGTTCTTGCAGAGAACCTGAGTTCAGTTCCCACACCCACATGGCAGCTTACAACCATCTGTAAGTCCAGTTCCAGGGAATCCAATGCCCTCTCTTGGCCTCCACAGGCACCAGATATGCATGTGGTACACAAACATAAATGTAAGCAAAACACTCACAACACATACATAAAGGTAAATAAATCTTTGGGGGCTGGAACAATGGCTCAGTAATTAAAAACACTTGTTGCTCTTGCAGAGGCCCCAGATTCAGTTCCTACCACCCACGTGATGGTTTACAATCATTCCTAACTACAGTTCCAGGGAATCAGACGACCTCTAAAGGCATCAAGCTATATCCATGAAGACAAAACACTCACACAAATAAAATGAATAAAGCTAAAAAAGAAAAAATGTTGTTTGTTTTTACCTTATGCATGTGTTTGTCTGCCACATATGTATGTGTACCATCTGTGTGCCTGGTACACATGAAGGCCAGAAGAGGGTGTTAGATCTTTTGGACCTGGAGTTACAGATGGATTTGAGCTAACATGTAGCTGATAGAAACTGAACTCAGGTTCTCTGCAAGAACAGCCGGTGCTCTTAACTGATGAGTCATTTCTCTAGCCCCCAAAAGATATTATTTTTAAAGCTGGGTATGATGGCATATACTTCTAATTCCAATACTCAAGAAGCACGCAAGAAGACCAGGTTCAAGGTAAGCCTGACTTATGTAATAAGACCCTACCACAATTAAAACACAACACCCCACACCCACCCCACCAAGCTTAGTAACAGAGCACTTGCCCAGCACAAGCAAGTCACTGGGTTCCACCTCCAGTACCACCATTTTTTCCAAAAGTTGTTGTTCTGTTTTAAACCAGTCATAAAAAATTATTTTCTGATTCTGAGATAGAGGGTTGCTTTTTCATGATCTCAAACACTATAATTCTGGAGATTAGGGATCTAGAAAGAAATCAGTGGAACTGAAAATGAGATGTTACTGCTCACTCTACTTTCTTTCTCACTGCAGTTACCACTGTAAGTTACCAGAGCTCCAAACATGAATATTCACTGTTTAATCAGCCAAGCAGTGTTTACCAAGTACCCACAGTAAGTCAATAAACTAAATTTTAATTAAACACAAATCCTGCCTACAAGATTAATAATCTAAGAAAGCAAAAAAGGTATTAAAATATAGGTATTAATCTATGATCATTATAAAGAAAAGAAAGTCAAGCTGGAGAGCTGGCTCAGCAGTTAGGAGCATTGACTGCTCTTCCAGAGGTCCTGAGTTCAATTCCCAGCAACCACAGGGTGGCTCACAACCATTTGTAATAGGATTCGATGCCCTCTTCTGGTGCGTCTGAAGACAGCTATAGTGTACTCATACAAATAACTAAATCTTTAAAAAAAAAAAAATAGAAAGTCAAGGCACCCAAAGAAGACCCTGAAACATTTGCTACTAACAATTCCTCCAAGTGTGCGCAGAGTGTCAACACCAGGTTAAGCATTCTATTCTTACCCTTCACAAATTTCTAAAATGAAGGAGGAAACCAAGCTCTACACAGACACAAGATATACACATGTACACACATATATTTTCAGGCACTGAGCATAGGAGGCAGGTTTATAAGTATTTCTCAAATCCTGACTGGGCTCTCTTTGTGAAATGCAGAGCGTGAAACTTACTAATGTTGCAGAAAACATCCTAATAGTCTTAACAAGACTACAATGTCTATCCCACATTACTTGCTTGAAGAGTAATTTTATATCTCAGTATTTGTGGATATTTTCAGGGTAAAGAAACTTCCTACCCCACCTTACAAATTATACCAATCAATTACTGTGGCCATGTTCATGATAGGGTTAAAATAATACCACTCTGTAGACTTGAAGCACTTCTTTGAAATTACAAGTAATGCACACACAAGTAGGTAATTACAGAGCAGAGGTGTGACTGACATATCTTTGTGCTGTGTGGGAAGCACGTGCGCACTGCACAGGGTACATTATTAAGTACCTCCTCCAGCTGAGATAGCAAAGGCACCCAGAAATTAAGCTAAAGTTACCTCACAAGTGACATCTCTAGGAATATAAACCAGAAATGACTTTCTTAAGAGCATACTTGAGAGTAGTTGTCAGAAACTAGTATCAACTGTTTAGAAAAAGATCAAAGGATGAGGTGTTTGCATAGCTATTCTTCGTAACGTAGAGGAGGCCTATGCTGGAAGATGGTATCTAAAATACTTAACCTTGACTATCATCCTGACAAGATCTAGAATCACCTGGGAGACAGACTCCTGGGATACCTGTACAGTGTTTTCAGGGAAGTTTAACTGAAGAAGACTGACAGGGTGTGTGTGTGCCTGTGCGTGTGTATGTGTGTCCCCTCATGGGGAGGGGGTCATCTTACAGGCTGGGGTCCTAGACTGAAGGAAGAGGAGGAAGCCAGCTGAGCAGCAGCATTCTGCCAAACTGAGGATACAGTGTAACTGATCAGCAGCAGCCTCACATTCCCACTGCCATGACTTCTTTATAGTGATGGACTATTAACAACCCCTTCCCTCCTTAAATTGCTTATGTCACAGCAACAAGAAAGGTAGCTAGTCTACTATCCCGCAGCCCCTCCCCCCTTTTGCTTGACAGTATATTCTACTTTACAAAGGAATGGTAAGAGTGGATGTGGTTTCTACCCACACTTATGGGCTAAGGCTAAAAGACAGCCACCAATAGCTGGTGTAGTGGCCCACACCTTAAATCCCAGTCCTCTGTGAGTTCTAGGCCAGCCTGGTTTATACACGACAGCCACAGCAACATAGTGAGACCCATCCTGAAAAACAAACAAAAGAAAGCCACCATGCCAGCTGCCATTTCTGTGGAAACTGTGTGTACAAAGCCTCAAGGTCTCACTACCACGGTGCTCTCCTACATCCTCATGCTTGTCCTCACTCCCGCTCCCCTTTCCTTTATACCCCAGGCTGGCTTCAAACGTAGGGCAATCCTTTGGCCTCTCCCTTCCAAGTTTTTGGCAGTGCAGGGCTGAGCCACCACATGTGAATTTATATTTCCAAAAGAACAGTTCAGTTGTGCATGGTGGTACATGCCTGTAATTCTGCACTTGGAAGGCTGAGGATACATGAACTAGTTTACGGTCAGCCTGGATTATACAAGGTTCTATCACAGAAACACAGAAAACAGATTTTACTTAAAAGAGATGAAATAATATTTGAGATTATTACTTTCCTAGAAGAATAAATGATTTTAATATTTTAGCTATGTACAGCTGATTTTATAAGGTAGAATCCCAGGACTGCTATGATGACCAATCCTATCAATCTAATTGAATGTGGAATCAGCTAAGACACACCACATTCGGGTGGTCTGGGAGGGCATTGTTAGGAAGAATTAACTGAGGGGAGGAGGCCCTCTTCTAGAGTATGCCAGGCCCAAAGGTCCAGGGAGAGGGGGATTCGGTGTGGGTTGCTTGCCTGCCTTCACTGCTTGCTGCTTGTGTGCTCTGCTCTGCTGCTTCTCTCCTTCACAGGTAGCAGACTTCAGCTACTCTGAGTTGTACAATGGCAGTGCGTCCTGAGAAGCTTCCAGATCTTAAGCACCAGGTTGGGACACTTGTGAGACTCCATCTCTGAAACTGTAGAGCTACTGTGTTCTCAGCCCCTCCAGAGCACAGACGGCCACTGTCGAATGGCCGAGCCCGCTGGTGTTAGGCGCTCTAATAAACCCTGTTTATACGACAGATGAACCCGGCATCTATCGGGTCCACTCTTGGAGAGAACCCTCCCACTGTCTTTCCAGGGAAGCCCGACTTTGAAGACACTGCTTTTCCCTTCCACCCACACAATCCACAACTTCACCTCAGCTATGACTCTGATTGTGGAGATGATTTTAAAAGCGCAGACTTATCAAAATGTACTGCCTAACATATTTCAAACAGACTAGTACAGACTAGTTTAGAAATAAAAAATCCTTAGTATATATGCTTAAAAAAAAAAAAAAAAAAAAAAGGAAACGGGGGAGGGGCGCAGGCGTGGGATGATGGTGCACACTTTTTATCTCAGCACTTAGCAGGCAGAGGCAGGTGGATGGATCCCTCTGATTTGGGGGCCAGCCTGATCTACAGAATGAATTCCAGGACAGCCAGGGTTACACAGAGAAGCCCTGTCTCGAGAGAAAAACAAAGTAAAAAAGAAAACATCATTAAGGAGAAGTCTCGGTCTTTCCAGGCGCTGCTGTTGTTGTTGTTGTTATTACCGCATTTGCTCCTTCTTTCTCCTGCTCTCCTTCACACTTTATGTTTTGCCAACTTAGTAATTTTTCAAGTCCTAATTAATTTTTTTTTTAACTTTTCTTTGGTTATTAGCAAGAAGACTACCATTTAAAGAATGTTTGTCAACTACTGTGCTTTACACATTTTCTTCTTTTGACAGTTATCTATGCCCAAAGGCACAGAACTAGTTTCTCCCAGACTGGGATTGGGTGACTGTCTGCCTTAGCAGTCAGACCACTTCTTTGTTTCTGGGTTTTCTCTCCAGAGGTATGTAATTCCTTCCTTCCTTCCTTCCTTCCTTCCTTCCTTTCCTCCCTCCCTCCCTGCCTGCCTCAGTGCTAGGGATGGAAAAGAAAGCCTTCTGCACGCCAGGAAAGCACTATACCACTGCCTAGCACTATAATTTTAAATAGTTTACATTAGTTGAACTGATGGTTGGAAACATAGCAGGTAAGCAAGAGCTGATGCTTGTTGCTTGCTTAACACTGTCACTGTGAATCATCATGACCTTGATCATACAGAACATCAAAGAGCAATGCTAATGCAAACCTAAAAACTAAACACAAAGTCATATGTTTTAGCTAAAACTCAAACATGTCAGAAATAAAATAAAAGCATCATCAACTTTAGTATGCACCAAAGCTCTGAGGTGCAAGACTGGCTGTCCCTCCCTCCCTACCCCCTGACCTTCAGTGAACTTTCAGAGACCTACCCCCCCAAAGACCCCTTCTGCCCATCTTCAGTCAGCACCTTCTCATGGTAGTCTTGGACACCCACTGACATACTCTGGTTCCTGCAGATTTGCCCTTTCTGAAACCATCCTAGGTGTGAATTCTAGGGTCTTTATTTGGTATATATTTGTGTCTGACTGGCTGAACAGTGACGGAATCATCTCAGGGCAAGTACTTCACGGAGACACCATACCCCAGCTAGTATATTTGTAAGAGTCAACTTGTTCTAGGATTACATTACATTACTACTATTACTACTGTTGCTGAATGAATGAATGAGACAGACTCTTGCTATGTAACCATGACTGGCCTGAAACTGGCTATATAGACCAGGCTAGCTTAACACTGATGGAGATCCACCTGCCCCTGCCTCCTGTGTACTAAAGGATTAAAGGCAGGCCATACCGTACCATACCACACCATGCAGGATTCCATCACTTCTGATTATTGAGTAGTACTCTGAAGGACACTGCACACTTCTTCACACACTTCCCATCTGAACCAGCTCCACCCCTCCTGTTCACATCTACTGACATGGCTGGTCTCATAGGTGTGAAGGGTGCTTCACTACACTTTCAGTCATATCCCCAGTGTTAACCCATGCCAGACACCTCATGAAACGTCTGCTGAAATCTCTTCCATTTTAAAGTGGGATACTTTACTACTAACTTATGATGGCTTGGTTTATTTTCTTTCTCAGGCATGGGGCATGTCTTTAATCCTAGCACTTGAGAGGCAGAGATAGGCCGATCTCTGTGAGTTCAAGGTCAGCCAGGGATGCATAATGAGATCTTACTATTCGCCCAGGCTGGTGTCTGACTCCTGGGCTCAAGTGATCTTCCTGCTTTTCTACAAATGTCAGTTACTTACCACGTGTCTCTCCTGAAAATCACAATCGCAAACTAAAAAAGTAAAACCCAGTCAAATAAAGAAATAAAAGATAACATGCTTATCCAAAAGTCAGCTGTATGAGTCTCTCTACCAAGTTAGACTTTGAGGCTGACAATACTCTATTCCTGTGAACTTCTGTGCTAAAGGAAAAAAAAAAAAGATATACTGTAGAAAAAAATGGGTCAAGTGAGGGAAATTGCTTTCCCACCGGGATGTGAGATTGAATAGGAAGTGGCTGAATTAGACAGAAGAAAGGCAGCATCACCCATTCATACTTGGCTTTTGTATATCAAAGGCTCAGCTTCCTTTGCACTTAGCCCATTAACTAAAGCACTCCACTTTCAAGGTGACAGATTCTTCCTCCTTCACAGAAATGTCTTCCCCCTTTTTATAACTTATATTAAAACTAGGATCCTTAAACAGACTTAAAATTTTCAGTAATTTTAAAATTTTCAAATAATGCTCTAAGAAAAACCTGCTGCTGTGGCATAATAAAAAGAACCCACAAGCTCTATCACTAGGGCCAGCACACTCCTGCCCAAGCCATCTTGATGCCAGTCAGGGGTCTGGGGAAGGAACGTTTACACTAGGGTGTTCACACATCAATACTGTTTCTTCTATATACATCAAAGTAAATTGTTCTCTTTAGAGCCCCAAATGACACTGACTGTGACTGTCAACTTCTAGCCTCATTAGAGACACATGTACCACTGGTTAAGAAATCTTTTATGACTAGGCCACATACTTCAGATCAAATATGGGGTACCAAAGATCCCCTAGATGTTAAACTTGCTAAAAAGCATTCGGTCTAAATGAGAAAATGCAACAGAGCTATGGGGATAAAGAGAACTGAAGACAGGCCCAGCCTTGTCTCTCATCAATGTAGAGAATAAACAAGGTAATTCACTTAGTGATTTGGACTTGGCATCGACAGCACTCCTTAGCTAGTGCTATTGTGACATTCAGAATCCTTTCATGGGCTCTATAGCCTTTGGCTTAGCAGACTGCATACTGCTCCTGCATCCGGGCTTTCTTTACTCCATCTCTGATGTACAGAACTTCAGGATAGCTAAAGAGAAAGAAGAGTGGGAACAATAAGCTCTGCAAGAGGACCCAGGGAGACTTCTGGGTACATCCGAATTCAGAGTATATCTGAAGGCTGAATTCTGAAACTGTAGAGGGTAAGACTAATTTAAGACTCACTTTAATAAAAAAAAAAACAAAAAAACAAAAAAACCCACAAGTTAGAAAATAAAAACTATTTGGTCTTAGGATTTACCAAATCAAAGTTCTGTCATCCATCCAAGCTTAAATAGACAGACACATGCAGGCTACTGAAAGAACTCTATCTGGGGACTAGAAGTGCAGCTCAGTGGGAAGGCCCTTGCTTATTAGCATTCATGAGACTCTCAATTGGGATCTCAGAACCACAAACATGATTGAATGAATAACTACCTGTGGATTTTTTGATAAGACTAGTTAACCAATAAAAAGTGATTTCAAGAAATGAATTTTGACAACATCCTTTACAAACCCTCTGACTAAGTGAACAATGAGCTTAACATGTATGCTGACCAGGTGACTCAGCTTGGCCAGACTAATACCTTCCTTGGACTGTGCTCATATTTTCAATGGGCTCCTATCTAAAGAGAGCTGTCCAGTGTGTGGATACAACAGGTATTATTAGTATTATTATTATTATTATTAGTAGTAGTAGTAGTAGTAGTAGTAGTATTATATAGTATTATTATATAGTATTATTGCTATTTTTTTACTCAAACCTAAAGTTTTAATGTCTGTGAGAAATATCATTTGCTATTCTTTCTCCATTTTACTGAGAACACTCACTGGCAGTGCCAGGGAAAAGGAAGTACCCATTCCACCTGGCACCTGAACAAAAAAGTAATGCAAGGCTCTCATGATGTCTGCTGAGGCGGACTTACTACCCTTCTAGCTCCCTCCCAACCAGGCTGACTAGTTGAAAACTCAGTCATTATCTTAAAAGGCAACCTGAGCAGAAGTATCAATTTTCAACTCCCCCCTTTCCCCCATGATCATTTGTGGAAGCAGCAACACTGAAAAAAACAGATGACTCAGAATTGAATTTATTTATTTATTTATTTATTCTCTATACAGTCAGAGAAACTTCTCTAGTAACCAACTATGGCAACCATCCCTGAGAGCATAAAGGTTTGTTTTCATTAATGTCTCTGTGTGAGCATGTGACATGTGGACAGGTGGCTGTGGAGACCAGAAGAGGGCATCAGACCTCCTGAAGCTGAAGTCCCTGAAGGGCGTGGGCCTCGCCACGAGTGCTGGAAACAGATTTCTGTCCCTCTGCAAGAACACCCAGTGTTCACAGCTGTTGAGCCCCCTCTCCAGACCCTGGGAATTTTTATCTTACAATTTATGAAACACCATAGCTACTGTAGGGATTACAAAGATGAACAGGTTACTCCCAGTAATGAGTAACTCCAGTCTAATAAGGAAATGATCATCATCATGAAGAGTTTTGTACTAACGTACAACCAGTTAAGTACAAGACTTAATAGGCATTAAGTGCAATGATGGCTAAGGTTCTCCTCACTTGTCTGTGGAAGAAGAAAAACAACTTTAACCTGTCCTAAAAGTTTTCTCATGTAGAATGTGGTGGTACACCTGTAATCCCAGCACTCAGGTTGTTGAAGCAAAGCAATGTTGAGTTCAAGGCTAGCTTGAACTATACAGGAAGACCTTGTCTCAAAAAACCCACAGCAAATAGAAAGTTTCCCCATTCTATTCTAAAGGAGTAAAAAAGGAAAAAGTGGTTTGTTTGATTTTTTTTTTTTTGTCTTTGTATTCTGTCAGGGAACACCCTGAGGAAAGAAAGGATGGGTGGAACACCATGCAAAGGAAGTGAGATTAAGAGTCTGTAACTAAGAATGAACGGCTCCTGAAGTTTATGAAGTTATGTTTGTCTAACCTATAAAATGTTGTAACCCAAACCACAACATCAACAAAACTACTAAGGTAGCTATACTGTAAACTTATGTGATAACCTAACTTTGCTTCTGTGCAACTTTGAAAAAAAAAAAAATTTGCTTTTTCTTCCTTTTGGTCCATGTAGTTAGAGTTAAGGTACATCTTGGGAGGCTATCTGTGAGAGTTGTCGGTTCCTTACAGTAGGATCCTCTATAAAACTTGCTTCCTTCAGAGTACTCACCATAATTAACAGCGGAATCCCACTCTCACATGGCTGACTGCATGACTGGGTTTTGCTGTGATCTAAATTTCTACCCCAGGACAAAACCTCACACAATAAGCTCTCTTCCCCAACCATATCTACCAAGGATGCACTAGATTTTGCAGGACATTTCAACATAGCTTCTTGGGGACTTAATTTTAAGCCCCCCAGGCACATCCTACACAGAGTAGCAATCCAAGGGCCTCACCTCCTAGGACTCCTTCCGACAACCCACACCGTCCCTGTATATTCTGTCCTTCAAAATCTCAACATCTCTCTGTTCCACCCCATTTTCGTGCCACCCAGGTCACCTGTCTCACACAGCCAGTCACACTGCCCACAATTAGGACACTACATCTAGTCAAGAAATGGCCCTCAGACACCACTGCTCATGTCAAACACATCAACAACCACCAACAGTGTCCAAGCAGGCCAACAACTATGGTTCTACCCAATACTGTCCCCACTAAGCCTCACTTCCAACACAAAATCCTAATAATACAAAAGCTAGGTCCCGGTGCACACATCGGTTATCAGGTACCTCGAGTCCCTCTGTGTCTCCATTGTGGTATTCCTCCACACTGGTTTGCTCATTGTCTCTCTGCTGAGTTATCACTTCCTTCCAAGGAAGTTCCACCTTTCCGGACCAAGCCTTTTCAAGGCAAGCTGTGTGTCCCACACCGTTACCCCATCGAGTCACTTTCTCTTCTGAGTGATGGGCATGCATGCCCTCAGCATTTCCCAAGGGCGGTTCTCCTGAACTACAAGTTAGTCTGGAGGGAGACTGCTTGGTGGTCATGGAATACTGGAAATACTGGGCTGGACTTCTCCAAGCATGTTTTGAATGAAACTCACCCTACAAAGAGGATACGGTAAATATATGGCCACATGAACATACACCATCATAGATTTTCGCCAAACTCCTGTATGTGTACGTGGCTTCCTCTAAACCTTTCTTGAGTACACTCTCTTTACACAGCAACGTCAGCAGGTCAACTCTAGGAAGTTCAGAAGTCCCTTCTTTCACTGTGGCTGTGTACACAGAAAGCAGCAGCAGGGACCTGAGACACAGACCACAGCTGACTAATAGCCGGCAAATCAATCTACACGAGCCGAGGTCCCTCACAGCTGTACATGACCAGAAGCTCCACACTTACTAGCTAATACAAAGAAAGTCTTGGAAAGCGTGCTGTCAAAACTAGCAGCAGGATGGGTGGAACACCATGCAAGGGAAGTGAGATTAAAGAGTCTCTTTTAAAAGCTACACTATTTCTGTATGTGAGGGCTTTGCGGTACACTAAGTTTGAAATTTGGGATCTCCTACAAACTGAAGGGTATTATGGGAATTACTTCATTCTCTGTTTTTCCACTTGCTCACCTGTGAAATGGAGCAATAGTAAAGCCAACCACTTTAAAGGAATGTTGTAAATATTAAGTATTATAGTCTAGACATGGAGCCACAGTCAATGTCAGTTACACACTTTTTAAGACTTTGCTTAAGTGGAGATCTGAGTGACAGAAGACTGTTCTCCATTCCTTCCTCACAGCCATCCTCAGCGATTCAGTGGCACCAGGTCACAGAGAACCACCACTTTCTTTCCTCAAGTTCCCTGACTGAAGTTTTGTTCCAAATATCAGCCCACAGCCTCTCATTCAGAACAAATCTTACCAGGTCTGTTCCTTGCACTCTTCCTCTTTCTCAGTATTTCATATTTTACGTGGACTATGAGGAAACAGGAATACTCCCACAGCTTCTGAGCAAGTCTGTTGTTGATCTCTTGCCTTAGCAAGAAGGTAATCCACAGAGCCTGAGCTACCTCCTAACTGCAGATCTAGCTTAATTCCTGCTTGCTAATTTAACTTGGATTCTCTTGCTTTGTTCAAAGAGTAATTAAAAAGAAAATGATCTTTGGGATCAAAAATACACAATATCTTTGCCAGGTTCCAGTCAAGCAAGTGAGTTTCGCTGTGAAAGGTTTCAGTCTTGCTCATCTAGACAGTACACAGAGAATGAGGCACACATTCCCGAGAACCACTTTGCCATGAACGTGCATTTGGTGTCAGTCAAAAGACTGTGCATGATGGCAAAGGACTTCACCAGGGATACTTTTCTGACTTGATGCTGTGATACTGTAGGTCCACAGCTCAAGCCTTCTGAGGAAAAAAGCACCACTATACACAGAATATTGTCTACCAGAGGTCTAAAGAAGGAAGACTGGGGGATCACTTATTATACAAAAAGGTGATGGCTAGCTACCAGCTTCAATGAAAGAGAACTGACCATTTAACAAACTGTTGAGGCAGAAAGGTTTATGAAGAAGCAAAATGGAAAGACCAACCCAGCCCGCTCTCTGGGGAAGCACTGCCCAAGGGACTCCTCAGCCTTGTGACTATACATGGCCAGGTGATCTCATGTGTTTGTAACAGCAAAGATGTGTTGCAACAAATAGGCCAGGAAGGGGTGTGTGTGATGGTGACAACTCTATATTCTAATTCCTAGAGAACACATTTAAATTCATTGGCCTGTAAGAGACGTATACTCCAGAAGCCACATTCTTACCCACTCTTAATCACAACTATATCATAGCTGAGACTCTGAGAGCCACAGAAGTAGGAAGGCTGCTTTCTCAGGGCTGATCCTGCTGTGGTGGTGCACAGCTGTGGAAGGCAGGCTCAGGAGAGTGTGCACACTGTCTGCACTGCCTCAGGGATGTTTCATGGCTGGGTGCCCAGACTGTCTAGCTCTGCACACAACTCTATAGTGTTTTGAGGGCTACACAGGAGGAATGCGATCTTAAATTAACAAACAGCTCTCCATCCCTGCATAGCCTCTTCATTCTCTGAAAGCATGTGAGGCCGCCAAGAAGTCACTTTTAGTGCAATTCCAAAAATGGCCCAAAGGTTATGGAGTTGCAAAGCGCTCTGAACATGCAAAACCTAGTTATGTAGAAGTGGAGGGTGAAAATAAACCAAACATGTTCTGGACAGAGGTTATCATTCATCTGTTCCACATCACTTACATGCATTCTCTGTAAGGTTATGCAATCATTTCTAGCATGTAATCTTCATTATTTGTAAGTAATTATATTTCTGAAAAATTGTGTATAGCCTGAAAATGTATCAAGGGGAATACATTTATGTGTTAAAGTCTATTTTAAAAGGTGTACTATTTTGTAAGAAACACTCTCCTCACAACAGCACAAGTATTTAAAAGCCAAATTGTAAAAATTTAATTTGCATAATCAAACAGCTTAAAGAAAGTAAATCTATAAAAATCTACCCCCTAAATGTTAACAAGTTCACATATGATGCTCCACTCTCTTTACTCAAAGCTGTGCCTTCAAATGTAATGATTAAGATGATAGTGTCTGTAAGTCTCCTTCACTGAAGCCATTTACCCTGACAGAGGGCTTCACCACCCTCTCATCTTGAGAGCCTTCCATTCTCTCACCTGCACAGAGTCTGCAAGAGGCCTGAATGGGAGGTAAAGCCTATCTGATTGCCTCAAAGCAATTTCAGTCAAAGGAATCCAAACCCAACAACACAAAAACTGCCCCTTGGCTTTTCTGGGCTCGTTTGGAACCTTCCCAGCCCTGCCTGATGGGGCTCTGCCTCCAGCACACACCTCTCTGGGCCCCAAGAACTGCTGTAATCCTGCCTCATCTCTTTTTCATGCTTTCTCCAAAGTCTTTGCTACCTTCAATCACAAACCACCAATTTCCTTTCTTGTAAAATTTTCTCAGGGGCTGGAGAAATGGCTCAGTGGTTAAGAGCACTACTAGCTGCTCTTCCAGAGGACTGGAATTCAATTCCCAGCACCCACATGACAGCTCACAGATATCTGTAACTCTAGTTCCAGGAAATCCAAAAACACCCTAATACAGACATACATGTAGGCAAAATACCAGGGCACAGAAATAAAAATAAAATTAAAAAAAATCTTATCAAATATCACCTTTGCACAGTACATCTTGACTAAGCCACAGTCATCACACAGTCTCACACAGACACTCACACACAATCACAGACACTACACCTTCCCTTCACAGATCTTATTCATGCTAGAGAAGGTGGCAGTCTACAAAAATAGCTCTTCAACTTCAACATTTTAGGTTGTAATGGAGCTATTTATGGTACCAAAGATACTTGACACACTCAAACCAAATCTCCAAAAAAAGTAATGCTATGAATCTTGCCAAACCTTCCACTTCCCCACCCCTAACCCCCCCCCCCATACACACGCACACGCCAGTGTCAACTTGGGTCTAGCAAGAAGTTCACAGGCAGGACCTCCTTCCCCTAGCTGGTGGCTATGAATATGTGGACGATACAGACACTCGATTCTTAGCCAGTATTGCAGAAATTTTATCTTCCCATAAAGCTCCCTTCAGTGAGGAAAAGGCTGCCTCTCACCCCAGTCCTGACTTCCTTCCTTCCCAGGCTTAGTTCTGGGTGACAGGATTTGGAAGAACACACAATTACTTCAGTGAAGGCCAATGCTTAACAAAAAGGTGGCAGCAATGAGGGATACTGTCCTTTAAGGTTTCAAATAATCTCCAAATGGTGTGGCTACTTTTTAGCCAAGGATGGCAAATGAAACAGCGCACCTTACTCCAGCATTCAGCTACTTATTACAAAATATAAAGACAATTAAGCATAAATATAAACCTGTTACAAAATAAACCTTTTTATTAAACACATATCTGCTCCTTATGACAACACAACAACAAACATAAAGCGGAAAAACCAGCATTTACTAGAGTACCAATAACCACCAAAACATTTAAACACCAGAATCCAAAGTGGAATTAAGATGAACCCTTTGCCAATCTCAGGGTCTAAACTGACAGCTTACTAGCACATGGGAAGTAACCGTCAAGATTGCTTTGGACAAGAATCATGAGTTTAAATTCATAGTTTTAAAATCAGATCCATACAACCAAATCATATGTGTAGGGTGCACAATTTAACTATTACTTTCTGAACTATTAATTTCTCATTACTTAAAATAGGAAGTAAAAATAGACTCTAAGAATCTTATGAAAACACAAGTACCAAGATATTTCAGTAGGGGAAAAAAGTCTTTTCAGTATCCGTAAACAAAGTCCCAACTATTCAGACTCCCCCACGAATAAAATCAATTCCGTCAACATAACGAAACCCTGTATTTTAGATACCTCATTTCCTCAATAAAAGCATCTTAATGAGTGCCACACTGAAATGTCCAAAGCAAGGCTCACCTCTTCTATTCTGGAAAAAATGTAATTTTCTTCAAGGTGCCCCCTGCCAGTCAAGTTCAACTGGCTTGGGCTGTCTTATCTAACTCAGCCTCTCATTTCGTAGGGAAAGAAGTCTGCAATCCAGGAAGATAACTGTCAGCACCCCACACAGTTCAACTGTCCTCTGAAGTCACTCAGGTCACATTTTTAGGGTCTCAACTAAGTCACATAGTTACTCCAGTCCAAAGACAGAAAATTGCATAAAACAACGTATACAGCCAGGTGACATTCAGAGATCTGGTAATGAACAGACTACCTATATTGGCTCAAGGTGGTTAGTTACCGTGCACACCAGATACCCAGAAAACAACCACTACCACCGGAACCTGGGCAGTACAATGGAGCAAACGAGCCAAGAGACTCTGAGGTGCAACTCCTTCAAGATGCCCAAGTTGGACATCAACAGAGCACCATTTTGAGTTTTGAACCTATGCTTCACTCCCAGAAGCCAAGGAGCAGACCACTCAAATGGAGGTTGGAGAGAACTCAAACTAATTACACACGGAAGCACCAGCACTGTCAGATGTCTCGGAACGCCATAGGTGCAGCCGAGCCCCGCCGGCTCCTCCTCCCCGGGCTCCCAGCACCATCCTTCATCAGGATTCCTTCAGCGACGCGCAGCGCGCGCGCCAACCGTCTCCTCGCCCGGCCAACGCACAGGGGGTGGGGGTGGGGGACAGCTTCAGGTCCACATCTGCAGGTTTTTAACTGCTACGGAGGCATTCGCTACATCTCACCTAGTTGGCGAAGCCGTGGACCAAGCTACCCTAAAAGCAGAGGCGGCGGCGGGGCGCTCGGGTTTCCGTATCTGTTAACCGGGGTCGGGGTAGCTGCAGTGGCGGCGGTGGCCGTGCGTCCTCTTAGCACGCAGCACTCCGCAGTCCGTTTGCAATACCGTTACAAATAAATCCACCTCATTTCACAACTGCAGGGGGCCCTCGGGGTCGCCCATGGCTCACCAAACAACGCCACACTGCGGATCGGTGTATGCCACCCTTTGGAAACGCACGGTCTGCAGGGGACCATGCAAGGAGAGCGGGTCTCATCCACTGCATTAGTTTTAAGAAGAGAACGAACGAGCGAGCGCCGGGGGATGGCTAAGCGTCCGACCCCTGGGCCCCCCATCCCGCTGCCGCAACGCCCGGCCAGGCGTTCGCAGTCCGTGCCTCTCCTCCCGCCCGTCAGCCCCGGCCGGCGCCGCACGCGGGTCGCTCGGGGCCGCCGCGCTCCGGCTCGGCCGAACAAAGGGCCCGAAGACCTCCGGGCGCAGCGGCGGCGGCGCTCTCACCTGGGCTCCGTCCCCGGCGGCGGCTCCGCGGGGCTCCGGCGGCGCGGGCCTGGCGGTGGAGAGGTCGCTCTCGGCCGCCCGGGGCCCTCGGGGGCGCTCCGGCGGCGGGGGCCCGCTCAGTGCCGGCACCGCGGGATCGAGTCCGAGCGCGGGCGGCGGGTGGGCGGGGGCACGTCCCGGCAGGTCCAGTGCCAGTGCCCGCGACGCCGCGACGCGCCCTGCTTCTCAGTCTCGGAGGGCCGCGGCTAGGACGCAGCCCGGGTCTGAGGCGGCGAAGGCGGCGGGCAGCTGGGCGCGGGGCCGCTCCGCTCCCTCCGCCTCAGGCTCCGGCTCGAGCGGGCCCGCGGCGGCGGCGGCGGGAGCGCGACGGCGCGGGGACGGCCTGTCACGGGGGTGGCCGGGGTGACCCGGCGGCTCTCAGGGCTGCACGGCGACGCGGACGGCGACGGCGGCTGCGGCTCCCGAGGCCGTCGCGCTGAGGTGCGGAGCTGCCACCGCGGCCATCTTGTTGCTCTAACTGACAAGAACCCCCCCTCCCCCCGCTCCAGCCAGACGCGGCGCTCGCGCCCCCGGCCCCGCCCCGCGTGGGCCTCCAACAGGAAGTCGTACCGGCCCCCGGCACGTGACTCCCACCGCATCTGCATACCGGAGGGCGGGATGACCAATCAGCGCCCTGATCCTGAGCTCCGCCTCCAGGCGGTGCTCCCGATCCCATTGGTTCGTCCCGAAAAGACCACGCCTCCTTCTTCTCCCTTAATACCCGCCCGCGCTGTGGTTGCCCAGACCGCGCGGGGAGCGCGCGGGTGTGCGAGATGCGCGTTCTTCACGCGCATCGGACGCGCGCCTTTCCTGGAGCTGGAGCTCCTTTCCGGTCAGTGCGGAGAGCCGTGCGGAATTCTCCCGTGGCCGCTTGCCTTCCCGCTTCTGGGCTGTGACTCCCCGTTAGCGTGCGCACCGAATTGCCGCTGACTCAGTTCTTCGCAGCCGCCTGCGTTCTCCGGTTCTGCGCCCCGCCGCGTCCCGGATTTACGCGGCGTTCTCGCCCGGCGGCGCTGGCTCTCTGCGCAGCGGCGCCCTGAACCTGGCGCACGCACCGGCGCGCCTCCGGCCCGTGCTGTGCACACGCCCTGTACCTCCCCACAGTGTACACACGTACGTGCGCGGGCCGCGGCCTAGAAGCTCGCTGCGCGTTCCTGGCGGCATCTTCCTGGCCCCCTCCTTCGCTCAGCGGCTCCCCGGGGTTTGCCCCGCCGCGAGCCAAACAATCCCGGCTGCTAAACAGCCCCCCGGGGAGGCCTGCTTTCCCTGCAGCTACTCCACCCCGTAGCGCGCGCAACCTGCCCACCCCAAGCCCTGGGCTGCGACTACATACCCCGCGTTTCCTTCCTGGCTCTCGGTAGCCCGCGGTGGTCCTCCATTCCTTGGCTCCTTCTCGGTATACATATACATAATAATCCGTGATGGGTAAGGTCCGAATCACTGTGCGCTCCGTAGAGTCCCTTTCAAGTTTCGGTTCAAGCCACGGGAAGATTTTGAAAGCTCGTATTTTTCTCCATATTCATGGAAGGTGATGGAAGGAGCCTAATTCCTCTCCACCACCACCTCACCCGACCCTGATGTTCTGGAAGATCCGCGATGCTTCTGAAAGTTGCTGGTGCTGTCTATGTGTTCCCGTCTGGAAGAAGAGGCAACGCTCTAGTATCTTCGAGATGCAGTTTTGCTGCCGCCAGTGTCATGCTTTGAAATGTTTGTGGAGGAAAGGGACACAACAGACTTCCTGCTCTCGTTTCCCTCAGGGTCCTGTGAGCCCCGAACACTCCTTTCTTCTTTCTGTTATATTTTAAGCCTTCGGATCGTCAGATTCACTTACTCTCCGAAGTCCGCTTCAAACGTCTGTTGTGGTCTGTATTTTTCATCCTGAAAACCCACATCCTCTAGAAAGATCTGATGGCAAACGTGGTTCACACAGAGACTTCTGCCTTTTCTACTCAGCATTTTATTGACTTCAGTTTAATTCTTGACCTCTGAGAACCTGTATCTTTTGTGTGTCTCAAAAGTACAGTTATTATCACAAGATCCAGGAAGGAGCACAAATAGCATCCTGCAGACATACAGCGTGCACTAGGTGGATTGCTAAATCCACCAGGAGCCCAGGGTCTGGGTGGAACAACACTGTAAACTTGAGTTATCGGAATATTGAACCAAAATGACATCATTTAGCATTTGTCCTTGCC
>JADRCH010000053.1:5493208-5515948 GCA_019843965.1 Rhynchomys soricoides | reverse complement strand
ATATATATATATATATATATATATATATGATTACCTTCCATGAAGGTGTTCAGGAAGGTAGCCTGTCTCCTAGAGACCTTCCCAGAGGACCTACAGCCTGAGTCTTGAGGGAGGTCACAGAAGCAATAACAGAAGCTCATAGAAGGACGCTGAAGAGAGAAGCAATAGCAAGCAGCAAGGAGACAAGGGAACCTGGAGCACTGTGTTATCAGGGTCTGCAACCACTCAGGAATAGGTGATGGGTGGGGGCAAATCGCAGAGCTTATGCTGCTGAGGACAGTAGAGCTTTGGATTGCTGTGAACCTTCCTAGAAAATATGGCAAGTAATCTGGATAGGAAGGCCCAGATAGATGGTGATAGTGCTGGGTAGGAGCCCAATAAAGTTATGTGGACAGGAACTGAGTAAATGGAGAATGGTGGTGGAAGTCAGACAGAGAGAACGCACTTGAAGATGAGACTTACTTAGACTCTGGTGTGTGTACGGAGGGGACCTGTGGTGGGTAACAGAGATGAGGTTGCATATGGTCTAGTCTTAGTAGGAGGTAGTAAAGGCTGAGGCTGAGGCAGAGGCCATGGTAAAAACTGAAGTCTTGGATATGTTCAAGTCTATCCTCAAAGACTCAGGGTGAGCCACATCATAAGATGACTGGCAAGTCACAATGAAGAGGTCATCCACACAGGGTCCTGAGCACTTTACAAATCCCACTCATCTGAGCCCTGTGATAACAGGCAAGCAGCTTAGGGGTACTGCCATCTCTTTGATTTAGTTCCTCCAAATTGGTGATCTGGTGTACCCAGGAAAGAGATAAGGAGATTCCGGTTTCAGGCTTTCTTTTAGAGGGAGGAGAGAGATTTGCTGGCAGGCTGGTAGGCATCCATGGGCTTCTTTGCAGCTTCGGTACTCAAAGTAAAGCCAGTGGTAAGCCAGGAATGGGCCTTTATGTCATTGCTGAGAACTCCCAGTTTTGCTATCTGAACTCACCCTAGGCCAGCCTCTCCAATCTTAATACACTGAGCCAATATTTGCAAGAACTCACACAAACCAAAACCAAATAGACATCTTAAGCTCAGCCATCTGCCCACCTGAACTGTTGACAATCTGCATCAGACAGGGCGTGGTGAATATAAAAATAATTTTGCCTGTTTGTTCTCCATTTCTTCCCTTGCCACTTTCCATTGCCCCTTCTCCCTTTCCATGTTTGAGTCTTACACTGTAGCTCAGGTGGCACCGGAGCTCACTGCTAGCTCAAACTCCTGGCAATCTTTTTTGCCTCTCCCTTTTGAGTGCTGGGGTTATCGGTGGGAGCTGCCATGCCTATGGGGAGGTTTGTTGTTGTTGCTTGTTCGCTTCCTTCCTCCCTCCATTCATTTGTGTTGGTGGTGAGAAGATAAGGCCTTGTTATGTAACTCAAGCTGGCTTTGAACCCTCGATCCTCCTGCCTCAGTCTCTTGAGTGCTGGGTTTATGGATGAAGAATGCTTCCATATCCATCCCCACTGCCACATTTGTAAATAATGTCACATTCTTCCTTCATGACTTTTCTGACCTGGTGCCACAACGTCTCTATTCAGTGGGTGGCTCTTGTCGTCGTCATCGTCGTCAGGGTCTCGATTGCTGGGATGAAACACCATGACCAAAAGCACGTTGGGGAGGAAAGAGTTGATATGTCTCATGCGTCCACATCAGCTTTGGTTCTTCTGTGTCACCTCCCTCAGCCTCTAGTGTTCCTGTCCCTCCAATAAGATTTCAGCATCAGAATTTAGGGTGAAGTTTCTAAGCAGGTAAAACAAACACAAAATGAATGGACTGTCCCTTAGGTTAGGAGGAAATGGAGTGGAGAGCTAGACTAGATGCAGAGTGTGTTGAGCCAGAAGGCTGGAAGTTTGAACACAGCTGCTGGAAGTTTGGGGCAGGAAGGTGAAGATTAAAGCTGCCCTAGTCGATGGCTTCCTAGGCTGTACCAAGGTAGAAGATCAGAGCGAGAATCATATGACTGTTCAAACAATTGGTCGGTCTTTCATTCATCGTCATTCATTTGTCATTCATTGGTTCTATCAATTTACTCCCATTTCCGGTGGTGGCTGCTTGTCTCTCTCCCTCCCTCAGGCTTCAACTTCCCTCTTCTGACTGTCATTCCATCCCAGCATTGGCACAGTGCCTGGCACGCAGTAGGTATTTAATAACTACTTGTTGAAAGAAGAACAAAGGGAAGTCGAGTGGGCAGACAGCCATGATAACACAAGTGAAGACATTTCAGAGAGATGTAGACCCGTCCACTCGGGAGGCTAGGCCTTCAGGGCCACTGTTACTCCAGGTGATGGGCTCATATGAACAACGGTTCTGGGAACAGCCCTGGATGGGAAATGCTTGATGTTTCTCAGACGGTGCCTATCACTGTGCCTCTGTTACTAACACCCATCCAAGGGAGGCTCAGCCTTCAAGGTACATACATCCCTTCTTGCCTTTTGCAGCTCCAGTGCCACGTGTACGATTACATATGCTGTGTAAATGCTTCTGTAGTGTTTATATGATTATACATTCAGAAGTGCCATTCTGCTTCCTCGCTGTGTCTCCTTCCATTTGTCACACTCCTATAAAAGACAAGGCTAGAGAGAGCATCCCGTCCATCAGTTTTGTTTCTGAGAGCAGGCCAGAGATTTACTCACTTTTTATTTTATGTGTGTTTTGTCTGCGTGTATGTGTGTGCCTTACACGTTTGCTTGGTACCCTCAGAAGCCAGAAGAGGATGCCAGAACTGGAGTTACAGAAGGTTGTGATCTGCTGTGCGGGTGCTGGGAACTGGACCCGGGTCCTTTGCAAGAGCAGCAATTGCTCCATCTCTTCAGCTCCCTCCTCAAGTATTTTAAATAATGGTGTCAGCAGACTAGCTTAGTAGTTAGAGGCACTTAATACCAGGCTTGACAACCTGAATACAGTCCCATGTTGGAGAGAGCCAAGTGTCCCAAGTTTGTTCCCTGACCTTCACATGAGTGTTGTAGCGCGCGCGCGTGCACACACACACGTAAATGTAATGTAAAAAATTTAAGGGTCAGCAAGATGGCTCAACCGATAAAGGCACTTATCACTAAGCCTGAAGACCTACATTCACTCCTTAGGCCCCACTGATGATGGAAGGAGAAAACCAACTCCAGAAAGCCATGGTGGGCACATACTCCCACCACAACACAAAAATGTGTAAGATAAGTAAATGCAATTTAAAAACTTAAAAATGTAAAACTATTATAAATGCCTAGGAAGAAGCTGATGTTTTGATTTCCCATAAATATCTGTTGAGTAAATGCAAAGGAAAACAAAGAGGTTTTTTTTGGTTGTCCCAAGTGGTATGAGGCCAAGCCCAAATGCCTGCTGTGCTCTGTGGGGGCTAGAGTCCCGCTGGCTTCCCCTCTGCTGTTCTAGGAAGAGTCTAGTTGATTCTATGTGAGTGAGTGGTGTGCTGTGGAATCTCCAATGTGTGGCACACCCCAGGTACGCAATAAATATTGGTTGGATTAATGAGTAAATGACTCTTTACCAGGCATTGCTGGTTCACCTCTGCATGTGGCATTGAGGTGGAAGTCTGTCAAAATACCTCAGAAGCTGGGCATACTGGAACACATCTGCAGCCCCAGCAATGGGGAGGTAGAGGAAAGAGAATCAGGAATTCAGATTCATCCTCAGCTACACAATGAGTCCTTGACTAGCCTTTGGGCTATGTGTGAAACTGTCTCAATAAACTGAACACAGTGCTGGACAGATGGCTCAGCAGTTCACAGCACTGGCTGCTCTTCCAGAGGGCCCAGGAGTGATCCCAGCACCCATTCGATGGTTCACAGTCATCTGTAACTTCATTTTCAGAAGATCCCATGCCTTCCTCTGGCCTCCGTAGGTACTAGAACACATGTAGTGCACAAATTTGCAGGCAAAACTCAACATGTATCATGCAATAAAAGGTAAGCAAAACAGAGTCAAACAAACCTGCTGGATGTGAAGGGGTATGTGTCAGGCAGCAGGGCAGGAGCGGGGTGCTGGGCTCAAGATGGCAATTTGGGTAACAAACAGATTTCTGAAGCAGTTTGCAGAATGAGACCTATTTGACCTCAGACACTCAGAGCTTCTGTTCCTGCTGGAACCCATAGGATGACTAATGAAAAGAAGAAAGCCAAAAACCTCACTGGCTTGGTGCAGCTGCCCAGGCCCTACCTCCAAGCAGTCAGTGGGCTGGGAAATGGGGGCAGGATCACCAAAAGCCCGTCATCACACTGTGTGCCAGTCTTCTGGGTGTGTGTGCTGCATCACCACCACCAAGGACAGGTCTCGCTCATCCTTAGACCACCCATATCCCTTCTAGAACTCAGTCTTAGTTAGGGTTTTACCTCTGTGAACAGACACCATGACCAAGGCAACTCTTATAAAAGACAACATTTAATTGGGGCTGGCTTACAGGTTCGGAGGTTCAATCCATTATCATCAAGTCGGGAACATGGCAGCATCCAGGCAGGCATGGTGCAGGAGGAGCTGAGAGTTCTACATCTTCATCTGAAGGCAGCTAGGAGAAGACTGACTTCCAGGCTGCTAGGATGAGGGTCTTAAAGCCCATGCCTACAGTGGCACACCCACTCCAACAAGGCCACACCCACTCCAACAAGGCCACACCCACTCCAACAAGGCCACACCCACTCCAACAAGGCCACACCCACTCCAACAAGGCCACACCTCCTAATAGTGCCACTGTTAGTGGCTGAGTCCCCCCCACACATTTGCTCCTTGCCATGCACTTCCCAACAACTCAGATGTGTATTCTGCTGAGTGTTCATGCAAGTGCGCATGCACACGTGGCTAGAGCCAGAAGAGAGGGGAAGAAAAACACAAGCCCAATGACATTCAGAGGTTGCCAGGCATCTAAATTTGGAATCTGGTGTGATCTGGAGTCAGCCAGCGGTCCTGAGCGTTTGTCTCAAACAGCCTGGGCAGAGTTCCCAGTGGCTAGTCCTCAGACCATGGGTATAACATAACACCAGACCAAGGAGGAGGCTAGAAAATGACGTTCCCACCCCATCTTCTCACCATAGTGACCACTTGTCTGTTTATTTGGGTTTATTCTTTCCAAATAGAAAATAATAAAAATATAGAAAGTTGAAAGATGAACAATGCTCTCCATTGTCCCCAGCGCTGCAAGACGCCTACGTTCTCAAGAGTGTTTCCAGTTGGGTGTGGTGATTCATGTGTGGTGGAGGGAGGAGGTCAGAGGTTAAAGGCCAGACTCAGCTATCTATAAAGCTTACTTCAGACTGGGCCATATGCAAACCTGTCTCTAAAAACAAACAAGCTGCTGCTGGTGGCATACATTTTTGATTCTATCACTCAGGAACCAGAGGAAGGCAGATCTCTCAGTCGGACGCTAGCTTGGTCTACACTGTGAGTTCCAGACTCGTGTCTTGGCATAGTTTTTTAGAAACTTCAGAAATGAGGCCGGGGCAATGGCTCAGTGGACAGTCAAGCATGAAGACTAGAGTTTGGATTTCCAGACCCCACATAGATGCTTGCTGGGCATGACAGTGCACTTGTAATCCCAACACTTGGGAGACAGAGACAGAGGATCCTACAAAGCTGGCTGACTAGAATAGCTCAAGTATGCACTGGGTTCAGTGTGAGACCCTGCCTCAGGAGGCGGAGACACCTGCCATCAACCTTGGGTCCTCACACACCCACATATGTGTCTCACACACACACACACACACACACACACACACCTCAAAACAGGGAAATACAACACAAGTTGTTTTGAACACAGTGGGGAAGAGAAACTTGTTTAGTCTAAGAATAAGAAATATTTCATGGGCTGGAGAGACGGTTCAGCAGTCAAGAGCACATAGTGCTGTTGCAGAGGATCAGGGTTCAGTTCCCAGCACCCACATGGCAGCTCACAACTGTCTGGAACTCCAGCTCCAGGGAACCTAATGCCCACTTCTGGGCTCTATAGGCTCCACATGATGCACACAAACTCATACAAGCAAATACACATATAAAATAAATAAATCTTTATTCATTTTTTAAAAAGATTTATTTATTTATTTTATGTATGCGAGTACACTAGCTGTCTTCAGACACACCAGAAGAGGGCGTAGGATTCCATTACAGATGGTTGTGAGCCACCATGTAGTAGCTGGGAATTGAACTCAGGACCCTCTGGAAGAGCAGTCGGTGCTCTTAACCACTGAGCCATCTCTCCAGCCCCCCAAATAAATCTTTAACAAGCAAAGTTTTCATATTGAAGTTTCATAAAACTAACCAGAGCAACCTCCATAGTGACTGAAGGGGCATACCATAGTTTGAAATGACACACCATAGGTGATCACTTAGTGTTTGGGGAGTCTGTAAGTGACTCTAGCTGGAGTCCTATTTATTTTAATCTGTGATTTGGCTGCTTTGTTTCCAGGGCCTAGAAAAGAGCTTCACACACTAAGTACTCAATAAATCTCAAGGGAAAGGAATGAATAGCCAAGCAGGCCAGCTCCAGTTTCAGTGAGAGACCCTGCCTAAAAAATATGAGGTGGAGAACAATCCTGATGTCAACCTCTGGACGGCACGCGCGCGCACACACACACACACACACACACACACCCCACACCATGCACGTGCACACACACACCACACACCATGCACACACACACACACCACACACCATGCACATGCACACGCGCACGCACACACACACACACCACACACCATGCACACACGCACACCTTTGATCCAGCTCTGCAGAGAACACATGCCACACAGCTTTAGGAGGAGCATAGCCTTTGAACAGCTCCGCCTGACAGGGTACTGTCAGCAGATTGATGACACAGGACTCAGAGATGACCCCTGGTGATGTCCTTGCTGTTCATTAGCCAGCAGGATAGGAGGGGAGATTTCTTCAGAACTTGAGGGATCAACTCCTTTGCCCTAAGACTTATTTGGAAAGATCCATTGGGGGCACAAGCAGCTCTTTGTGTGCTGGTTTCAAACATGGCTCCTGACTTGTAGCCCATACAATGGGCCTCTGTGTTTGTCCCCAGAAGACATCACAGATCTGTAGCAATGACACATGTTTTAATGTTTGTTTTTTTCCCAAAGCACCAGACCTGAGATGTCAGCAGAGTTCTCTTTGGAGAATCATCTACTTATCACTAAAAGACCTTGTTATACATTGTCCTCAGGACTGTGGTAACATCCTCCCACCTCCTGGAAGACTGTTGTCTCTTTTGTAGTCTTTCAGGGTATACTACAGACTAGAGGCAAGCCAAAGATACAGGACAGTGACAATCAGCACAGTCTCTTTCCCTGGGCTGGTCTGCTACCAAGTGCCTGGAATCCAACCGGGACTCCAAGAGCAAGGACTACCAGGGAAGAAGTGCCCACTCTCCATGTGCCCAGCCAGCAGCAGGCTTTGCAAGGCTTAGCATGAGCACGAGGTTCCTGGAACTACTGATAAAGAACCTGCAAAGAGAAGATTCCCAGCTACTTGCAGCAGGAACGTGGATGCATGAAGTTTTCAGGCACATTCAGGGTTCCAGCCACCCTTTCCTTTGCGTCTCCACTCTGACCATCAGCAGAAAGCAGAGAGGGGAGCTGAGCCAGTGATTGTGCCTTCTCATTTCTAAATGAGAGAGACAGAGACAGAGACAGAGAGAAAAAGAAGAGCGAGAAGCAGACAGACAGACAGACTGACTGGCTGACGAATGAACCGACTCTAATCATTGTGGGGCTGGTAAGTATCAGGACAGGCCTGTTGGCTGGAGGCCCCAGGATGAACTGATGCTGCATCTTGAATGCATAGGTTGTTTGGGGGCAGAGTTCATTCTTTATTGGAGGATCTTGGGCTGCTTTCTTTTAAGGCCTTCGACTGAACGGATGAGGTCTGCTGCACTACATGGAAGATGAACTTGATTCAAAGCCCACTGACTTACACACTTCTCACATCTGGCCAGTGGGTGTAGCTCAGCTGGTGCAGGGCTTGCTTAGCAGACACGAGAACCTGGATTTGATCCCTGGCGCCCCGTAAACAAACTGTGCATGGTAGCACATGCCTTTGAGCTCAGCACTGGGGAGGTGGAGGCAGAAGGATCAGAGTTCGAAGTCACCCTTGGCTACACAGTGAGTTCACTGTGATATATAAGTGGTGTTTAACCAAATGACTAAATGCCATAATTTAGCCAAGTCACAGTCACATAAAACTAACTAGGTCAACCTCCATAGTGCCATAGACCTAGATAGATCACCTGTGGATAGTCACTCACCATTTGGGGGCTCTGCATTTGAAAAGTAGCCACCTTTTCTGTGATAGCTACTCTCGCTGGAGTCCTATGTGCTTTAATCTGTGATTTGGCTGTTTTGTTTTCAGGGCCTAGACAAGAACCTCTCACACAGTAGGTACTCAATAAACCTCAGGGGAAAGATATGAATAGGAAGGATAGCAATGCCCACAGGCCGAGTCTGAAACCACTCAGGAGGCGCTTCCATGTGTGAAGCTTAACGAGATGGCACAGGTCCCGGGCCTGCTGGCACACAAAGCTGGCCCTGCTAGCTGACGTCACCTCAAGAGCGCTTTAATCACTACGGTCATTGTTGTCTTGCAGACTTGTCCTCCTACACAGCAGCCATGAGCCTTGCCGGAAGGTTGGGGCCATTCCAGTTAGCTGGATTCCCTGGTGCCTGACACAAACCAAGCAGCTCCATAAAGCACTAAATGATGGAACAAATCAGTCCACAGCCTTATCCCTAATCCTTCAAGATCTTCGACAGCTTCCAAAGGACCATTTCAGCTTTTGCTTCTAATTTCTCTCCACAGGAGTAAATGCACATCAATGGTGCTGAGGTGGTCCACACTGCCTGGCCCTTCATAGTGACCAGACTTCATGCTCCTTGCACATTTCAGTCTCTTTCTGTCCTGAGCCTGGGTCTCTGCACAGCTCCCTAAATCACATAGAGGGCAGAACCTCTTGTGATCCTGAGGGATTTATGGATACCCGCTCACTGTTCCTGGAGTTTTTACAGTAACTTAGATCCATTAGATGACTGCTTGGAGAAAGATTAAAATAGTGGTGAGCCGATAGTGAGGCTCTGTCCTACTGTAGCTCTGTTGATTATGGTTGGTGCCTTGGGGGAGCTGTCATCCCAGCCTGGGGAGGGGAGAGTCAGAGGGGTGAGAGTGGGTCTGGGACAAACCTGAGGAGGACAGCCATGTTCTCTGATGAGCTTATCCCTGAGAGCTCCCCGATGAAGCTGGAAACCTTTGGATGCCAAGGCTAAACATCTTCTCCCTCACATGGCTTCTGGAAAAACAAGAAAGAGGGCCACTGAGGAAGTCCGCAGATGTGAGGTCACCACGAAGGGGGACCCTGACATCTTCATTTATATTTGAGTTTTTAAACATGTTTTAAATTTAGTGTGTGTGTATGTGTGTGTGTGTGAGAGAGAGAGAAAGCAAGAGAGATAGACAGAGACAGAAACTGAGAGACACAGAGACTGAGAGAGAGAGAGAAAGAACATGAGAGTGTGTGTGCGTGCACACATGTGTGTGAGGTACCCTCAGAGGCCAGAAGATGGTATTGGATCCCTTTGAGAGCAGTTGTGAACTGCCCAGTGTTGGCACTGAGACCTAAATTTGGGTCCTTGGGAAGAGCAGTCAGCACTTTTACCCGCTGAGCCATCTCTCTGGTCCCCCAGTTTGAACTCTGAAAGCACTGCAGGTTACATTTTTGGAGTAGCACATTTTGAGCTAGGGAGATGACTCGGTCAATAAAAGCCTTGCCATGCACATAAGGGTTAAATAATAATATAAACAATAAACTAAGAATAATAACGTTTTAAAATAGCCTTTTACAAAACAATTAGGCAGGTTAATGCACACCGTCTCGATGCGTCATTATACAGCTGTTACACGTTTGCAAAGCTGTAGGCAAGGAGAGAAAGCACAAAGCAAGAGGGCTCCGTGGGTAAAGGCATTTGCTAGAATGGTCACACCGTAGGAGAGAACGCTCACTCTGGTGTACACCTATGCACACGCACACACACAATAAACAAACAAATACCTTCCAAGGAAGTAACACATGAAACATACATGCTCCTTAAGCATGTGCAAGCCCTGTTTACCTAAGACAACTTTTTATACAACCTCAGGTTTATAAAATACACAATAGGGCTGGTGAGATGGCTCAGTGGTTAGAGCACTTGCCATTCTTGCAGAGGACCCTGATTCAGTTCCTAGCACCTACAAGGTGGCTCGCAACTGTCTGTACCTCTGAGGTTCCAGAGGATCAGATGCTCTCTTCCAGTTTTCAAGGGCACTGGATGGGCATGGTATACAGACATGGATGAAGGCAAATGTACACACACACACACACACACACACACACACACACCCCTTAAAGATTATACAAATAAAATAGCTATACAAACCAAACATCTTCTTGAAATAATAAACTCGTAGCAGAGTTTTCCCCGTCCAATTAATTTAAATAGTAATAAAACAAGAAGCCTGTGATTGGTCAGGGGAAAGGGAGGCGGAGCTAAGAGTTTGAGAGACAGGGATAGACACAGGAGGGGGAGCAGGAAGGAAGATGGAGGGAGAGGAAGACCATCCAGGTTCCGCGTGGTTTTGAACAGCCACAGGTAGTTATGAATATCATGAAAGAATAGAACGATTGTGATAACTTGTCTAATCTAGATGGGCAGCTTGTATCGTTATCAATTGGCTCTGAAATTATCGTGTTGGCGCCCTGCGAATTGAGAATTTATTGATATAGAAATCTGACTGATTAATTATAAGCATCTAGAATTTTAATTCGCTGGATTACTGGGATTTGGGACCGCTGACCACAGGGAGTGGATGGCTGAGAAGGTATGGGCGGCTCTGAGGCAGGCGAACTGGAGCTGGGAAGACCACCACACAGAGGCCAGCCTAGAGGCGGCAGGACCGAGAGCAGAGAGTAATTCGAAATAGCCCTGGAACTTGCTGATCCTTTTTTATTATTTACAGCAACAGGTGTTGGTTTTTTTTTCTTTTTGAAACAATTATTTGATAAACAGGTAATTTTACTATTTATTTTAATTTTTAAATTTATTTGTTTTTTGTGTATGGGTGTTTTGTCTACATGCACGTTAAGTATATCTACACATATAAAGAAGCTAAAAGAAGAGCCTCCCGTCTTAGTGTTTCCATTGCTGTGAAAAGACACCATGACCAAGACAACTCTTATAAGGGACAACATTTAATTGGGGCTAGCCTACAATTTCAGAGGTTCAGTCCATTATCGTCATGGAGGGAAGCATGGCGGCATCCAGGCAGACATGGTGCTGGAGAAGGAGCTGAGAATTCTCCATCTTGTTCCAAAGGCAGGCAGGAGGAGACTGTCTTCCAGGCAGCTAGGAAATGGGTCTCAAAGCCCACCTCCACAGTGACACACTTCTTCTTTTTTTTTTTTTTGGTTTTTCGAGACAGGGTTTCTCTGTGTAGCCCTGGCTGTCCCGGAACTCACTCTGTAGACCAGGCTGGCCTCGAACTCAGAAATCCGCCTGCCTCTGCCTCCCAAGTGCCAGGTCAACACACTTCCTTCAACAAGGCCACACCTATTCCATCAAGGCCACACCTCCTAATAGTGCCACCCCCTGGGCCAAGCCTATTCAAACCACCGCACTCTCCAAATGCTAGCTAGCAGCTGTTGTCTCTGTGTGGTAAGATTATTTGTTAACTGTTTCTATTATTATATTTTTCAAAATGTGTTTATTATGATTGTGTGTGTGATCCAAAACTGTGAGCAAAGTCCCTCTTTCTCTGCTGCTGATGATTATCTCGGGCGTTTAGACTGCATTGGAAAGCTCTCTAGCAGAGAGTCTTCCAAGCAAGACAAGACACATTTGCGACTAGGTTCCGATATGGTATGCAGGTTTGATGCCATCCCTACAGAGGTGCTAGTTCCTGACTAAATTGATCCTCAAGGAAAGCTATGGAACAGCCATGTCTGGGGCCGGGGCTGTGGTACTGAACGTGCTGTGTGATTGTAATTGTCAAGTCTGATGAGATTTGGGATGACCTGGAAGATGGGGTTCTGTCCTGGCCTTTAAGTTAGTTGAGGTGGGAGATTCATCCCAACCGTGGTGAGATAATTCGTGGATGAGAATCTTGGCCTGTACAAAATGGTGAAATGAAGCTGTGCCCCAGCCTTCGTGGCTTTTGTTCCTGATGGTGGGTGTGATGTGGCTGGTTACTCCAAGCTCTTGCAGCCTTGGCTTCCTGCCATGGAGGACCTCCGCACTTCCGCTGAGAACCAGGACAAACCCCCTTTACCCACATTGCTCTTTGTCAGAGTACTTTACCATGGCTATGGGTTGGTCAGGAAGAGGAGGGACCCACCAAGGGGAAGGGTGGGAGAGGAACAGGCAACTGTACCCAGGACGTGAGGACGGAGAACATTCCAGAACTGAGTCATAAAATCCACTACATGCCCTGTGATAAAAAGGACTGGGTGCTGGGGGTGTTGGATGGATTAAATAGTAGGGCTTGGTGGTGACCATCACTAGAGCGCTTTCATGGTGACATCTGTGTGCACGGTGGGTGGCAGAGTAAGCAGTAAGTAGGGTGTGGCTTACGCTGGTAGAGCTAAGCGTTGATGCTAGTGTTAGAGAGGGCTTTGGGGATACCTGTGTCATAAGAATCACTCAAGGAGGCTCAGAAAAAGCCTGGGGTTTAAAGAAATAGACAAAAAGACAGAGGAGCTTCTCACTGCTCCAGCTCAAAGTCATTCCCAAGAGATGTAAAGAGGAAGGCACAGCGCCGTAGAGTCTGCAGGACAGAGATGCTTTTGTCTCTTTCACAGAGTGATTGGTCTGGGGATAGAGTAGAGTTGATAGAGTACCAACCTGGTGTGTGCAGAGCCCTGAGTTGGCTCTCCAGAACCATGGAAACTAGGCGTGGTGATGCACATCTGTCATTGTAGCATCTGGGGAGGTAAGAGGAGCAGAAGTTTGATGCCATCCTTGGCAGCACGTCGATGTCAAGGTTGGCCTGGATACATAAGACCTTACCTCAGAAGGCCAAAATCGGGTCCTGGAGAGATGACTCAGCAGGTAGAACCTTACCGCACAAGTATGAGAACCTGAGTTCTAATCCCCAGCACCCATGTACAAATCCAGGTTTGGTAGTGAGTACCTGTAATCCCAACCCTGGGAAAGCAGAGATTCCTGGGTGCTCCCTGGACAGTTAGTCCAGCCAATCAGTGAGCTCCAGGCTCAGTGACAGACCCTGTTTCAAAGAGTAAGGTGGAGAGCCATTGAGAAAGATATTTAACATTGACCTCTGGTCTCCACAATGCATAGGGGGCACACATACTACTTCATGTACATATGCAAATGCTTATTTATATACACTATAGTACACACACACACACACACACACACACACACAGTACCCCTCACTTTCCCCACCTCCACTGCCCAAACCATATCACCCCAGGATGAATCAGCCTTTAGTCTTTGTGTGCCAAAGACTCCTTTTACTCCATGATCCCTGTATTTTTGAATGGTTGCTTTTTCACTAGTATGTTTTGTTTTAAGACATGGTTTCACGGGGTAGCCCTGGATGACCTGGGACTCACTAGGTAGACCAGGCTGGCCTTAAACTCAGACATCTGCCTGCTTCTGCTTCTGAGTTCAAGGCTAATCTTGGTACATGGTGAGTTCTAGGCCAGCCAGTGCTACACAGTGAGATCCTGTCTAAAAACAAACAAACAATAGGCCTGAAGAGATCATTCACTGGGTAAAGGTACTTGCAGCCAAGCTTGACAATCTGAGTTTGATCCCCAGGACCCACATGGTGGAAGGAGAGAACCACCTCTCACAAATTGTTCTCTGACCTGCACACACATGTTGTGGTATGTGTGAAGTCATCCACCCACGTGCACAAAATTTACAAATAGAATTAAAAATGCAGGTGGGGGTGGTGCACACCTTAAGTCCCAGCACTCAGAAGGCTGAGGCAGGTGGATCTCTGAATTCAGAGGCTGGCTTGGTCTACAGACTGAGTCCCAGGACAGCCAGGGCTACACAGAGAAACCCTGTCATGAAGAGGGGTGGGGACAGGCATAGCTCACACTTGGATAAAAATACTAAAATAAAAAAAAAAAATCAAAATAAATGACAAGAACCACAGCAACCAAAACAAAAAGAATGAAAGGATAGTGCTCAGGGACAGCTGAACGTGTGGGCCAGTCATCAGGTGCTGGGAGAGACCAGGGAAAGAGGGAAATGACAGGTTCTTCTCCCCCAGGACCCGACCTGCCTGGTTACCCGGAAGGCCATCCTGTGCTAAGTGTTGTGTTCGACCCATGGACAGTCAGTCTGAGCCCCAGATATGTCCCTTGGTGCAGAGGTGCAAAAAGTTTGGACACAAAAGCCTGGTGCACAGAAGCGTGTGCCCTTCCCCCAGCCTGGAGCGGGACAAACAACCTGGCTGGAGCCAGTCTGGCCTCTCTGCATTTGCAACTTCCTACGGGAACCTTGAGGGGTCAACCGCCCGCTGAGCTTGCTGAAACAAAGGATGGGGTCGTTGGGCTTTCCCTTTGTAAGGAGCACAGATCAGTAACGTTGTCTCGGCTTCATTCTTCTCTCGCACCCAGTCCCCTTTTCATTTCCATCCTCCCTTTCAGGAAGACCGGGTTCATCCATGGCTGCTGGACAGCTACAGGAGCAAACACCCAGAAGTGGATAAAGGTCTCTAGAAATGTCTCCTGGGTGCTGGAACTGAAAATCTAAGCTTGCATAAGACCACAGTGGCTGTCCCCATCCTGAAGTGTTGGAGCAGACATCAAAAGTGGGGGTGGAGGGAGCTGAGGCCGAAAGCAATCCAGACCACATCGTTCACAGGGAGCAACAAGTCACAGCCAGTTCGGGGAAGTCTGCCATCTACAAACATATATATTGCGATTTGGGTTTAAATAGGGAGGTGTTCTGGAGTGAGGGGTGTGTCTATATTTCTTTTTTGTTGCCAGTAAAACAGTAATTACGATAGAAACGCCAGTCAATAAATAAATAAGTAAACAATGAATAAACCATCAACTGCCGCCTCACGTTTCCACTGACAGCAGGAATAGAAGTTTTGAGCAGATCATCAAAAAAAAAAAAAAAAATAATGACGGAGCTGTGAGAGGAGGAAAGAAGAGGCTGCACTTGACTGATACTGCCATGGGGTCCGGTCACAGCAGAGGCTGGCAGGGCTGGTTTGATGTGAGGGGATAAGGAGGGAGGCCTTCCAACAGGCTGAGCCCCAGCAAGATCTAGGCTTTACAGACTCGGAGTTGGTCTCCTGAGGGATGAGGTGAAGTGTCTGGTTTTATTGAAAATTGGACCGTGTGAAAGAGGGTCAAATTAAGGGACCTTTCTCAGCAGTTACCTGGGGGACCTCTTCTCTCTAATTACTAAGATTGTGCAGTTAAAACGAGCCCCATTGTTCTGCCTGCTTCTGAAAAGGCAGCCTTCTCTCAAAAGGCTTCGGGAATGCAAAGCACCAGGCTTATCTGGTGATGTCTGAAGTGGTTCATCTACACGGAGAGCGAGGGAGCAGAGGCTTGTCAGGTTAATTGCTACTACAGAAAAAAATAATAAAATAAAACAACCCACCAACCTGCTGGGAAAATACACTGGGAAACACACATACGGCTTTAGAAATAATTTTAAAATGTGTGTGTGAGAGACAGAGAGAGGAGGGGGGCAGACAGACAGACAGACACGGAGAGACAGACAGAGGCATGCCAAGGGAGTGTGGAAGTCAAAGGACAACAAGGCATCAGTTTTCTTTTTTCACCATGTGACTTCTTGGGATTGAACTCAGGTTGGCAGAAAGCACCTGCATTTTACCGGCTGAGCCATCTTACAGGCTTAGATACATAAAGCTGCAATAAACTGGCCAGGTGGTAATAGCGCACGCCTTTAACCCCAGCAGAGGCAGGAGGATCTCAGTTCCAGGCCAGTCTGGTCTATAGAGCGAGTTCCAGAACTGGACTGTCAGGGTTACACAACAGAACCCCGTCTCAAAAAACAAATAAACGAACAAACAAACCCTGCAAATAAATTAAAATTGTGACTATAATTTTGCTTTCCGTGAATTGAAGTGGTTAAGGATGTAGAAACTAGGGCTGTAAGTGACCTGATGTAAAAGCACTTGCTGCATTAGCCTGATAGCATAGCTCACATCCCAGAAATCTGCGGGGAAAGCTGGACCCTGCACTGTAGCCCCAGTGTTCCAAGTACTGGGAGATTGTAAGTGAAGGTGGAAGACTCACCTGGAAGCTCATGGGCAGCTCAGGTAGGTGGCAGGTAGGTGGCCTCCGGTCATTCTTTTGTTTTGTTTTGTTTTGTTTTTTCGAGACAGGGTTTCTCTGTAGCCCTGGCTGTCCTGGAACTCACTCTGTAGACCAGGCTGGCCTCGAACTCAGAAATCCACCTGCCTCTGCCTCCCAAGTGCTGGGATTAAAGGCGTGTGCCACCACTGCCCAGCCTCCTCCGGTCATTCTTTGCCTTGTTCTTTTGTCTCAGGGTATCTTGCTGAACCTGAAGCTCATCCCATTGGCTAGCCTATCCAGGAATCTGTTTTCCTTATCCCAAGCTTCGAGACTACAGGTGTGCTTTACAGCATCCGGCTTAAAATATATATATATATATATTTCTATGTAGGTGTGTCCCTGGGTGTGTACATATGTGTACCAGCTGCGCATGGAAGTCAGAAGAAGCATCAGATCCTCTAGAACTAGAGCTACAGACCATTGTGAGCTGCCTGGTGAAACGGGGAACTGAACCCAGATCCTCGGCAAGAGCAGCCAGTGCTCTTAACCCCTGAGTTGTCTCTCCATCTCCCTTTATAATGAGAGTTCTGCGGACGCAAACGCAGGTCCTCTTGCTTTTGAGAAGGGACTTTATAAATTGAGCCAACTCTTTAGCCCCTTATAAACGTGTTTTGATCGTGAAAATGCTCCTTCATTTACAGAATGAAAACGTATTTTCAAGTGTCCCCCGCCTCTCTCCCGCTCCTTGTCTAGACTTTGTCTCCTGTTCCTCTCCTTCTCTCCCTCCTGTTCCTCGGTTTTGGAATACCATAGGAACACTTGGCTTAAGCTCCAAGGGATGCTGAGAACCCTTAGGAAGCAGTGGTTCACATTCATTTAGCAGGATAATCCCTGTTTCCTGCAGGCACATCCTGCCATCTGAGCACCCACCCCTGGGGAGCAGCAGCCCCAGCAGACAGAACTTGACTTTGATATCCTAGGACCCATGTGTGATTCCTCCTCACTCCCTCACAACCCCACCCCATCAGTGGTCTCCAGAAGCCTAGAGTAACTGCCTACCCTTCCCTCTCCCAGGATGGTGATGATAAATTCTGTTTTCTAAGGCATTTGAGAACAGTGAGGGAGCTCCCATGCAAGAGACTGCCACACGGCGGGAAGCATGTGTAGTGACAACCTACTAGACGCTCTGCTCTGGGGCTGTGTGGTTAAGATGACCTAACAGCTATTCTTTCAGAGGGTCAGATGTTAATTCCCAGCACTCGCACGGCAGCTCAAAACCATTTGCGGTTCCAGTCCCAGATGATCCAATGCCTTCTTCGGGCCTCTTCAGGCACTGTGTGCATGTGGTGCCCGCACAGACACACACAGGCAGAGCACTCACACACAGAAAATAAAAAATAAAGGAGAAGGGCTGGAGGGATGGTTCAGAGGTTAAGAGCGCCGACTGCTCTTCCGAAGGTCCTGAGTTCAATTCCTAGCAACCACATGGTGGCTCACAACCATCTGTAATGAGATCTGCTGCCTTTTTCTGGGGTGTCTGAAGACAGCTACAGCGAGGGGGGCCGGAGCAAGAAGAAAAAGTATCTGAAGACAGCTACAGTGTACTTACATATAATAAATAAATAAATCTTTAAAAAATTAAATAAAGGAGAAAAGTGCTGGGCCTCTCTCTCTTTGTCTCTCTCCTCTCTCTGTCCCTCTCTATCTGTCTCTGTCTCTCTGTCTCTTTCTGTCTCTGCCTATCTGTCTATTTCTCTATCTCTCTGTCCCTCTCTGTCTCTGTCTCTCCCTTTCTGTCTCTGTCTGTCTGTTCCTCTCTCGTTTTCTGTCCCTCTCCCTCCCTTTCCCCTTTCCCTCCTTCTCCCCCACCCCGTGTGTGTGTGTGTGTGTGTGTGTGTGTGTGTGTGTGTGTGTGTGTAGGGCCCTGGCTGTCCTGGAACTCTCTGTAGACCGCAACCGGCTTCAGTTCCTCTCTTATCTCTGAGAGTATCACCTGGTTGGCCTGGGACCAGAGCTGTGTGTTTCCGGAGGAGTTGGGGTGGGGGTGGGCAAATGGATCGTCCAAGTACAGAGAGGATAGCTTTTCTTCCCTGTGTTACTCAGGTGATAGAGACCTGGAGTGTGCTCATGGAAGTGTGTGTGGTAGGAAGGGTGCAAGGCATGAGAAGAAGCTAGGCTTGGGGGCAGGACATTTGAGAAGCACCGGAGCTGAGGTAGGATGCTCTCCTAGATGTCTATTTGGATCTGTGAATTCAGCCAACATTCATATGAACCTAACAGAGAACCTAAAGCTCAGATATTTTCCCTAACCTAAACTAGTACTTGTCAAAGGACCTCATTCGATTTGTCCAGGACCTTCTGGGCCCTCAGTGAGAAGATAAAGAACAGGAAGCTGCATCTTGGGCTGCAGCTTGCTGGTGTGGGGTCTCACTGGGACTGACTCTCAGCCATGTTTTGGGGCCAGAGAGTTGGCTCAGCTGTTCAAGAGCCCTTGTAGCTCTTGCAAAGGACCCAGAGCCATATGGTACCTCGTAACCATTTATAACTCCAGCTTGAAGACTTCTTATGCCCTTTCCAAGCTCACACCTACCGCCCACATGTTCTCATTCCTAATGCAGGTAAACATTCAAACTCACAAAATAAAAATAAATAAATAAATATGAATTAACAAGGACCCAAGTTCGAGCCCCAGAACGCACATCAACATGTTGGGTGGTAGTTTCCGCTTGTAATCTCAGCGCTGAAGAGGGGAGACAGAATCCTTGAAGCTCACTGGCCAGCCAGGCTTCCCTAATTAGTGAGCTCCAGGCCAATAAGAGACTGTCAAAGGAGCTGGATAATGCTTCTGAGGGTGACCCCTGTGGAGGAAAAGGGAGGGAGGGAACTTCAGGGTAGTGGAGCTGAGAGTTGGCATGCTCTCCCATGGTCATGCTAAAAGGCAAGGTCATGAGCTTAAGCTCCCAGGCTCTGAGTCTGTCCAGGCTGGGCTATGAGGAGAGCTCATCCTCTACCAAAGCCTGATTCTCCAAGCCCTGCCAGCTTAGCCTGGCTCACAGGTCTACATCACTCCGATCTTAACGCAGGACTAGAGAGCCAGAGGTCCTTGCTGGTCCCGTGGCAAACAAGAGAAGCAGGTTCTGGTCTAGCAGACATTCCAAGAACATCTAATCTGTCTTGCCCTTGACTTCCTCCCTGGCTCTCTTCTGTTTCCAAGACTTGGGCCCAGTGAGAGGGTGTGAGAAAGAAGAGAGGCGTACAAGGACTATCTTGGCTGTGCAAACAATGTGTGGGCTCAGGGTAAGCCAGGTGGACACCCTCAGATTCCTAGCCTCATCCTAAAACAGGATCACCAATGTCAAGGTGTTCCCAGAAAAGCTCTGTCTTGGCTTTTCTTCCTCTGGGCGGGTTCCAGGCTAAGGGTGGGTGAGAGCCAGCTGACCCCTCACTTCACTGCCTAGGCCTTTGCTCACCAGAGACCCTGCCTCCCCCATGCATCAGGGTCTAAGAGGAAGCTGTGAGGAGGCACTTGGCCAGAGGGATTTTACAAAGCCTCTTAAAACCTCCCAGGCCACAGCTGACCCAGAGCCCTTCCTGCTCCCAGAACTGAGGGAGGAACAGGTCTAAGCATGAAATGCATGGGCATTTTGTGGAGTCTGACCCAAACGGAGTGCCCCTCCCCCCACCCTTCTTGTCAGCCAAGGAAGGTGTTGGGACAGCAAGTCTGTGGATATGCCCTTCACTGGGGTGGTCAGAGGCAAACAGCCGTGCTTGGATGGGTATGTCCCCTGAGAAGCCATGTTTCCCTTCAAACCCTCTCTCCCCATATAGCTCTGGGACAGAACGACCATAAGGCCACTATCTGAGCAAAATTTTCAAGAAGGTAAATGCCAGACTCTTCCAGCCTGTGTTTGTGGCACCACATTTCTCTTTTGTAGCCAAGACTGCCTCAGGGCAGCCCTGAGTGTGAGAGAGAGAGACAGACATAACAGACAGTGAAGGGGTATGTGTGCTGAGTGTGTTTGAGTGTTTGTGAGTGTGTGTAGGTGTGGTGTGTGTGTGACTATGTGTGAGTATGTTTGTGTGTATGTGTGTATGTGTGACTATATGTGTGACTATATGTGTGAGTGTGAGTTACCGTGAGTGTGGTGTGTGTGACTGTGTGTGAGTTACCGTGAGTGTGACAGTGTGTGAATGTGTAAGTGTGTGAGTGTATGTGTGTGTGTATCTGCATGCATATATACACATACCCAAGAAAGTACTTACCCGGTAGAAACCCTGAAGAAAGCAAAAACATGCCCTGTGTTCCATTCTCCAATGACACCTTTAAGTATACAACAAATAGGTAAAAAGCCCATTTAGCTTTTATGCTTCCAGTTCACGGTATTCATTCCAGTTAATTGCAGTGATCTTGAAACACATGCATTTAATGATGCTCTCCTTTTCCCTGTTCACAGTGCACCCCTGGTCCATCTCTCTTTTGGGCCACTGAGCTCAGCAGTTTGGCTAGACAGATCCCAGGGAGGCCATCGTGGAGGAGAATGTGGGGCCGGGACTATGGATGTTTAGCAGAGTGAGGCTTCATCAGGTTGGAGAGGGACCTGGGATGGGCCAGAGAGAGCTAGGGCAGGTAAGAAATGTGACAGGGGCTGAGGTGGGGTAGGCTTTCTCCCCAGCAGAGGAATCCCATATTGGGAAGAGACAAACCTGGAAAGAAGTGAATAAACTCAGAGCCTTCATTGATTCAGGAACTTGGGATAGTTTATTGATGAAAGGAGAGGTACAGTCAAGAAGGGCTTAATGCTTTCCCAGGCATCTGCCTCCGCTTAGACTGGAGGCTGAAGAAGTCAGGAGATAGAACATGAGGGTGGGTCAGAGTCAAGCTCCTGTAGTGGCACACGAGCTGGGTCTGGAGCCTTCCTCCTCCCACCCTCCACCCCCCCTCCCATGCATACATATGTTTATGTGTGTGCATGTATGTAGATGTGTGTATGCACTTGTACACGTGTGGTGTGAGCACGTGTAAAACAAAGGTCAACATTGGATGTCTTCCTCAATTACTTTCTACCTTGTTTTTTTGAGACAGAATCCCTCACTGAGCCTGGAGCTCAGCAGTTTGGCTAGACAGATCCAGGGAGGCTGGGATTACAGGCACACACCGCTGAGCCGGCTTTTATGTGGATACTGGTGACTAAACTTGGGGCCTCTTGGTAATGACTGGCCAGTCAACAGAGCCACGGGTCAGTTCAGGGTACTGCTCACCGGCAGCCCATGACTCAGTAAGAACCATTGTGATCCATAGCTGGCATCTGGCGAGTGCTCAATAAAAAGACTTCAAAGTGATGGTGGTAAGCGTGTAAGGGAAATAAGGGTCAGAAGGAGGAATATGTTTTCAACACCAAGATGGCAATTCAACCCCAACACTGCTAAAGAATTTTAAGTCTATTCAGAATTAAACATGTGTTAGTTTTGTTAGGCTAGCAGGGACACAGAGCTTAGGCCTGCTGGCAGCCTGAGGAGTCTCCTTCCCACTTAGGGACATCATGAAGATAAAGCCAGATCCACAAAAAAGTATTTGAGGACAAACCAATGGAAGCAAAGCCAGTTTATTAAGCAGAGTTAAAGACTGGCCTGTGCCTTAGATTTAAAGCAAAAGCTCCACACCATGGGTGTGTGCTTCTCAAAAGACTCTTCAAGATATGTGTCTTTAAAAGTGCTATATAAGCCAGCAGTGGTGGTATACACCTTTAATCCCAGCACTCAGGAGGCAGAAGCAGGCAGATTTCTGAGTTGGAGGCCAGCCTGGTTTAGAGAGAGTTCTAGGGCAGCCAGAGATACACAAAGAAACTCTGTCTGGAGAAAAACAAACAGACAAACAACAACAAAAGCAGCATTTACAAATTATATATATTTACTTATTTCTTTTAAAGAATTACTTTTGGAGGGCTGGTGTGCTGGCTCAGAGGTTAAGAGCACCCACTCACTGCCTTTGCAGAGGACCTGAGCTCCCAACATCCCCAAGGTGGCTTAACATTGCCAGCTTCAAGGGATCCAATGCTCTTGTCTGGCCTTTTTGGGCATCTGCATGAAAATGTTTACACACACACACACACACACACACACACAAATTTCCTTGGAAATGGAATCATAAAGAAGTTTTCTGTAGCACATTGTTTGAGTTTGGGAAAGAGAGGCACCCTGGCGTGTTAAACTGACAGCTGTAAACACTGTAGCCCTAAGTAGGCATAGTTCATTTTTTAAATTGGACAGTTTTTAAAATTGTGCTTGTTGCTATGTGTGCTGGATGTGGGTGTGGCTATGTCACTGGACTGTTTTGGAGGTCAGAGAGCAACTTTGTGGTCCTTATTTCTTCTTCCTCCTCCTCCTCCTCCTCCTCCTCCTCCTCCTCCTCCTCCTCCTCCTCCTC
>JADRCH010000053.1:5433362-5484537 GCA_019843965.1 Rhynchomys soricoides | reverse complement strand
TAAACACACATACACACACTACACACACATATACATACACACACATGCATACACCACACATATACACACCACACACACACACTTATAAACACACATATACATAAATATATACACACACACACCACATCACACATACACACACATCCAAACAAACAATCAAACTCTCTGTATCGCCCAGGGTTGAGGCAGGAAGGGAATCTCAGAAAGAGAGCCCGAGTTACCTAAGGTCAGGCTCAAGACAGCCAGACACAGACGGGAGGAAATGCTGGTGAATAAGATCCACCTCGAAACGAACATAAATTACAGCTAAGATTCCACCCGGGTACTCTGATGACATGAACCAGGAGAACAAAGCAGAGAGAGAATTTTAAATGTCAGCGCTCCGCTCCTCTGTGGAGTTTACGACTTTGTTATTTATTCTACGTGGGCTGGGACACGTGATCCCCCGAGTTTGGCAGAGCTGTGGACTTCTGGTCCCTCTCCTGCTGGGCTCCACACCCCATCACCACGGCTGTTTGAATGGTTTCTCTCAGACTTGTTAGAGGGGAGAAGAGAATCTGTTCTTTCTCTCCCTCCTTTAAAATGTGCATCATCCATAATCATGGCAGACCAGGAAAAAAGCAGAGGAGGCTGAAGCAGAAGAAACTGTAGGTGGGTCGGCCTCACTGGTTGAGAACCTCTGAACACTCCCATGGGGTACTCTTCGCACCTCCACTCTTTGGGTTTGCTTTTGGGTCTGTGAGCTGCCAAGCATGGTATCTGGATAGACAGCTTGGCCAGTTCACCAGTTCAGTGCTTGCCTTCCAAGCATGAGGACCTGAGTTAGGTCCCCCAGACCTCAGGTAAAAAGCCAGCTGAGGTGCCTCACACTTGTAATCCCCAGTGTTGGTGAGGTGGAGACAGGAGGATTCTTGGAGCTTGCAGACTAGCAGCTTTCCAGATGAGTGAGAGACCTTGTCTCAAACAAAAAGTTGGAAGGTGCCCGGGGAGTGACACTGGAGGTGGTCCTCCTGCCTCATGCTCTTACACGTAAATGCTTGTGTGCACTTGCACATTTACACACCCTTCCCACAGATGTATATTTGCACCTACCCCCCAAATGCTTGTAGCCAGTTGCTAAGTGCTGCAGTTGTCAGAAGCCTCCCCTCTCTATTTGAAGCCTGGGCCTGCCTTGCCAGAGGCCCAGGTGTTTCTCTGCAGGCTCAAGGAAGAGGCCTGTGAGGCACAGTGCCAAGTCTGGATAGCCACAGCCTGGTCATATTTCACGTTTATGCCCGCCTAGCTTCCTTCCGCTTTCTGAATGGGAAATTCAGACAGTGGTCTGAGCTTTCGAAGAAGTTTCAATTTCACGTCTTTAAAATCAAGACGAATGAAGCATGTTTGCAGATTTTTTTGCCCACAAAAGGTATGCAGGGATCAGGCAAAGTGACCAGTGGGGTTACTCACAGATTTCTAGTAAGGCTATGCTGTAAATGATTCTGTTCTTTCCCTGAGACTTCTCTCTTCAGCCTCAAGTTCAGCCGGTTTCTATTACTGCCTGTGTGCTTTTCAGCTTGGCCTTGGCCCCGCTTGTAATAAGACAGCTTCTCGAAGAACTGTGCTGCACACGGCAAACCACACAGCCATACAAGGCCCATGCAGGCTCAATTCTGAAAAAAAAAAAAATCTGCTTAATTGATTTTCTTAAAAAGTGTATTACGTTGCTGTGAGCTTATTGATCTACAGCCCACAGAGGTAATGAAGCAGCCTGTTGATCAATAAGGCCAAAGTGGGTCTTGGTCCATTCTACTGGGCTTATCCACAGGGAGGTGCTGGGGGTGTTGACCGTTGGTAGTGGGTGTGGCCAGCCTGATTCCCCAGCTGGCCTGAGCCCAGGGAAGGCAGAGATTTATTTCTGTCGGAATAAACCTAACAGATGAAGCCCTGGTGACTTCTCCTGCTCTGTAAGCCATAAGGAATAGCATCAGTCATCACACACTAAATGAAACATTTTCCTCCTCAGCTCCCATGCTGGCTGGTTCCCTTTTTTTGGTCCCCACCCCACAATTCTGGCCACTTTCACAAATCCTAGAAGGTTTTTCTGTCTTGGCTGTGACTACAAAGTGTGGGATGCCGCAGTAGAGGGGCTGATAGCTCCGCTGCTTGCTTTGCTGTCTTATCCTCAAGAAATAAGAATGTTGAACGAGATAAGACACCTGCAGTAACACTGTCCCCACAGTCAAGGGTACTAGCCAGCACAGCCGCTGTTTCCTGCAGAGAGAAAGCTCCCTGCGCTTGGAAAGTCATCTCCAGTGCTGTGAATTCCAGAATTTATCATTTGCACTTTGCTCTGAAACCACAGGCTACTGCTGGACGCAGATGTAAGCTGGGCCTGCCAAGCTTACATTGAATTGATTTGGGGCCACATTTTGTTTGTTTTATTTTTGGGGGGAGTGGTGGTTGTGTTGACTCTCTTCCCCTCTGGTGGTGATGGATGGGTGGTTGGGAGTCAGGAGCGCCATCCTCCAGCCAGCCTTAGTTGGAAAGACTTTTCTGAGAGCCACTGTGAGCCCTGGAGAAGTTTTCATGAAGGAGGGAAGCGACAGGTGAGGAACTGTGATTGGCTACAGTGCGGAACTGTATTTGGCAGCATTTCTTTTCCTTTAATTTTTGTATAAGTGTACGTATGTGTACTAATTCATGTGCTTGTGCACACAAGCATGTAAGTGCACATGCGGAGGGAGGTCAGAGGCAACATCAGATGTCTTCTAGTCAGTTTCCAGCTTAGTGTTTGAGGCAGGGTCTCTCTTGGACCTAGAGCTCGCTGAATTGGCTACACCATTGAGCTCTGGGGAATCTGTCTGTCTCCACCTCCCGTGTCCAACTCAGAGCATCTCTTTCCCTGCACACATAAAATGACGATGACAGTCATAATGACTGACGCCACAGGTGAGTTTTGCTCCAAGTCCTTCATAATGATCCATGTAGGTCATTGACTCTTCACAAGGAAATGCCTGCTGGGGTTGGTATTCTCTCATTTCACAGATGAAACTGGGGTGGGCTCTGGAAGGTCCCCAGAGCAGGTGACCATCACATTAACTATACATTCTGAATGGGGTATGAAATTTGATCATCAGTTCCCCCGGAACCAGGAGGTAGACTGCTGTATTGGCAGCACCCAGAGACCCTAAGACAGGGAAAGGAAGGTTCCATAATGTCTTTTAAAAGCCTGTCATCTTAGAAGCATGCAAATACTCATTTTTAAAAGTCCTATGTGTAAATCTATCAACAGGTCAAATGGCTTCTCCAGGAGGGTAGCTTGGCAAGAGGTAGGGAGGAGCTCACTGTGGAGGGTAGCCTGGAGGTACACTGTGGGGGTAGCCTGGGGGCTGGACAGCTGCAGAGAGGAGGGCAAGAGGGTTGAATGGCCAGAGCAGGAGGAATGCCCCTGCCTCGATGAACCATCGAGGGATTAGGAGCCTGAGCCTGTGCCTACAGGGTTGGCTCTGGTGCATGTGCCTGTGTTTGTTTCATTGTTCCAGTTACCAAGCATCAACTCTGAGCAGCGCCCTCCACCGGTAGGTGCTGGGATTCAGCAGGCAGAAGGGAAGGAAGAGCTGAGGAAAACCATACTAAAGGGACCGTGAGTTCAAAAGAGAGATCCTGGTACCTACGCGGTGGCGTTCCTTGGCACAGACATGGGCTGTGCCATGCAAGAAGCGTGCAGCCTTGTGCATGTCCATGTAAGATGCATGCAGCCTTGTGCATGTCCACGTAAGATGCATGCAGCCTTGTGCATGCCCACGTAAGATGCATGCAGCCTTGTGCATGCCCACGTAAGATGCATGCAGCCTTGTGCATGCCCATGTAAGATGCATGCAGCCTTGTGCTTCTATTCCATCAAGGCCTTGCAACTAATGCAAAAGAGGGCATGACTAGAAGGTCCTCAGCCCTCAGGTGTCCCTTAGGGTGACATTAGGGCTATTCAGACATGAGCCTGAGACCTACCCCTAGCTGTGAGTCTGAGAGAGGGAGAGGAGTAGCTTCTTCTACCATGGGTGTTGGCTATCTTCTCAGGTACCAACAAGGGGTTCTTCGGGGCACCCCTTATCCCAAGGGTTTCCTATTCCGTTCTAAATCACTGCAAACCTGGCTTTTCACTCTCCCAGTTTCAAAGCTGACAGGTTATCTGTTACCGCTGTATCCAGCCGTGGGCAACCCTTCAAGCTCTGCTGTCAGAGGTTCTCATGGAGCTGTGCACCAGAACCTTCGGTGACCCTTCAGAAATATAGGCAATCAGGTGCCTCCTCATGGCTGTTAGAAGATCAAGGATCCAGGGTGAGGCTAGGACACTAGGGTGTTACACTCCCAAGTGACCCTCACAGATAACTAATGTACCAAAGCTAAGACCCCGGGGACTAACTGTGATGGTCAGCTTTGATTCCCAACCTGACACAACTTAGAGTCATCTGAGAAGAAAGCTTTTACTAGGTTGGCCTGAGTGTGTCTATTGGGGCTGGATTGTTTTAGTTAAGCTAAGAGATGTTGGGAGATCCAGTGTGGCATCATTTATTAGGCAGGGGATCCTGAGAGAGGGGCCCAGGGTGCAGAGGCAGAAGAGACAGGGCAAAGGGGTGAGAGGTTCTGGGACAGGAAATCCTCAAAGACAACTCTTTCTCAGGCTGCCCAGTAAATAGATACACGCTGGGTACCTCGTCTGGGTGAGGGTTGCTGTGTGTGTGGTGCTGCAGCATGGCAGGTGAGGGACTGGAGAGGCTGTGAAGAGATGCGGTGGTCAGGGGGTGGCCAGTGGGAACGATGCTATGGAGGAGGGGTAGGGAAGGAGTGGGTAGGCAGTGAGGAGACTGTGGAGGTTGGAGTAAGGTAGAGGGAGGGAGGGGTTGGGGGGAGAAGGGAAGGAGGGAGAAGTTCTGGTGGGGGATGGGTGAGGGTGACAATGGACTGGGGGGGGTAGGTAAGCAGTACGAAGGTGTGGGGGGGTTGAGGATAGGGTTGTTTAGAAGGGAGGATGCTCTGGAGGGGGATGGGTGGGCAGTGGAGAGAGCCTAGGGAGGAGGATGGGGAAGACACTCAGCCTTTCTTGTGGACCCTTTCCCTCAGCCCACACAAGGTGCAGCTCTGGGAGCCAACACTTGGGTCCTGTCCACCCACCACCAAAGCCCAGGTTTGAGACCACACTGCTGTCTGTCAGGAAGTGTGAACAATGTCCTTACTCCATTAACATGTCGCTCACCATCCGATGTGGGGAACAGAAGCATCCTACAGAACACCCTGAAGAGCTCTCTACCAAGGCAGGACCAGCCAGGTTCATAATGTAGCCAGCACCCTTCAGCCTACCCAGGAGCTGTTGGGGGCTGTAGCTCGCCCTCTTGGGGCCTCCTGAGAAGCAAACCACTGACAAGTGGAAATACAAAGCCTTATTCTGGAACTTTCTTGGCCACCTGCTGAACCCTTCCTCCTTCAGCAGAGCAGGGGTACCTGGTCTGGAAGTCTGGGGGTCAAGGAAACTCTTCTAACAAAGATTCAGGCAGCTCTGGGAAGTAGTGGCCTGTACTGGCTGGTTTTGTGTCAACTTGACACAAGCTGGAGTTATCACAGAGAAAGGAGCTTCAGTTGAGGAAATGCCTCCATGAGATCCAGCTGTAAGGCATTTTCTCAATTAGTGATCCAGGGAGGAGAGCCCCTTGTGAGTGGTACCATCCCTGGGCTGGTAGTCTTGGGTTCTATAAGAAAGCCAGCTGAGCAAGCCAGGAGAAGCAAGCCAGTAAGAAACATCCCTCCATGGCCTCTGCATCAGCTCCTGCTTCCTGACCTGCTTGAGTTCCAGTCCTGACTTCCTTTGGTGATGAACAGCAGTGTGGAAATGTAAGCTGAATAAACCCTTTCCTCCCCAACTTGCTTCTTGGTCATGATGTTTGTGCAGGAATAGAAACCCTGACTGAGACATGGCCTGAAGGCCCTCTTTTGTTCCTAGAATGACTAAACATGGAGAGTTAACCTTTCCTTTAACATGGAGCCTCTCTCCTGGATCAGCATCCCCCCACCTCCGAGTCCCATCAGCATGATCCAAACCTTCTTTGGACTGGGTTTCTGCAGACAGCAACCTTAGGAATAGGAATCCATAGCCTGGGGGAGGCCTAGCAGTCATCTTCCTGTTGCCCACAAAACTAGTTAGAGATGCCCTGAGAAACTCCGGGATTGCAGGTAGTGAAGACTATCACAAGGAGGTGAGAGAAAGCGTGTGTGTGTGTGTGTGTGTGTGTGTGTGTGTGTGTGTGTGTGACTCTTGAGCAAAGGCTTCCAGGCATCAGCCCTGCTCTTGACAGGGCAGGAGGACAGCACCTTCCTCTGCCCAGTGGGGAGCCGACCTCCACAGTGTGTATTTAGATGTTAGGATGACTCTGGGGAGCAGTAATAGGTGTACCTGTCTCTGTCTTACCATGGTGCTCGTCAGCAGGACCCAGCTTTGTGTGTTGGCATCACCTGCTGACCCTGACGGGTCCCTACCTTAGGGGTAGGTGCTCAGCTGCCTTCAACTGTGCATGGCTGGAGCTGAGCCCCTGTGAGAGGCCAGTGGTGGGGACAGAGTTAATGTTTTCCACATCAGATCTCATCTTCTTGGCTCAGTAGGGTGGACAGATAGGGAACAGATATGGCAGATAAGGAACTCCTGTTTGGAGGGGTGAAGCTGTCTGGGACTGTGCGGCTGGGTGGGGGCTCCTGACCTCTCACAGAAGGTCCTCTGACCTGGCTGAGCTTCCCACTCTGATCTTAGCTGCTGGTGCTGTTTTGTGAGGTTGTAAAACCTTTATGAGGTGGGGCCCAGCTGGAGGCAGTGGCTCTCTGGGGGAGCAGGTCTTGAGATATATAGTCCAGCATCATTTTCTATCCTTTCTCTGCTTTTAAAAAATGTATGTGCGTAGGTGGTTTGCCTGTGTGTGCGTATGTCTACCATTTCCATGCCCGGTATCTACAGAAACCAGAAGAGGGCATCGGATCCCCTGGAACTGGAGTTACAGGCAGCTGTGAGCCACCATGTGGATGCTGGGAACTGAACCTAGGTCCTCTGGAAGAGCGACCAGTGCTCTTAACTGCTGAGCCAGCCTCTCCAGCCCCTTGTAAGAATCTCTTTAAAAACACTTGTTTATACTTAGCTGTGATGTAAGTATACGCCCCGTGTGAACAGGCGCCTACAGAAGGCAAGAGTGTGTTAGGTCCCTTGGAGCCTGAGAAATAGGAGGCTGTGAACAGCTTGATTTGGGGGTTGGAACCCAACTTGGATCTTCTGCAGAGCAGCAAGTGCTCTTAACTGCTAAGCCACCTCGCCAGCCCCTTGATTTGGTGCTTGTCAAGTATTTGGTCACAATAATGAGAGAAGCAACTAATACAGGATCTGCATATATTCAAATTTATATAAATATATACATACATTTATGTTCACTTATATAGCTAAATTCAAAGATATGCAATAGATATCCATATATGCATATATTTATATATACATATAGTATTTATATATATACATATATTTACATCTACCTAAATACAGACAGATACATGTATATGCATATTATCTACCTACACACATATGCACAGTTATCATATATATGCCTACATTTTTATATCTGTCCAAACATAGAAATACAGATATTCATGTCCATATCAATACACATATGCACTTATGTTTATATCTACCTACAATCATGCACGCATGCACACATGGCTCATTTTGTTTCTCCCTCCTTGGCGAGGGTATTGAAGGGATTTATTTCCTCTATAGGATGACATTAACTTTTAAAGCTATGCTTCTTTTCCCCTTTAAGTCTTTCCTACCACAGGAGCTTTGGAGACGGAGGCAGGAGACTTCCCCTATGGAGCCATCTTTCAGCCCCTGCTTTAGTCTCTTGAGTGCTGGAGTTACAGCCTCACCTCGAGGTTGATTCTGTAGCCACATTCTCTCTGACAAGTGAGAGAGAGCTGGTGGTAGCCTCCCTCTCAGGTGGTGGCCAGCAGACCCCCGAGACAGGTGCCAGTGGCCTTCCCTTGTGCCTGAGGTAAACTGTGCAAGGAGTCACTGACATGCCAAACTGGCAAAAGGTTGGGAGAATCTGGAAGATGTTAAGCCTGACCCGCACCTATGAGGCTTAAAAATATGGTAATGCAATTAGCAGCCTCAGCAGCCTAATGAAGCCGCTCCGAGACGCTGATAAAATACCACCGAGGGAAGTCCTTGAGAGCCTCTTCAGACTCCCCCAAAATATGAAGTGTGTCCTTACAGAGAAAGCTGCAATCTAGCCTCCTTTCTTCCAGCTTCGAGATTAATTAGGGCTTATTTGGGGCATGAATGAGGGAACCAACGAGCTCTTGGATTGAAAGCTCTGAGACCAATGTAAAAAAATGTATTTTTTTTTTTAAACAATTACATTTCTATCATAAAAGTCTTCATTAGATCTCACCACCAGCAGACTTCCTATTGGGGAGGGAGGCTGCCCTCCCTCCCACCCAGAGGCTCTCCTAACAAAAGGCCTTTCTTCCCAAGGCTCGGTTTGGGAGCTGGTCTGGGCTCCAGGCTGTTTCAACATTTGACCTGCTCTCCGGAGCCTTCGTGTGGATTTAACTATTCTAGAACAGAGAGGCCAACCAGGTGAGGTGGGGAGGAAGGATGATCTGTCTCTTTATTCTCAGCCATTGGTGAGGATGAGACAAATGTGGGCTGTGGCCATGACTCAGTTGGTAAAGTGCTTTCTTGCAAACCCAGGGACCCGAGTTCCATGCTCAGAACCCATCTGTCTTAGTCAGGGTTTCTATTCCTGCACAAACATCATGACCAAGAAGCAAGTTGGGGAGGAAAGGGTTTATTGAGCTTACACTTCCACTCTGCTGTTCATCACCAAAGGAAGTCAGGACAGGAACTCTCATAGGCAGGAACTTGTAGGCAGGAGCTGATGCAGAGGCCATGAAGGGATGTTTCTTACTGGCTTGCTCAGCTTGCTCTTTTATAGAACCCAAGACTACCAACTCAGGGATGGCACCACCCACAATGGGCCCTCCCCCCTTGATCACTAATTGAGAAAATGCCTTACCGCTGGATCTCATGGAGGCATTTTCTCAACTGAAACTCCTTCCTCTGTGATAACTCCAGCTTGTGCCAAGTTGACACAAAACCAGCCAGGACACCATCTTATACGATAACAGCAACAAAGACCAAGTCAGGGGTAACCTTGCATGATTTAGGCCTGAAGAACCTAAGGTCATCCTCTGGCCTGAACGCACATGCACACACACACCCACCCACACACACACACACACACACACACTAAAAGGGATGCCTAGGGAGATGGCTCAGTGGTTAAGAATACATACTGCTCTTGAAGAGGTCTTGAGCTCCAGCACCCATGTCAGGGTCTTATAACCACTTCCTGCTCCTGGGGAAACAACACTGGACTCCACAGGCTCTATACTCAGTATACAAGCCTGTATACAATCACACACTTATACACATAACTCAAAACAAATTTGAAGCAACAAAAAGATTTTTAAAAAAAGAAAAAAAGAAGTCAGGTGTGGGCGAGGCAGGGGTGCATAGCTGAGGCCTGACAACCTCTCTCCCCATAATGACCACTTGGGTAGAAGCAGAAGCAACAGCACTGGTCGCTGTGAGCAGACATGCACGTCCTCAGCCGGTGCTGACCCCACACTCTGCAGACCAGTCAACACCAGGTAACAGGACTGCAGTAGTAAGGGAAACTACAGTCTCCCGGCTCCCACAGTCTGCAGCCCAGGGTTGACTTCCAGGTTATTTTCAGGCTACCAATGAGTTTTCTGCTCTGGATCTGCTGCAGCCAGCCAGGTACCAATGCCACCTCCATGCAACTCAGGGACATCAAAGCTGTTGAGAACGTAGTCACACTAAACTGAGCTTGGGGAGGTCCTTCACCTGCTCTTGATAGTCTACCTGCATCTGGAAATTGGGGACATGCTTGTGTGATACTGTGTTACACGGTGGCCACCAGATTGTTCTCCATGACTCCTGCCACCTTTGTGTCTCAAGGTGGGACTGTGCCTGACCAAATGGGCATGATACCCCCCCGCCACCCCCCACGCTGGCTTTGACAAAGCAGCTGGATAAGCTCCAAGTTGCTGATGAAGGGGGCTATTTAGTCAGAAGTAGAGAGAGGTTTCCATCCCTCTACTTAGTCAGCAAAGAAATAGGCCTAACGGCCCACATAGAGCCAGCCTGACAGTCCAAGGAACAGATAGACACCAACTGGCTGAGTTGAAGGAGGCGCTTTCTTTCAGATGATTAGCAGTCCAGACTAGGATGGCAGCTTCATGAGAGCCCGAAGTGGAGGACCTGGTTGGAGGCCTGGACCCCTGAACCTTATTTTGTTTTAAGCTCACTGTCTTGGGGTCATTTGTTACAAAGTGTCTGGGAGCTCGTCAGCAGTACTGGAAAGTTGAAAACAAAATGGTGAGTTATGGCCTGAAGACAGCAGCCACCCTGGTCAGCTCTCTCTCTACGCTGACTAGCAAGGCTGGCACTAGGAAACAGTGTCTGAGATACAGGAACTGAAGCAGGTTCCTGGAGGAGACTCCAGAGCTATCTCATCTTTGCTGGGTGATAATGGGCAAACGGTCTAACTACCACATGCCCAAGCCTCCTACTTACAGGACGGAATTGGTGCTGGCCCCTCCTTTTTCCCATAAAAGGAATAAAGCAGCCACCTAACTAAATTCTCACTCTGTACTTCCTGAGGGATCCCAGCTCTTAGGACAGCTCGTAAGGCGTCTGCATGGTGCAGCTGTAAGGCATGGCTTTGTGTGTTTTGCAGAGGGAGAAATGGTATCCTAGAGAAATTAAGAGGAACACAAGACCACATGGCTAATCAGAGGGCCAGCTCAACTAGCCTCCCACATCCCAACTTCTAATAGGTTTGTGATCTGTGGGGCAGACTCAGGCAATCCAGTTGTTTATGAGGTGGTGGTGGTCCTGCAGCACTCAGAGTGGGCGGGGTTTCCAGGAGATCCCTGGTGGAGCATCCTTGAGTCTGGGACTTAGGTGCCTTTGTGCTTTCTTTATTTGACTTGTGCAGCTCAGAACTGGCTTAGCCTGGGAAGAGCACTTTTCTGTATTAAATAATTTTCCTGTCCCTGATAAGATTCCCCAACAAAAGGAACCCAAGTGTACTGGCTGGTTTTGTGTGTCAACTTGACACAAACTGGAGTTATCACAGAGAAAGGAGCTTCAGTTGAGGAAATGCCTCCATGAGATCCAGCTGTAAGGCATTTTCTCAATTAAGGAGGATCAAGGGAGGAGGGCCCCTTGTGGGTGGTATCTGTGGGCTGGTAGTCTTGGGTTCTATAAGAAAGCAGGCTGAGCAAGTCAGGAGAAGCAAGCAAGCAAGCCAGTAAGCAGCCTTCCTTCTTGGCCTCTGCATCAGCTCCTGCTCCTTGACCTGCTTGAGTTCCAGTCCTGACTTCCTTGGGTGATGAGCAGCAATTGGAAGCGTAAGCCAAATAAACCCTTTCCTCCCCAACTTGCTTCTTGGTCCTGATGTTTGTGCAGGAATAGAAACCCTGACTAAGACACCAAGGAAGGAAAGAAAGGGTTGTTCAGTTCACAGTTCGAAGACATCAGGGGGATGGTGTGAAAGCCAGAGTGTGAGACAGCTAGTCACATGGCATCCTCAGTGAGGAAGCAGAGAGATGGATGCTGGTCACTTGGCATCCTCAGTTAGGAAGCAGAGAGATGGGTGCTGGTATCCAGCTTTTCCCTCCTTTTTGTTCAGTCCAGGACCCCAGCCCGGGGGGATTGTCTGATAGCTCATTCTCGATTCTGTCAAGTTGACAAGATTAACCATTACATTCTCTATCTGTCTGTCTCTCTCTCTCTCTCTCATGGGCCAAACACATGCATCTTGGGCTGTGCACACAGGGGCTATGCTGGCAGCTTTTGGCCCAAGTGGGCCCACAGTGAAGCCAGAAGCAAGCTGTGGGCAGGAGGGTGGCAGGAAATGTGTGCTTGAGCTGACGCTCAGGACCTCCCTTATCCTGCAGGCTTCTGCAGAGCAGATTCCAGTTTATATGATCTTCTTGGGAGTCTTCATTTGGGGCTAATGGGTCCTCCTCATTTCCACGTCTGTGTTAATTAATTCTAAAAGCATATAAGATGTAAGTCTTAATCTGATTGGCTGCCTGATCACATACTACAAGCTAGGGGCTGAAACCACAGACACTGATATCTCATGGTGGAGAAGAAAGGAGGAGGGAGGAGTCTGATGTCTCCTCTAGTTCCATTCTGAGGGCCAGCACGGGCTACTTTTCCCCATTGAGATGACAAGATAACCTAAGGGAACAGGATTTATTCTGGGGCATAGTTTGAGAGTGCAGTCCAGCTGTGGTGATGAGTCTGAGGCAAGAGGTCAAATAGCATCTGTGGGCAGGAAGCAGAGATGAGTCTAGGCGTTCAGCTCACTTTCTCCTTGTTATTCAGCACGGGTCCACAGCCCATGGAACGGTGCCATCCACACCCAGGGGTGGTCTTCTTACCTCTGTTAACCCAATCTAGAAGCCCCCTCCCTTACAGACACTGGCAGAAGTTGGTATCCTAGGTTATTCTAGATGCTATCAAGTTGACCATGGATAGTAACGAAGACAGAGCCCCGCCCTCAAGACTTCCTGGACTGGCTTTAATTATCTCCTAATTTGAGGTCAGGCTGTGACTTGAGGGTTTTGAGAAAACACAGTTCAGTCTACCACATTTCCCTAGTGCCAGGTTTGTTCAGGAAGGTGGTCCAGTGGTCAGTATAGATGGGACATTGCTAGTGTGATGTTTTCAGTGATAGGATGTCAGCTTTCTTTGTAACCCAGGGCTTTACTTCTGCCAAAGGTCATCCTCTTTGGGGATGCCCCTGCTCCCCACTCCTCCCACCCCACTGCCACCTTAGGAAAGTTTGTGTGGTCCGTGTGGTCCTGGTGATCGCGTCTGTTCAGAGCTTGGTGGGTCTGTAGCTGCTGAACAGGGCCTATTTCTGTTCTGGAGAGGAAAGACCAACAGTGCATGTGTAAAAAGGCATGACACTGGCGTGGGGGGAGGGGCCATAGATGGGTGGCCCCTCCCCCCACATCCACCCTACCAGGTCTTTTATGTCACTCTAGACCTAGCCTGCTTTGACAAGCTAGGAAGTTGTTGGAAGGCAGAGAGATACAGGGAGAGAGTCACCTGACCTGAACGCTTTATTCTCCCCCCCTCCCCCATTGCTCTTGGACAAAGAGGGGCGGAGGAGCCCAGGGAAGGGACCACCTGAGGGTTGAAGGATGTGGAGCACTCTTGTAGAAGCCTTGACCAACTTTAAGGACCCTGAATAGAACTAGGCCCACCTAAAGCTTTTTGAGAAGTCTAGGCCCTCGGTAGGCCAATGGCCAGGACTGCTGGACTCAGCCATACTATGGGGGTCGGGCCGGGGAATGCTCCCCATGGTCCTTCCTGAAGCATTCTCTTCTGTTTCCCTCACCTCCACATCCTTTCCTCTAAGGGCCACACCTTCTAGTCTGGGCATGAGCTCCAGGTCCCTCCAGTCCTGATTTTGTCTCTTCCCTGCCCCTGAACTTGGCCACAAATCTTGCTCCTTCCTTCTCTATGGCTCCATGGCCTGCTCTCTTTATCCATCATGGAGACAGCCCTATACGGTTCCTTGGATGTCTTAGTGGAGAATGCCACACATACTACAGCATGTGGGTACAGCAAAATGTCCTGACACTACAAAGAGTCTCAAGGACATGCGTGTGCCCGCCCTCACCATTCTCAGGCATCCCTGGGGCTTTTGTGCATATCACTGGGCACATCCTGGACTGGAAAGTGTACCGGTGATGTGGTGGGGCTGGAGGCTGCAGGCTGCAGAGGAGGCAGAATTGTACTTGGAGTTCTGTCTTTGATGCTCAAGGGCTGGAAGGAGAAGATGGTCCCTAGAAATCATCGAAGGCCGCAGAGGCTCAGCCCGGGAAAGACTAGAGATTCAAGAACATAAGGTACAATTTGCATATCACTTTGCATCTCATTTGCATGGGCCTCCAGTTTATTAAAGTAACCTCTCTCTTCACTCCTCTTCCAGTGGCTGGGATTCCTTGGGTCTCTTCCATAAGAAAAGCCCAATTCTGTGCTCAGCCAGGAGGGCAGGACCTCTGCTGACTGATGTGGGAGATGGCTCTGGGCAACATCTGGTCTCCCTCAAGACATGCTGGCACTTTGGGGACCTTTTTTTTTTTCTCTAAGGCTAAATGTTCACTATGCTATCAAAGTAGCATGTGACTTTGTCCCCGTTCAGGCCACTTGGTTCTTGTATACAGTGTGAGGCTCTGGAAAGAGGAAACCTATCTTCCTGAGTTTGAGGGGTCCATAAACATTCCTTCTTTGGATTGGGGATGTAACCTAGTTGGTAGAGGGCTTGCTGAGCATGCAAAAAGCTCTAAGTTCCAATCCTGTTTCACACAAAACTGGGCAGGTTGACACGCTCCGTAATCCCAGAACTAGGGAGGGAGAGACCGGAGGAACAAGAGCCCGAGGCCGTCCTCAGCTATATAGTGAGTTCGAAGCTAGTCTGGGCTACAAGAGATGCTGTATCAAAAAAAAAAAAAAAAAAAAAAAGTTTGTTTCTTTTTTCACTGAGATTACTTGAGGTGGGTATAAAGTTAGGCCACCCCTTCCTGTCCTTCCTGTCCCCAGAAGTCTGGGCTGTGAAATCTCCATTTCTAAGCCTAAAGTCTGAGACCTTCTGTGACATATCCTAGGACTTCTGATGAAGATAATTCATCCCCTCCTTAGTTTAAAACAGGATCCTATCCTGTAATCCAGGCTAACCCCATGCTTAGAGTACCCTTGACTCCATGCTTCAGCTTCCCAAGGGCTGGGATTACAGTCACGAGCTACCATGTCTAGCTCATTGATTGACTTTTCCATGTACTGTGTAGCCTGACTCCCTCCTACCTACACTGAATTCTAGAAAGCAACACTGGACCAGCAGCTTCTTGCTCTTCCTCGGCTCTTCTCATCATTTGAGCCTTGTGGCAGCACCTGACCTGGCTCATCACAGCCATGGTTCTAGCCTTCAGCAGAGAAGCAACCCCAGACTCCAGAACTCCAGACTCCAACCTCAGAAGCACGTCCTGGACTCAGCTGGTCAGATGTCTGGGGCTTGAGATCAAATCCCAGCCCCCGTCACTTTTTTGCTGTCTCGATCCTGGGTAAGTTCTAACTCTTTCTGTATCTTATATTCTATAACTCTGTGTGAACCAAACATTTGTGGATGGGAACGTTTTGGCAAATCTGAGGCCTGCAGGTCTATCTACCCCATGTGAAGGGTATTCCTTTCTTGTGTGTGTGTGTGTGTGTTTGCGTATGTATATGCTTGTGTGGGTATTCACACGCGAGATCAGAGATCAATATTGGGCATCTTCTTCAGTGGTGCTTTGCATTATTTGAGGAGACAGGATCTCTCACTGAATCTGCAGCTCACTGATTTAGATGGATTGTCTGGCTAGGCAGCTCCAGGAATTCATCCCAGCACCGGAGGAATGGTGGGCGTGAACTGCCACACCCAGCTTTTTATGTGAATGCTGAGGATCACAACTCAGGTCCTCATTTTTGTACGGCAAGCAGTAAGCCATCTTTCCCAGCCCATGCCTTGTTCTAATCTAAAGCCAGGTCCTAGCCCCTAGGTTCCAGGAGTGGTTGTCCTGGGTGTCCGTGGGTGGCAGATCTCAGCTCATCCCGAAAGGGAGCAGCATTGACCTCAGGGTACCGCTCACATCCTGTCCACCAGTGAGAAGCAACATGAGAGCGGAATTTGCAGCTGAGGCATGAAGCACCATGAGCATCCATCACTCCCATCCCCCTCCTGCACAGGAAAGGGGAGGGGGGCTACAGTGCGGAGAAGAGATGAAAGAGGGCGAGAGCTGAGAAATATCAAGCAATAAAGGACTTTAAAATAGATTTACTTTAATTATATACTTCGGTAATTGCTGTAGTTTCCCATCCCATTATTAAATTACAGCGGTAACTCATCTAATGGATTTTTTTTTTTTTTTGCTGAGAAAACACTTATTGTATTTTATTGTGTTTTTGTGCTATCCTCTATAATGACGACAAGCCAGTCTGCCCTTGTACCTAGAATGAGATGGGCATGTGGCCAGTGACTGGGGAGCAGGGTGGGACTCAAATGCCTGCTGCTAACTTCCCTTGGTCACTAGGAGCTAAGGTTGAGGGGAGGGACAGGCATGGAGGCAATCGGGAGGCTGGGCAGAGTCTTAGAAGTGGACATGAAGCTGCTGGGGCAACGAGTCACAGATGAGCAGGTTCAACTAATCGGGCCTCGATTTGATTTTTTTCCTATGGTTTGTGCAGGCCCGGGAGGCAATTTCTTTTTTTCTTTTTTTGGTTTTTCGAGACAGGGTTTCTCTGTGTAGCCCTGGCTGTCCTGGAACTCACTCTGTAGACCAGGCTGACCTCGAACTCAGAAATCCGCCTGCCTCTGCCTCCTGAGTGCTGGGATTAAAGGCGTGCGCCACCACGCCTGGCCTCCTTTTTTCTTTTTAAAAGACTTTCTCTCTCTCTCTCTCTCCTCTCGCTCTCCTCTGTCTCTGCGATGTATGCATGCAAACATGTGCAGTTGTGCATGATGCATAGGTGCATGAAGCCAGAGAGGAGGATGCTGGGTGTCCTGTCCCATTGCTCTCCAGATTGTTCCCTTGAGACAGGGTCTCTCACTGGACCTGGAGCTTGACTGACCTCCAGCAAGCCCTGACAATCCTCTTCGCTGCTCCCCACAACACTGGGGATTTGAACTTGGGTCCTTACGCTTACACGGCTAAGCCACCCTCCTAGCTCCAGGAGAGACATTTTCTTTGGTGAAATAGCCATCATTAATTTTTTTCTCTCATTTACATCAAGGAAATTGAGTGGGTCAGATCAAGTCAGATAAGGCAGAGGGATGGAGAACTTGACTCCAGCTGAGATCCCAGGTCAAAGGTCAGTCAATGAGCCTCGGAGTTACTGTGGCAGACTCATAGTTGGAGACTAGTAAGGCTGTTGTGGGTGGAGCTAGGCAGGGACCTTTACAAGCAATCTCACAGGACATGCCACCTAAGCTGCTTGCAAAACCATATGGCAGCAGCAAAGGCTGAGCCCTGAGTGGCTCAGGACCAATGGGACACATCTCTTGCCTTTCCTACCTTGGCCTTTGCTGGTTCTCCTGGCTGGTCCTTTGGGATAGAAACCTGGTTTAGTGCATGGCTTGAAGCTCAGGGGTAAAAGCTCCAGGCTGGGTGGGGGTCCTGCTGGGGGTCCCCTACTTGCCCAGGCTGATGGTTGTCTTCCACAGGGTGACACACCTATATCTGCTCATAAGCCACTTGCCACAGGAAGGGGAGGTTGTCCCTCTTCTATCTAACCCAGGTTTTCCTTGGTGTGGTGCCTCATCTCTCTGCCTGTTCCCATTATTTTCCAGGCTTCCCCATAACCTTTCTCTCAGGGGTCAGTGTGATCACGTGAGGAAAGATGCTACAGGTTCTTCTGGACCAGAGAACTCTGGCTCCTGCTGCCTCTGAGGGTTCTGCCTCTCTTTGTCAGCCAGAAGGGAAGCATCATGCTGTTTTCTCCAAGATGTTCTAGGCCCGGGTTCACCTGAGGGGCAGGTTTCTGCAAGTTTTACCACATGCTGAGACTCCTCTAGGGCCCCCCATCCCTCTTCAGTCCCCTGAAATCCCCTGAGGCAAAGGGTGAGGGATAAAGCAAGCTCCCCTGGCCATTGATACAGGAGCCAGCCATTCCCTGCTGGGACTGGCCAGGCTCATCAGAGGGCCACAGGACAGAAAGCCTCTCTCTCCAAGCTGCAAATGATGCCTCTAGGCAGGTCAGAACTAGTAAACCATACACCAAAATACCTAGCAACTGAGCTTGCTAGCAATAAACAAGCAGACAGGCACAATTCTCCAGCCATACCCAGCAGGCATCAGGGGAGTGTTCCACCTGGACAGCAGATGATTCCGGAAAGTAGGTGAGAATGGGCGTGGGAGAGGGAGTGTGATTGACAGCCACTGGCAACACTAGGAGTGTTAGCACTCTGTCTAAGCTCCACCCCACAGTTGCCTGGCAACAGCCAGGTGGGCCTGGTCCACTATAAAAGGGGCTGCTTGCCCCTCCTCTCTCTCTTACCTCTTGCTCTTGCATCTCCCTTGCATCTCATATCCCTTACAGCTCCCCATTCTCCCCCCCCCCCAACGTGGTCATGGCCGCCTCTCCACTTCTCTACTCTCTACTTCTCTCTCCCTCTCTCTCCCTCTCTCTGCCTCTACTACCCTCTTAACTCCCCTCCCCATGCCCTAAATAAATTCTATTTCTATACTATACCTTTGCATGTGGCTGGTCCCTCAGGGGGAAGGGATGCCTGGGCTTGGGCCTGCTGAGGCACACCCTTCCCCCACACCTCCCTATCTCCCTATACCTCCAGAAAATATATCTCTTTATATTTTTATAAACACATCAAGGAGCACCACAAAGCAAATGGATTTTCTCCGGTCTAGAACTTCTCAGCCAGGGAACTAGGGGGAGGGAGAGGGCCCCATGCTATGAGTGACTCAGTTGGTCTCTTTGCTGTGGTAGGGAGAGCAAGGTGGGGAACCAGCTGCCACTCCAAGTCAAGTCTGTGTGATGTTTGAAATTTTTATTTCACTTGTTTGTTTGTTTGCTTGCTTGCTTGTTAGTTTTGTTTTCCAAGACAGGGTTTCTCCGTGCAGCCCTGGCTGTCCTGAAACTCTGTAGACCAGGCTGGTCTTGAACTCAGAAATCTGCCTGCCTCTGCCTCCCGTGAGTGTTAAGAGAATTAGAGGCATACACTGTTAGCATTCTGTCTAAGCATGGGCCTGCTGAGGCACACCCTTCCCCCACACATCCATGGAACATGTTTGACTGTTTATCTTTTTATAAAACGTCATATACCACCTGACTTGTTTTCGCTTTTCCAATTGTGTGTCTCTGTGTGGGTATGTGCTCATGTGAGTGCAGAGGGGGAGGGAGCTGAAGTGTAGGTGGTAATGAGTTACTGGGGCCTGAACTCTCAGCCTCTCAGCCATCTCTCCAGTCTCCCCCACACCCTGTTTGTTCTTCACAGCTTTGCAGTTGTCTCAGAGGAGATTTGGAGATGTTCTGAGTTCCATTCTGTGCCCTCACCCCACGTCCTGACCTAGGATGGGCCTTGTGTATCACCTTGGCGGTAAGTGCTGTGCCACCAAAGTCACACATATTATTCTCAACTCTTAAGCACAGCCCTTCTTTAGGACACTCCCTCTCTGCCTGGTGGCATCGTCCTAAATATGCTGTGTCCTAGTTTAGGAACTGTGAGCCTAGGGGAACTCAGTGGAGAGCCGCTCCCCAGGAGGTCTCGGATCCCTGCTGATCTCTGTGTGTGTGTGAGTGTGTGTGTGTGTGTGTGTGTGTGTGTCCTATAAGAAGCTGAGCAGAGTATAGTAAAACTAAAACCCCTTCGGGTTTCCAGTCAGTGGAGAGTTGGTTTCTGATCTGGAGTGTTGAGTAATTATTTCTGAATCGGGGTCTTCCCTTTACTTTTTCCAGAGCATTGTAGGTTCGGTTTCTGGGGTGCAAATGGAGCCCGGGGGTGGACAGCAAAGAACAGGAGGAGGAAAAGAAGCCGGAGAGCTTGGAGCGGTGGGTCCTGGTCTGGCCCAGACAGCCCGGCTGACCCACCTCCCACTCAGGCCTTAGCTATGGCCACTTAGGGGAAGGTCTGGCTGTGGGCAGGGCACCCACCTCTCAGCACCCTGAGCCTGATACCAGGAAAAAGTGACACTCCGATCATTAAACTTCAGTGTCCAGAGAATGTAGCAGCTCCTTGGAGCTGGCCTCACTGATCTTCCGGGAGACCAGGATTCCAGTCATGGCCCCATCTCCTAGCTAGTCCATTCAGGTTGCCTCTGTGTGGATAACCCCTACTTTCACGAGGGTCAAATACAGCTACTATCCAGAGGGAGTGCCTTAAGAGAGACCAACCTGCTACCAGACTGTAGAAACAAAGGACCCCAAAGAGTTAGCGTTCCCCCAGGAATCTCATGTAGGGGGAGGAACGGAAGCCCTGGTGCCACTCAGAGGAGGGACTTGCTTCCCAGAAAGGGATTTCATACAATTCTGCCACTTTGTCAGATCACTTTGCAGGACCCACCAGAGCTGACATGCTTTAGTCCTAGACAGAGCTATACCTCAACCACGGCCCCTTAGTTACTCTGCAGACCTCTTGCCTTCCACTTAAACTACATTCATGTCATACCTTGAAGGTGGTCTTGGGGGAGGGTCACTAGATTTCTACCTGTTCCTTTTGTAAGATTCTATTTCTAAATTACATTTATTTATTTACGGACAGGGAGAGAGGCATGTGTGGAGATCAGAGGACAGCCTGTAAGATTCCCTTCTGTCCTTCGCCATGTGGGTCCTGGGGGTCCAAGTCAGGTTGCCAAGCTTGGTGGCTGGGACCTTTACCCACTGGGTCATCTCACTGGCCACAGGGGAAAAACAAAATCCAACCTCCTTTCTCTGCTCTTCTCCATTTTTTGTCTTTTTAATTGGCACTGTGTACAGGTAGCAAACTGTTGGGATATGGCCTAACAACTCAACAGCTCTCCCCTTTCCCTCAGGGCTCCACAGCACCTCCTCCTGCCCATCTCGTGGTTTCCGTCAACCACCTGAGTGATTCCCACTTCAGTCCGATTCTCTCAGGGTCAGAGTCTCCTGCGATCAGGAGGCCTTTTATCTCTCCTTCTACTCTCTGTTTGTTCCCAAGTTGTGAGCTCTGCAACTTGGCGGTGTGACTGCGTGAAGGGGACCTCCAGAAGTGGTGTGGCCGCCCCATCCTTTGCCTGCTTCTTTGGCTCCAAAAGGCCAGTCATCAGAGACCACAGCAGCAGCAGCCCTAGGAAGTGGTGACAGACAGACTCATGATGTATGCTGACATCTTTGTTGGCCTTTGTCCTGCTGGGGAGCCCCCTGGACTCCAGAGGCCAGGGCTCTGTCATTGTGATGGATAGAGTGGGGAGGGGTTGGTTACAGCAGCTCCTCCTGCTTGTTTTCAACTTTCTCCCATCCCGTGACCTAGAGTCCCACAAAGGCCCATCTGGAGGGATGTAGGAGACCTTAGAGGGTGGAGGGAGTGAAGATCTCTAGCTTGTTCTTTCCCCCCTCCTCTCCACTTCTTCCTCCCTATCTACTCCCTCCCCGTCTCTGGGTAGCACCCCGAACCCTTTAAAGGTCAAGTGTGCTTATGTGGTATCTACAGGAGGTTGCTGGGGTTGACAGCTAGGACAAGAGTGATTAATGGCTGCTGTCCTGCTGGTACACAAGGAGAGTCTTTGGTGGCCTCCTGGAAGCCCTGGTCAGCTGTGCCTCTCAGCAAGCTTTGAGCCAGGACGAGGCTGAGGTCCGTGGGGAGGCCCAGGAGGTTTCTGCCTTGGTCAGGATGCTCTCCACATTGTTGAGTGAGGGTAGCAGGCGGAAGGAGCAATGTGATAGCCAATGGTCTGGCATTAGGGCTGAAGTGGGCTGGAGTTGGTGAGACTCTGAAGCTCGCCTTGAAACCTTCATGGTACTTTTGCATTCTGTACTGTCACGGAATCGTCTGTGTCTTTAGCATGCTTAAACTTTCCCGGTACTTACCAACGGAGTGCAAGATGTAGCATTGAAGTTTGGGGGATATCCAGTAAGATCCAGTAATACCACGATCTTAGCCCACGGTGGTGGAGGTAGTGGGGTCCCAGTTGTGGAGACCAGGGCTCACAACGATTCCCCAGGAGGTTATAGAGAACATTCTGGTCTATCTGCTTCCAGAATGAGCTCTTCGGATCTGGGGCACCCAGACTCACCCTGAAGGATGAAACTATAACCCTGTTAGGATGCCCACCCAAAGCTTGGCGCTCTGTTGAATACCTTGACTGATGAGATGTGGGCGCTGAGATCACCTAGCTCTGATTCCCAAGTCCTGAGTACCTAGTGGTCAAAGGTGTCCCCTTAACAATGCTTCTAAAGGGACTGGCTGTAAGCTAAAGGGACTTGCTGCCTTGCTTCTTTCTAGGGACCCTAGGGGGTTCACTAATAGATGAAAACAAGAGGTCTCTATCAGCAGGACTGGCTCTTGGAAGACTTGGTCCTTACTTCTGGTGGTTGTTTGCCATTCTGCTGCTTCCTGCCTCATTCCCCAGGGGCCGGAGCTGTGACCCTTGTTTTGGATCTTCCTAATCCAGAGAAACTGCAAGCCGAATTCTCCATGAAAGATATCCTGAGACTGCACTGTTGAGCATTAATAACCTTAGCTATTTTTGGATTCACAATAAGGATCGATACCCCTGGGGCCCATTAAAATGCCACCGTAAGTGTTTGCATCATTTTCTTGGGTGAACAGAGCTTTGGAAACAGACAGACTTCTGAAAACACGTGCAGCTAGCTGGTGCTACCTTTTCTCCCCGTGAGCAAAATTGGGGTCGAGTGACACTTCCTGAACATGGAGGAGTGTGTCCCCTCTCGGATCATCGTCCAAGGCACTTTCTCATCTGACACTCACAGCGGCTCTAAGCTAGACAGACACTGCATATTTACACTTCGGAATTGAGTCCCTCTAGGGAGTGGGAGGGATGGAGGGAAGGAGGCAGGCAGGGGCAGAGTGGGGAAGAGGATGCTTCTGAGGCAGGAATGGGGGGAGGCAGAACCTTCTGGCTCTGCTGCTAACCACACACACCCAGAAGCTGGCTGTACACCCTCAAGGAGCACAGAGGGATAGCAACATATCTGCCATCTATTCTGTATCCTGAAAGCATTTGAAATGCCAAGCTGGCTTCCCCCTGCTTGTCCCCACCCCTAAGCAAACCTCAGAGGAGCTGTGTTCATAAGGTGAATCTTTAGTTTTCCTCCATCTTTGAGGTGGGTCCTCCTGCTTTGCTGCTCAGGGGTCCCTCTGCTCCCGTTTATTAGAGATGGTTCAGGGTCACCTTGTGATTGCAGCGCAGAGGTGGTTGGGTAGAGCATACGTTCAGCCTTTTACCCAACATTCCACCCTGGGACGGGCATTTTCTTTTCAGTTTCTCTTCCATAGGTTGTGACAGATTCTTATTTCCAATTCTTCCTCCCACCCTCATCCCTCCTGGTGGAACAATTCACATTTTTGCCAGATGGCTTTGCAGTTTCCTCCCCAAAGCCGGATGCAAAGTTCCCCTGTCCACTCAGGCTGGGCCAGCTGTGTGATCTGCAAGCCCCTGGAGCTCAGTCCCCACAGACCTGTGCCCATGAGTAAGAAAGTTGACCAGTCAAATACTTGCCCTGCAAACATGAGGACCTGGGTTCAGATGCTGAAGTCCTGAAGCGCTGATCTGGAGAGCTGAGTTTCTTCCTGCCGGCCACAGCATCCTGACTTGTTCCCGCTCCAGCAATCCCCAGTGAGAGCTTCCATATGCCTGTACACCCCCTCCCTCTTCTCTAGAGAGACTCTGGGGCCATTCAGGAGCAGCAAAGCCAGTCTAAATCTTCCATCGCCAGCCTTAGTGCATCTGTTTGTAGCAGGAGCCACTGTGGCATCTACATTATGATGCCTAGGAAGGTCATGTGACCAGCATGCCTATAGGCCTCGTCTCTGTTTTCAGGTGTCACACAACATCCCTAAGTGCTGTGATGAATAAATCTGTTCCTCCTTCCTGAGCTGGGGATGATAGGTCAGGATAAAGGGTCAGGAGACAGAGTCCTTCACAACTGCCTCCCAGAAAGCTAAAGCAGAAGGCAGCCTGCCAAAATGATGTGTCAGGCCCCCACACCTCAGGGGCTTATTTCACCTCTACATAACAGCAGAGGCTGACAGCCCTGTCCGTCCGCATTCCAACAATGTGGCCCGGGGAGATGAAATGACTTCTAGAGGTCACCTACTGCAGGAGGGAAGAGGTAAGCAGGTGGAGCCAGCCCTAGGCTTCTCTGGATGTGGAGCTACAAGAGCTTGCCCTTGTTTGGCAAGTCTCACTCTATGGCTATACCTCCACTATGCCCAGCAGCAGGAGGGCATGGATCTGACTGCTGGCTGGTCTCCATGGCAACAGCCGATGAGCTAGCCAGCATCGGATGATGGCAGAGCTGCCAGCCCCAAGCTGCCTTGGAATAAAAGCTGGATGTGGCAGGGTCTGTAAGGGAGAAGAGTGTGTGTGTGTGTGTGTGTGTGCGCGCGCGGGCACAAGGCTTCATCTTAGTCTGTGCCTGGTCCTGCGGTGGAGTCTTGTCCTTTGCTGGAGAGGTTTGTTCTTTTCACATGTATTTCCTGGATCTACATCCTATGTTGGACACAGGGCATAAAAGAATCTTGCCCTCAAGGGAATACAGTCCAGGGAAGGAAGCTAGCTGATTGCCAGGTCATTTCACTATGCCAAGACTGAAGAGTGGATGGTGGATGTCTGGGGTACTGTGTGAGCCCCAAGAGAGGTGACTCCTCTCTGTAGACCAGGCTTGGGGGGAGATAGAAGCATGTCTCTGGGAGCATTCCTAAAGGGCGAACAGTCCATCAGAGAAGAGTGGGGCCAAAGGATCCATGTTCAGGTCGGGGGAAGGACAGGGATGGAAGGGAGAGAGTGGGTTTGTCAGTTGGGAGTCTGCAGTGTCAGGAGCTCTTCACAGAGATGGGCAAGGGGGTGAGGTTTGGCTTGTCTTGGAGTCCAGAGTAGAAGGAAGAAGGAAAGCTGCCCCAGGCCAGGCCCTGGGCAATAGGACAAATGTGATCTTCACGTGACACTAAATAGGCCATCCTTACCTGCTACATTACAGATAAGGATGCTGAGGTACAGGTAGCTGCCCTGGATGGAGCATCGAGTGGGACTCCAGCCTTGACCTAGGCAGCTGGTTCTAGGAAGGGATAGTCCCTCATGCTGAGATTCCTCCCCCTCCCAACCTTGCACCTAAACGTAGGGGTTTAGAGTGTGTGGGTCTGCCAGGGTTGGCTAGCTGCCTGTCTCGGAGACTCTCCTATGGAAGGGCCTTGACTGTACAGTGGGCTCCTGGGGGCTGTGTGTGGATCCCATGGAGTCCCTGGGAAGAGCAGACTGCACCGCATGCCTCTGGCTGCTGGTTGACTAACTGTTTGTGAGGGTGGGGCTTCTGCCCTTCTTTCTTCTCCCTTTCTCCTCGGGTTTGCCACAGGTGTACATTTGCCCACATGAGCATACACTGAACACACTCCATTTGAACATTTCCCCACTACCCCGGTACCTTTGCACACCACACACCCTGTGCACCTATGTACTTGCATACATGCATGTGCACACTCACATCTCTCACGCACATACCACAAATGTGCACCCATGAATGTGTGTGGTGGGATAGGCACACAGTGGCTTGTGCCTGTCTGCCCCTGTTCTCTCTTCTGTTCCTCCACCGTTCTCTTTCTTTATTGAAAGACTCTGAGCCTGTGTCCTACTCTCTGTCTTCCCAGTGCTGGACCGGTTCACATCTTACCTGGAGCTGGTTGCAACCAAGGGCCGATGTTGACAGGAAGCCATGTTTAGGGCTTTGTGGAAGGTGTGTAAGAGGCTATCCTGGGACACCCTGTACCTCCCAGGCTGACCTGGCGCCCAGTCTCCTAGGCCTCAACCTCTCTCTTTGGTGTTATACTCTGGGTCTTTAAGTGAGCAAATGCTCCCAAAGGTGGATCCTGCCAGCCTCCAGGACTTCCCCACGGCCTGGGCAGGAGCTACCTCCGATATAAATGGCCTCCAGGAGTTGAGTAGTATGGGGTGGCCCGACCAAGTGTCAGCCCAGAGCCTTTCTTCGGCTTCTGCTTTTTGCTTGGCTCTGCCTCTGTCTCAGGCAGGAGGCCAGGCCTCAAGAGTCAGAGGTGCCTGTCTGAGCCGAGGGGTACCTATCCTCCATCCCATATTCTGCCAGCTAGGGCAGGAGTTGCCATGCCCGACAGAGCAGGGCCTAGCTGCAAGATAATGCCAAGCTTGGAACACAGGCTTTCCTGGCCACCTACTGTGTACTGGGCACTGTTCCAAGAGTGTTCTGGGTGGTGACTAGGACAGAGAATCGGAGGGAGTGTCATATTTCACCCATCTCACAGTCCACGTGACACAGCTGGAACAGCAAACAGATTTGATTTGACTTGAACCCAGGCAGTCTGGCTCCATGCTCTCACCACTGAGCCACCCAGTCTTGCCTTGAGCCCGGAGGCTTGCTGGCCTCATCTTCCTCTGTTCCCAAGCAGACAAGCACAAGCACCCTATTCATTCCAGGAGCAGTCTGGCCCAGGTCCCTTTCTTCCATGATGGGCAGCCAGGGACATCTTACCTCCACAACAGGCCACCTTCAGCCAGCTCCTCAGACACCACCATGATCTGATTTTTCTCTGTGGGTAAGGAGAGGTGCCAGACGGGTCAGTTTGGGATGAAGGAGGGACATGTTTGGAAGGACACTTGGTTGGCCATGAGGGAGCCTGTGGCAGGTATCTGTTGGCTCTTCTTTGCCTGCTCCCGCGTGAAAGGTGAGTAGTGAAGGCCTTGGCCTATACGATGACCAGGTCTGGAATCTGTCCCTTGGGGTGCTGCACCCCACACTAGGCCTCCTTCCCTTATTCCTCAGGTTTTCTTGCCTTTGGGCAGGTGAGAAAAGTCCTGTTGAGACCAGTTCTCTCAGACCTTGGTTAAGGATAGTGCTCACCAAACCCAGGAGGTCTGTGGTGCCCATTTTGGTCTCCCATGGGTCGTAGTGTCCCTGGAGGTCAGACCCCAGGCTAACTCACCAGTGCCTCTGCTCAGCATGAGTGCAGGGAGGCCACTTCCTGCCTTCCCCCACCCCCACCCACACCAGGAGGCATTGGCTCTTGGCTTCTCTGGCAGTCAAGGGAAGCACCTGGCAGGGAGCATCCCACTCTGCATGTATGGGTGCCTGCATATCCTATCTGATCCTCATTTTCTCTCCTTTCATGGGAATTTTTCCGAGTTAAGAGCATTTTGAAAAAGATGACAAGGGAGAAGAAGCGGAGAAGGTTGAAAGGCTGAGCCAAACTCGAACCTCAAACCATGTGCGACTGGTAATCTTCTCAGTTCCCTCTACTGTGGGGTCTGTCGAACAGCAGGACAGGGAGTGCACAGAGAACTCTGTGCACCTGAGTGATTGTATACAAGCACCTGTATCCATGTGCATGCAGGAGCCTGCAGGGGTCAGAAGACTGGTGGGAGGCCCTGGAACTGGAGTTACAGATGTATATGAGCCAGCGTGGGTGCTGGGAGCTGAGCCCTCGGTCCTTTACAAGAGCAACAGGTGATCTTAACTGCTGGGCTGTCTCTCTCTGTCCCCACAAAACCTCTTCTGAGCTGAGCTGTGCCTGAGAAGCAGCAGAATCATAAAGGGACCAGCACCATGAGTCAGGGCTTGAAGCATAATTGCACATAATTAACTATTCGGATGTTACCATGAATGGGTGACACACTTCCTCAGGTAGAGGCACTTGTCCTGAAAGCCTAGAGACCTGAGTTCATCCCTGGAACCCATGCAAAGATAAAGCTGTTCTCTGACCTCCACATGTGTGCCAGCCCCAAATAGTGGTTTTTAAAAGGTTGCCACTTAGCCATGTGCTGGAATGCTAGCAAGACATGGAAAGAGAGTAGAGCCATGGATACGGTCAGCAACAAAGAACCTTCAAAGCTTTCATAGAGAAAGAAGCCAGAGGCTAACGGGATTCTAGAAATCTAAGACAGAAACTGTGGTGACCCAGGCCATGATGGGTGGGTCCGGAGAGGTCTTGGAGGAGTCATAAGATATTGACCTTGACCTTGGAAATAATTCCACAACCATACACAGGAAGCCCAAACCTGTCAGATGGACCCTTAAGACTGGTGACTTTTAGCCGCGCATGGAGGCTCAACTCCTTTAATCCCAGCATTCCAGAGGCAGAGCCAGGCAGATCTCTGAGTTGGAGGCCAGCCTGGTTTACAGAACTAGTTCTAGGAAAGCCAGGGCTACACAGAGAAACCCTGTCTGAGGACCAGGGGTTGGCTAATGACTTTTATTGCACGTGCGATTGCACCTCAATGAAATTCTGCTTCATTTTCTGAAAGCGACTGTTTTCTGAACTCCTGAGCTCTAGGCCAAGCGGGGACAGTCAGCACTAGGGTTTCAGTGCCCCTGTCTTCCCTACTCCTCCTTCCATTGGAGGTCCCTCCCTGTCCAGCTCACTGCTTGCCTCCTAGCCCTTCCCCTCTGAACCACTATGTGTTAGACCCTAGACTTTTATAAATCACAACTGGACCAGGCTTGGCCTCATAAATGTCCAGGCAGGAACCCAGGTCACCTGTCCTGGAGCAAGACCTATGCTCCTCCCACGCCATGCCCACTCCACGCCCCCAGCACATCCGTCATACATTTCTCTTGGGAGATGCTACAAGGTGAGCAGGAAAAGAGCTGTTTGGGTGAGGATTATGAAGGGCAGAAACCATGGAAACGGCTCAGAAAGTCATCCCCCTCCCCAAGTTGCAGCCTCTAGGATGGATGCTTTACTGCCATTGGCTGGCGGTCTGTGCCTCTCTCTAATGTGACTGTGACTTTTATTTATTTTTCCCTATTGTGCATCTCCTTCTCTCTCCTGCACTCTCTCACAGACTACTCTACTTACTCAAAGGCCCTGTGCAGGAAGCTGCAAGGTCAGTAGGAAAAAGGCACAAGGCTGTGTCCTTTATTCACGATGGGTTTTGGCTTCTGGTACTCCGGGCTTCACTCTAGGGCGCTGCGCTAGCTGCTGGGACCAGTGTTGTTGGAAGCTGGTAGGGGAGCCTGGTATTGTGAGCAGCAGAGAGGGAGGGAGTTGCTTCTCCACAGGTGCAATGGCTGAAGAGAAGTAACTCTTCATTCTGCTCCTCTCTGGGAAGCCCTCTAAGGGCTGAAGGCTTGGTGGGCTCTATAGGTTGCTCACAAACATCAAAGGATTGTGGGTAGCCTGAATCGCCCTAAGTTGTCGTGTGTATTGTGAGGGTTGTGCATCCTTACCTGAATATGAGGGTCAGATGTGTTCTGGATTTCAAGTTTTCCAGTCTTAACATATTTGCATAAACTCTGCCGGTTAGGCACCGCCCCATCTGAAGCTATGAGCCCACAGTGCTGCCATCCGAAGCCAAGTGCTCAGCCTGAGTGAGCTTCACCAGCTCCGCCCCCAGCTCCATCCGGTACCCCTCTGCCTCCTCTCCTTCTTGGAGGGAGGGCTGTAGCCCTGATAGCTCAGCTGAGTTGGAACCCCAACACACCTTGTGAGCTCAGCATGGGGAAGGCAAAGACAGGCAGATCCATGGAGCTTTCTCACCAGCTTGTTCATATAAACGGGTGAGCTCTGGGTTCAGAGAGAGAACATTACTCCCAATATAAGCTGATGAGTGGGAGAGACGGATGGGATGAATGAGCTCACTGCCAAGCCAGGAGACCTGGGTTTTATCACTGGGTCCGGCATAGTAGTAGAAGAAAAGAGGCTCACTGATTGTCCCTCTGACCTCCACTCTTATGCCTTCCCAACTACATTAATAGAAAATGTAATTTAAAATAGTGTAAAAGGTGAGGAGTGATTGAAAAATACAACTGACATCCACCTCTGGTCTTCACATACATACATGTACACATATGCATGCACACAGATATACATATGCACATGCATGCAGATGTGCGACCAGACACAAGCTTGTGCACACACACACAAAGAGTCGCTTACACTGACCTCTATCCTGATGCATTTGTTTGTTTGAGACAGGGTCTCATGCAGCCCAGGCTGGCTTCTGGTTTACTGGGGAGCGGGTTGTATATAGCCTTGAACTAATCCTGCCTCCTTTGCCCCTGAAGTGCTGAGATTCAGGTGTTCACCCACATGCTTGGCTTTTCCTGATCATGCTTATATTCTGCCTGGAAAGTTGACAGACAGTGCAAATGTCGTTCTGCTTCACAACAGGAGAAAACAGACCCTGAACAGAGTTTGGGATGGAGATCTGAGTCTGGGGCCCAGAACCCTGCTCCAGGCTCTGCCAGGCTGGGTAGATTTTCGGGTTGAGGGATCTGCTAGATCCAGCTGTTGAGGCTCTGGGGCCTTTGTTTCCCTGTGAAGTCATGACATATAGTCAAAGGAAGCCATTCATGCAGAGAGAAGGGTAGTCATAGACAGGATTGTTTCTGTCTTTCTTCCAGGGACAAGTTCTGGCTCCCTGAACAGTTTACACACACATACACACACACACTCTCTCTCTCTCTCTCTCTCTCTCTCTCTCTCTCTCTCTCTCTCTGGGATTAGATCCATTACTGGGAGAGTGTGTACATGTCTGCTGACTTTGGCTCCCCTGGTGTTTGTTTCTTCCACTGCTGTGTGCTCTGTTTTGCATGTGTTCCCACCCTGAGATGCTGCTTCTGTGAGACCCTCACTAGAGGCTGACAGGGTGACATGCTCCCAGACCTCCAAAAATTGAACTAAATAAACCTCTTTTTTAAAAATAATTTTCCAGTCTCAGACCTTTTGTGATAGTAACACAAAATGGACTAAGACACCTATTAAGCCATCAAAGTCATTCTAGTGAGGTTGTAAATTTTTTTTTTTTTTTTTTTGGTTTAAAAATGAAACCATCGTGCCGGACAGTGGTGGCACATGCCTTTAATCCCAGCACTTGGGAGGCAGAGACAGGTAGATTTCTGAGTTCGAGGTCAGCCTGGTCTACAGAGTGAGTTCCAGAACAACCAGGGCAACACAGAGAAACCCTGTCTCGAAAAACCAAAAAAAAAGAAAGAAAGAAAGAAAAAGAAAAAAAAGAAACCATCGCGGGGTGGTGGTAGTATACACCTTTAATCCCAGAATTTGGGAGGCAGTTGGGGTCTTTGTGCGTTCACAGCCAATCTGGTCTACAAAGTGAGTTCCAGGACAGCTAGGGCTATGCAGAGAAACCCTGACTCAAAAGGGGAGGAGGAGAGATTGGGGGGGGGGGGAACCATTATTTTGTATACTGATCTAAAATCAATAGAAACTCATTTTATTATTGTCATGGTTTGAAAGTGAATGGTTCCCAGTTAGCGGAACTGTTTGGGAAGGATTAGGAGGTGTGGCCTTGTTGGAAGAGGTGTGTCACTCAGGGCAGGCTTTGAGGTTTCAAAAGCCCATGATGTTCCAGTTAGCTCTCTGCCTCCTACTTTTTGCTTTTGTTTTTGTTTTTTGGTTTTTTTTTTTCAAGACAGGGTTTCTCTGTGTAGCCCTGGCTGTCCTGGAACTCACTCTGTAGACCAGGCTGGACTCGAACTCAGAAATCCACCTGCCTCTGCCTCCCAAGTGCTGGTGCCTCCTACTTTTGATTAAGGCTCTCTCTCAGCTTACTCATCCAGCACCACGCCTGCCTGCTGCTGTGCTCCCCCCCACCAGGATGATCATAGACTCTAAGCCTCTGCAACTCTGAGTCCCAAATTAAACTTTTTAAATATGTAGGTTGCCTTGGTCATGGTGTTTTGTCACAGCAATTGAAAAATAGCTAAGGCAGTTATTTTGCTAATCTATGAACTGCCTCAGCTCAGCTGGGAGGGCCTTAAGCTGTAGCCAGGAACACATTTGATGGAGTTAGAGCCCTCAAGATGCCTTACAGGACTGGTATTTAGTGCTGAGTGTTGGCTGGTCACTTGACCAGACCTGAGATCGGAGGCACTCTGCCCTTCCCAGGATGCTCACAGCACAGGGATGTTAGTTTTGAGAGGAAAGACTCTAAGTCAGTGGTTCTCGCCCTTCCTACAACCCTTTAATACAGTTCCTCATGTTGTGGTGATACCCAAACATAAAATTATTTTTGTTGCTACTTCATATCTTTAATTTTGCTTCTGTTACAAAGTGAAATGTAAATAAATATCTGACATGAGACCACTGTGAAACCCAGAGAGGGGTTGCGACCCACAGATTGAGAACCATTGTTTTAAGTCATCACACATGGAAAGAGAAGATAGGGGAGAAAGTAGGAGAGGCTGGCCGCCTCAAAACCAGCCCAGAGTCACACATCGTCGCTTTGCAGTGCTCTTGGCTGTCTGGCTCCAGTGGACTGTCTGAGGCTTGCTTAACTGGCAGACCTCAGCCATCCTTTCTCAGGTTTCTCCCCTCCCCTCCCCCCTGCCTTTCTTTCCAGACTTCTCTCCTTCAGCTTCTGTTCATTTCTCCCTTGCCTCATTTCTCTCGGGATGCTCTCTGCTGCTCCCAACCTCACCTGTATGAGGACCTTCTTGGGCCGACCTATATAGCCAAGTCTGAGCGACAATCCTAGCTGTCCCGTCCCAGGCAGAATTAACCACCTCTCTCAGAGGGTGCAGAGGCAAATCTTTCTGTCTGCGCCCCAACTCTCTCCTGTGTGGTCCCCTTTTCCTGTCTGTCTCCCAGGCTTCTCCCTCACACCAAGTCCTTCAGGACATTCTTGGAGGACAGAACAACCACAACCTGGGTCATCAGAAACCAAGGCTGGCAGTCACAGAGGGAGTGAGAGGAAGAAATGCCGTGGTCCCAGGTTTTCTGGGGAAGCAGAGAGAGGGCTGGCTGAAATAAAGATGGGAGGTGGTGTACGCAGCCCATCTTGGTTGGAAACCACACTGGTGCAAGCTGAGAGGCCCCAAGAATGGCAAGCAGCTTCTCTTTGCTCAAAGGAATTTTTCTGGAAACCATAATGGCCTCTGTTTCTAACCGCAGCCTGTCCTTCTTGGCAGAGTCGGCGCATGCGTGTGGTCAGGGCGGCCAGGCTGGAGCCGGCCCGGGAGTTTCTGCAATCTGAGCCCCTGGGTGCTGACAAGTGGGGCCCGGTATTCCTGAACAAGGAACAGGCCCTGCCTTTCCTCTCCCAGCAGAGAGAAAGGCGCTTCGACCGTCTGCTGAACCAGGTCTCTGTGTCTCAGGGCTTGTGGCTCTCATTTTCACTTTTCATTAGCAGAAGCGGGATCAGAGGAGCACCGGGCTTGCTCCGTGTGCCTGGCGACTCCGGCCAGGTTGGCTGGCCGCACAAGGCTCTGGTTGCTGTAAGCACAGGATGGCTGAGCTGGGTCTCCCATCGCCTGGCTTTCCCCCTCCTTACATAATAACATTGCTCCTGAGGTCAAGGGTGCCAGCAGACAGGAGGGTCCTGGCTCAGTATCAGCATGATGCCAGCCATTTGCATGAACAGCAGCCAGCTGACAGATGGCCCGTGCGGCCAGGCGCCTGCCCACCATCAACCATCAAGTCATTTACTTTACTTTTTTTTTTTTTTTTTTACGTATTTGCATGGTTATCGTATTTAAGTAACAATGCTATGTCTATGATATATATATATATATATATATGCACAGTATAGTTGTATATGTGTAATATAGATATATATGCACAATCAAGAGCAAGGTCCGCAGAAACATGGTGCCAAGAATCTTTAAAATGATCTCGTTATGAAAATTTGAAGCATTTACCAATCATACAGCTGCGTATGCCCTGTTATGCCGCGGTAGATTTCCTGGGAGTCCAAGGAACTGGAGTTTCAAGACCTTTTCTGTGGCTTGGGAGGTATCCAGAGAGGGGTCCACTACTGTCATATGGTCTAATAAACAGTAGCAAAAACGTTTTTAAAGTTCTTTTCTTAAAGGGCCCTCCACATATGCGAGCTTCAGTCTTGAGCTTTCCAGTCCCTACTTGGTAGACACGCGAAAGAAGAGCCTGGCTCTACCCTCACCCCCCACTCTCAGGCTAGGGTCTGAAAACTGGTCCAGGACTCAGGGGGGCTTCAGTTGCTCCTCCCTAAGTGCTCAGCCTGGGTTTCTTACCCCTGGCCAAGCAAAATCCTCAGGACTTTGGGTAATAGAGTATGGGATGTCCCTGAAGCCAGACTCCCTTCTGTTACCAGGTAGTCAGGGCTTCTGATTGGCTTCTTTTACTTCCTGGTAACCTGAAAGTCTGTCTCCTGGGGGGGTCTGCTGACCACTGTTCCAGAGGAAAGCTGCACCTTTCCTCTGCTGGAGAGGAGATTAGGCTGCAGGGCCTACTCAATTCCTTCCGTTTCCCAGCTGGTTCTTGCCAGCTCTTCTTCCCAGTAGCTACTATTGAAGTGTCAAGCAAGGCTCCTTGCATTCTGATTTCCTCCAAGACATCTGCCTTACATGGCAGGCTGGGAACTTTGTCCCATGGGACAAGCTAGGTAACTGTGAGGGTTAGTTTTAATTGTCAACTGTCAATTGTCAACCAACCTAGTCACCTGGGAAGACTGTCAATATTGGGTGGCCCTGTTGGGGAGATGTCTTAATTATGTTAGCTGGTATAGGATTTCCTAGCCCACTATGGGTGGCACCATTCCCTAGGCAGATGAGTAGAGAAATCAAGTTGAGCACAATTAAGCAAGCACATGAGCATACATGTGTCCATCTCTTTCTGTTCTGTGGATGCAATGTGATCAGTTTTTTCAACCTGCTCCTGCTATGACTTCCCTTCAAGGCTGGCCTGTAGCCTGGCATTGTGAGCTAAGATTAACCCTTTCTACCCTAAAGGGTTTTTGCAGGACATTTTATCATAGCAACAGAGATGAAACTAGGCCACCCAGAGATCTGCCTGTCTCTGCCTCCCATCTCACCACCGCTGGGATTAGCAGAGTGCCAGCTTCTAACGTGGGCTCTGGGGATCCAGACTCAGGTTTTATGCTCCTGACTGAGCCATCTTCCCAGCACCCAAGGATGTTTTTGAGAGGAGAGGTGAGATCCAATTCTAGAAAGGCCAATTGGGAATGACTGGCAAACAGGAGATTAACTTAGTGCATCTGTTGGCCACGTGGCACCTCCAAGTGGGTGTCTAAGAGGACAGAGGAGGTGGCCCAGGAGGAGACATGGCTTCTCTCTCACAGAATACATAGTCTTTCCCAGATCCTCCAGATCACATGACCAAAGTTGCAACCATGATCCCACAGTGCTCAATGCTAATGTTGAATGGTTTTGGGACTTGTCACCGAGCCTCGAAGCTGCTGACATTGTTAATTTCTGCTACACTTGGACTGACCTATCTCTGAGCAGCCAGGCTTTCTCGTTCACTCATCTGTAGTTCATTTTTCCTTTGCATAGTCACCATTCATTTGTACTTCCATTTATTTATTTGCATGTCCATCCCTTCATTTGCATGTTCATCCAGCATTTATTAACTGTGCTTGGTGCTGGGATATAAGGAGCCACCACCAATGCAGCTCAGTCCTCCTAGAGTCCCTAGTCTGAGCTGCTGCTCCCTAGAGGTGGGGGTGGCTTGGATAGTTCCAGAAGGAGGAGGAGGAATTTGAAGAGGATGTTCACATGGAACTGGTGTTTAAGACTGAAGAGGAAGGAGTTGAGTGTGGAGACTGGAGGATGCTAGGCAGAGAGAGGCTGTTGCAGAGCCTGTGGCTTAGGATTGGGTACCCACCAACAAGGAGAACTTGCTGTATCTGAACTGGGAACTTCCAAGGGGTCAGGATCCCAAAGATACACCCGGTTTCTGGTTTTAGTTGAGTGGAGGGTCTATTTGTGGAAAGGGGCTGCTTGGGGAGGGGACCTTACCAGTCCAACCCTTCTGGAATTTAGACAGCGAATCCTTGGACATTGTCAGCCCCGAGATGGGGCTCCTGTGTGGAGGTGGACCCAAGGGAAGCAGAGCAGAAAGCTGCCCTCACCTGAACTGTTCAAAGTCTCTGCCAGACTCAGTAGGGTCTCTGCATTAGTTGTAGGAGCAAATCTTGTCTGCTGAATGCTTGGGAGAAGGATCCTGTCCTCTCCTTCCCTCCTTGTCCAACCAGCCAGGACAAGCAAGCCAGGTGCAGCTTTCAGAGCCTGCATCCCATTTTGAAGTCTGTTTACTTTACAAAATTAATCCCTTTGATGCCTGGAGAAACAAGACTCGTATTAAACAAAGACCCGACTCTGGATTCTGTACACTAAGCTCAGCTAAGAAGGCTCTTAGTGTACACACTTAGGAAAACAATGCCCCAGGCTCAGGTTGCATATCCACTGTGTGTGCCCTCTGAGGTAGGGGGCAGAGCCTTCATTACATCATATTAATGGGTCACATGCATGCCTTCCAGATGTGAAGCTACACCACGTGGAGAAAGAGACACAGAGGTAGATTGGAATAAATGGGGAGGGAGGCTAGGACCATGCAATCTTCACTGCTGAACAAGATTGTGTGTTGGTGTGTGTGTGTGTTCACTTGTGTGTATGTATATGTATGTGTGTCTTTATGTGTGTATGTGTGTGTGTCTGTGTGTGTGTGTGTCTGTGTGTGTTTTGGTGTGTATGGGTCTGTGTCTTTGTGTGTGTCTTTGTGTGTATGTGAGTGTTTGTGTGTATGTGTGTGTTTGTATGTATGTGTGTGTGTTTGTGTGTATGTGTGTGTTTGTGTGTATGTGTGTTTGTATGTATGTGTGTGTTTGTATGTATGTGTATGTTTGTGTATATGTGTGTGTTTGTGTGTATGTGTGTGTTTGTGTGTATGTGTGTGTTTGTGTGTATGTGTGTGTGTTTGTGTGTATGTGTGTGTGTTTGTGTGTATGTGTGTGTGTCTTGTGTGTATGTATGTGTGTCTTTGTCTCTACCAAGGTCTTCCTAGGAAGCCTGTGAAACCACTAAGTACTGGGATGTAGCTTGGTTGTTGGAGAGCTTGCCTAGTACACAGGAGGCCCTGGGTTTGATCCCTAGCACTGAGTGAATCAGACAAAGTGGCACAGGCCTGTGATCCCAGCAAGTGGGAGCAGGAGAATCAAGAGTTCAAAAGTGTGGTGGTTTGGATGAGAATGGCCTCCATAGACTTATTTGAATGCTTGGTCTCCAGCTGGTGGAGCCATTTGGGAAAGACTAGGAGGCATGGTCCCCATAGCATCATAGGGAATGGCACTGTTAGGAGGTATGGTCTTGTTGAAGGACAAGTGTCATGGGGGTGGGCTTTGAGGTTTTAAGTGCTCAAGCCAGGCCCAGAGTCTCTCTTGCTCTGTCTTCAGTTCCAGACGTAGAACTCTCAACTCCTCCAGCACCATGTCTGCTCGTGCCTGTCCATGCTTCTTGCCTTGATGATAATGGACTAAACCTCTGTACTGTAAGCCAGTCCCAATTACATGTTTTTCTTTACAAGAGTTGCAGTGGTCATGGTGTCACTTCATGCAATAAAACCCCCAGATAACTACTATGACCCAAGTTGTCTTCTCTTCCCCTGATTTGTGTCAACAGTGAATTGGAACTTGGGTAAGGGCTGTATGTTGAGGCCCAACCCCAGGGCCTTAAAATGTGGCTGTTTAGAGACAGAGCTTTCAGAGTGGTGACTTGTTATAATAAGACAGCCAGGTGAGCCAGAACTTGAGGATATTTTCTCAGGAGGAGGAAGTTTTGTCACACAGAGAGATACCAGGCATGCATGTGAAGACACAGTGAAGGGCTGTCCCCAAGCCCAGGAAGGAAACCTGTACTGGTTAGACTATATTGTCAATTTGACATAACCTAGAGCCACCTGGAAAATGGAACTTCAAATGAGCAATTGCTTCCGTCAGATTGGCCTGTGACCATGTCTGTGAGAGATTGTCTTGATTGACAATTGGTAAGCAAGGGCCTAACCCACCATGGGCAGCACCATTCCTAGGCATGTGGGTCTTGGCTGAATCAGAAAGGTGGCTAAGCATGAGCTAAGAGAAGAAGGCAGCAGGAGTGTGACCTGGAAGTATAAGCTGAAAAACAAACAAACAAACAAAAAACCCTCACCTCCTCATGTTGCTCTTGATCATGGTGCTTATCACAGTTACAGAAAGCAATGTAGAACAAGGCTTTAGCAGGAAAGCAACTATATGACACCTTGATCTTTGACCTCTGGCCCCAGAACCACGAGACAATACACATCAGTGGCTTAAACTGCACTGTGGTGCTGTGTTGGGGCAGATGGATAAGGAATGCTATCATCTTCCACTGTGGTGCTCAGCAATGTTTGGGCATACGTCAAGTGAGGTGGACATGCCTGTAATCCCAGCACTCTGGAAGAAGATCAGGAGTCCAAGGCTAGCCTGAGAGACCAAATCTAAAGATGAAAAACCTATCAAATACACAAATGACAGTGCTGTCAACTATCATGGTTTGAATGAGTGTGTACCCCGCCCCCACAGGTTCATATGTTTGAATACTTGGCCCCCAGTTGGCGAACTGTTTGGAAGGATTAGGAGGTGTGGCCTTGTTGAAAGAGATGTCACTGGGAGTGGGCTTTGAGATTACTAAAGCCCACATAGGCCAGTGTCTGCTGCCTGTGGATCAGGGTGCAAAGCTCTTAGCTGCTGCTCTAACACCATGCCTGTCTGCTTCCCAACAGGATGGTTACGGGCTAACTCTCTAAAGCTGTAAGCAAGCCTACAGCTAAGTGCTTTCTTTGATAACAGCTGCCTTGGAAATGGTGTCTCTTCACAACTATAGGATACTGACATCAGGTAAATGAGTGTGAAAAGGTGGAAAGATATTTTTTAAAATATTTATTTTATGTATATGAGTACAAAGATCCTATTACAGATGGCTATGAGCCATCATGTGGTTGCTGGGAATTGAACTCAGGACCTCTGGAAGAGCAGTCGGTGCTCTTAACTGCTGAGCTGTCTCTCCAACCCCCATGGAGAGGTATTTTTATCTGTTTGGCTTACTAGCTAGCCTCAGTCCCTCGTGTGGTAGCTGGCACACAGTAGGTCCTCAATAAGTTTGGTTCAATCAATGATAGTGTTGTGAGAGTATCTACTCTCGTTCAATGTTAAATACACTTGATGGTTTGGTTGGGGTGTAGACAGGCAGAAATCATGATGTAAGGAACAAGAGGCCCTAACATTTGAGTCCAACCTTTTGACAGTGTGCAATGACATCACTGTCTCCAAGATTCATGAGAATCATCCAATCTAGTTTCAAATAAATAAATAAATAAGAGAGAGAAAGGAAGAGAAGAATTAGGATAAAAGTGTTCGTAAGGGCTAGAAAGACTGTCCAACTCTTAAGAGGGCTTATTGTTCTTGCAGAGAACCCACTGTACTGGCTGGTTTTGTGTCAACTTGACACAAGCTGGAGTTATCACAGAGAAAGGAGCTTCAGGTAAGGAGATGCCTCCATGAGATCCAGCTGTAAGGCATTTTCTCAATTAGTGATCAACAGAGGAGGACCCCTTGTGAGTGGTACCATCTGTGGGCTGGTTGTCTTGGGTTCTATAAGAAAGCCGGCTGAGCAAGCCAGGAGAAGCAAGCAAGCCAGTAAGCAGCATCCCTCCATGGCCTCTGCATCAGCTCCTGCTTCCTGAACTGCTTGAGTTTCAGTCCTGACTTCCTTTGGTGATGAACAGCAACTTGGAAATGTAAGTTGAATAAACCCTTTCCTCCCCAACTTGCTTCATGGTCATGATGTTTGTGCAGGAATAGAGACCCTGACTAAGACACCCATGTTTGGTACCCAGCACCCATGTCAGGCAGCTGCACCTGTAACTCCAGCTCCAGGGGATCCAGCCCCCTCTTCTGGCCTCCCCCGGCACCTGCACATGCATGTGTGTCCCACCCCCACATATACAGAGTTTAAAATTAATAAAAGTAAAACATTTTAAAGTCTTGACGTTTCAATTTTTTGTTGGGCAGCACTTATAGCTCTGCTGCATGTGGCTTGCAGGCTGGAGGTTGGAGGCACCTTCAAGCTGGCATGGAGTCACCAGCCATCCTCAATACAATGACATCTCCCCATTTTATCTCAAGACCTCAGTTTCCTCCTCTGAAAACTGAGCTGCTGAGGAATGAACCCATAGTGCATGTAACAGAGATGCTGAGTAGCAGGTGATCAGGGAGCAGGAGTTCACACAAGAGTTTGAGCCTGTGGCAGGTTCATGCAGTGCGGATTAGTAATCCTCACTAGTGTTGACCTTGGCCTCCAGGTCTTAAATGAGATTCCTTGCAGTGGTGGGTATGGCCGTGTGTGCCTGCTTTTTCTGTACTTGGGCGGGTGAGGCAGGGGATCTAGAGTCTGCCAGCCTGAGTTATACAGTTAGTAGACCCTGTCTCAGAGAAGGCCTGGAGAGATGGCTCAGCTGCTTAGAGCGCTTGTTGCTCTTGCAGAAGACCCTGGTTCGATTCCCAGCACCTACATGGTGGCTTACAACCATCTGTAACTCCAGTTCTAGGGGATCTGATACCATTTTCTGATCTCTGGGGGCATGTATGTGATGCACATTGGTACATGCTGCAAAAACACGCAATACAGGTTTTAAAAAATTAAAGAAAGGAAAATGTGTTCAAATTACTGCTTAGCCTTTTTTTGTAGTGGGGGATCTAGTCTGCCCAGATGCCTCCCTTGGGGCCCAGCTTGGGACCATGTCTTTTAGATTGTATCCAGCCACTTCAAGCCATCTTCTTCTGCCATGTTCTCATTCCAGTTTTGAAGGTGCCTGCACAGGACACACTCCCACAGATCTTGAAAAGATGGGACAGTTCAGTGGATATGGGGGTAGCTATGGTGGATGAGAACGCACTGAGCCCACCACACTGCCTGGAGGTGGTATTGGACCAGCCGTAGGCATCTCCAAGGGACCCATTTTATCCCAGGCTTCACTTTCTCATAAGTAACACTGGTGTCCAGACAATGCTCATTCCCCTAGGTGTCACTCAGGGACACTAACCTCACCAAATCAAGTTGCCTTGCAGAATTAACTGGACACAGACGAAAGGGCTCAGATGTGGAACCAGACATGGGTCTGCAGGGAGAAAGGCCACTCTAGCCAAGCCTGCTGCCATCTGTCCTTCAGATGTGACAAGAGGAGCGTGTGTCCCTTGTCGGCTCCTCAAGGTTTATCACAGTTATTGGCTTAGAGTGTCTTGAGGGCAGGGTCTTCAGAGTGACACAGAGTTTATTACACCTTCTACCTCCTGACAGTCTTCCCCAGGCTCTCTCTCTCTTTGAAAAAAGAGAGGCTTCCTGCCGATCTTGCAGCTGCTGTTAGTGGCTATTTATTTGGTCTCTACACTTCCTGATGACTTCCCCACTGTCTGCTTTGAAAACCCTTTCAGTAGCTGAAGAGATGGCTCAGTGGTTAAGAGCACTGACTCTTCTTCTGGAGGACCCAGGTTCAATTCCCAGCACCCACACAGGGTCTCACAACCATTTGTAACTCCAATTCTAGGAGATACAAAGTCTTCTGGCCTTTACATCTGGTACACAGACATCCATGAGGGCAAACTGTTCATGCACATATAATAAAATGAAAAAGAAGGAAGGAAAGAAGGAAATCCTTTTAGTGGGCTGCTAAGATGGCTCAGTGGGTAAAGGTGCTTGCTACCAAATTTGGTGGCCTGAACTTGATCCCCGGGTCTCATAGCAGAAGAAGAAAACCGACTCTTGCAAGTTGTCCTTTATCTCCATGCTTGTGCACTGTGGAGCCCATACAGATGCACACATGCACACAAAATGTAAAAATAAAAGTTTAAACAAGAAAATGGAGAGAGGAAGCAGAGCTGGGATCCCACCCCTAACCAAGAAGCAGTCTGCAGTTGATACCCTGGCAAAGAAAAAATTAATTTTCTCCAGTGGAGTCTTACTGGATATATTAACCACACTTCAGGGAAGGGCGCACGCCCAGGAATAGTTGGCCAACACATAATGATCTCAATGGCATTTTTGATTTGTCTCACTTTGCTTTGTTCGGGCTTCTTTGTCTTATTGGTCTTTTGCTTATATATTTTGTTCTCTCTCCCTCTCCCTCTGTCTGTTTTTTAAAGAAGGAGAGAGAAAGAACATAAAGTTGGATGGGTAGGGAAGAAGAGTGAATGGGGGGAGGGGAAAACATGATCAAAATATATTACATAAAAAATTTCATGAAAAAAAGCAAAGAAACAAGAAAGTCCTTACAGATAGCTAATCCAAGGCTGAACAGGAATCACACAACAGCTAAGAGCTCCGTGTGGCATGCTGAGTGTCTCTTGGTGTTGCATGGGGACTTTGACAAATATAGTCAAATACAGTCCCCCCAATTGCTTCTCTGTGGTTCCAGACCTTACATGCAAATGCCCAGAAGCTGCCACTGATCCCCTACTCAGAGGGAGCGAACATTCAGACACCAGGAGCACTTGAGCACATAGGCGGCTCACAGCTTCTGCTCCTGGGATACCAGAGTTTGGGAAAAGAATCCTGCTAGAGAAGCCAGAGAAGGGCTGGATCCTTCCTTTAGTACAGGATGAGATCAGTCACAGAGCATAGGCCATGCGAAGACCTTGTAAACATGGAACCTCCGCTGTGCTCACCCACAGGGGATGGAGATTGGCAGGGTCAGGTTTGCAGACCACCCAGGAGGACAACTGCCTCTGCGCTGAAGAAAGATGCTGGTTCCTGGTGTCTGTTTGCTGGACAGAAGGGTCACCTGACAGATACTGTTCCTGTGGCCTCTGGGACTGGATGGAACCTCTGAGGTGCCCAAAAGAAACCTTTGTGATACCTGGAGCCAGGCACTGGGACATATGACAGATGGCAGTGCATGGGGCAGACAGCTGAGTGTGATGTGACTCAGACATCCCCGTGGCTCTGGATTCATGGCACTCGGAAGGAGGGGTGGTGTTGTATACACATACATGCATACACACATGCATACTCACTAACACACACAGGCACACATATATACACATATGCACACATACACACACCCATTCACAAACACACACTCACACACACACACACTCACTCACTTATAAACACGCCCTACCACCCCCATCCCCTATCTAGCCAGGTCAGCCCCTGCTAAGCAGAAATGAGACCACACGCCAGGTCCCAGGTGCTAGGTGGACCGTGTTCAAGTCTGGAAAGAAAAAAGGATTTGAGGCCCAGCGGGATGAGGTGGCTCACTGGGAAAAGATGCTCCCTGCCAAGGCTGACAGCCCTGGATTCAGTCCCTGGGACCCACATGGCAGAAGGAGAAAACTGACTTCCTAAGTTGTTCTCTGAGCTCCATACAACTGCCATAGCACACACACACACGCACACACACACACACACCCATGCACATACACACACATGCACAGATACACAGGCACACAGACACACACACATACACACAGATACACACACAGGCACACATAGATACAGACACACACATAGACACACAAACACACACAGAGATGTGCAATAACACAGGCACACATACACTTACAGATACACAGACACATAAACACACACACACACACACACACACACACAGAATAAATAAATGTAAAAAATAAATACTCAAGGAGGAGCCAGGGGGTGTGGCAGCAGCAGGCTACCCTTGAGGACTGAGGATGCTCAGCAGACCTCTCTGCTGCCTGATGGCCAAAGCCTCCTGCCCACTGGGCACCTGGAGTTTGCTGCCTGCATGCCTGTGACTAAAAGACAGTGACACAGCTATGTGAAGAAGGGACTAGAAACCATCACCTAAATGACTCCAGCCAGCCACCTGTGTCCACAGTGAGCTCAGGACTCAGGGCCCCGTGGTCATCTCTCAAGGCCCCCACAACAGTCTGAACCCAGTGGACAGTCCACTGTCTGTCCTCCCGACCCTCATGGTCTCATCCTCTCATCCAGGCCTCAGCTGACCTTGGTGTCCCCAGAGACCTGGCCCTGAAGTCTAGGAAGGCCTGAGATCTGCAGGTGGGGTCTTGATACTGGTGGGCAAGAGGATCCCCAATACACACAGGCCCTACTCTTCCCACCAGCAGAATAAAGCCCAGCAAAGCACTTTACCCAGAACCATGGGAAGTGCAAGCCTCTAGGGGACCTAGGTTAATCCCACAGTGGACAGAGAGCCAGCTCCAGTCTATTGTGTCTGGTGAAGTGATATGTCCAGATGATCCATCCCAGAGAGGGACCCTCTGTTTGGTGACAAGGCAGCTGAGTTCATCCATTGGAGAAGCAATTTTAGCTGAGGGCCCAGGGGGAAAGGGGCTGCCCAACTTCCACTTGAGAGGTTGCTTGTCTCCTGTCACTCATGACCACCCATCCCGCCTCAGCTCAGGAGTCACTCTGGCAGCCATCGACTGCTAAGAAGACAGCAGAAGACATGAGCAGCTTCAACAGGCTCACAGAGGCCTATTGGAAGCAAAGAGGGGTTCTTAAGTATCTCCTAAGTTTCTCTGAACCCCCAGGTGGTGGGGGCATGAAGCCACCCCTTGTTGTTGAACAAGAGTAAAGACTCCTTCAGTCACTGTCCTGCTTAGGGCAGATGGCTCCTCTATAAACACAGATAGCAGGTAGAAGGTAGGCAACCCTTCCTTTAGTCCTTCCCAGGTGTCATGGTTTGAATATGTTTGGCCCAGGGAGTGGCACTATTTGGAGGTGTGGCCTTGTTGGAGTGGGTGTGTCACTGTGGGCGTGGGCTTTAATACTCTAGTCCTAGCTGCCTGGAAGCCAGTCTTCCACTAGCAGCCTTCAGATGAAGATGTAGATCTCTTAGCTCCCCTGCACCATGCCCGCCTACATGCTGCCATGCTCCCACCTTGATGACAATGGACCTATTCTTTGAACCTGTAAACCAGCCCCAATTAAATGTTGTCCTTATGAGAGTTGCCTTGGTCGTGGTGTCTGTTCACAGCAGGAAACCCTAACTAAGACATCAGGGAACTGCCTCCCTACGAGGAAACATGCCTCTAACCTGGGTACATATTCTGAGCTTCTCAAACTCTGGAGACCAAGTGAAGGAGGGAGCATGCTCCACCCCAGGAGAAGGGAGGGAAAGGGAGCAATGAGCCCAGCTAGAGCAGAGTCATCAGGGCTTTCAGGGGCAGGCTGAGCCCCAGCTTAGGGAAGGAGCTTAGAGTTGGCCCTGGGCCTGAGCTCTCTTTGTATTAGTCATCATCAGCTGTAAAGGTAGATGCATATTGTCCTCTGCTTTAATATAATCCTGGCTGGCCTAAAACTTGCTATGTAGCTGAGGATGACCTTGAACTCCTGGGCTGCCTGTCTCCAGCTCCCATGTGGTAGGATTACAGGAGTAACATGGGGACTCGAACCCACGGCTTCAAACATGCTAGGCAAGCACTCTACAACTGAGCTACACTTTCAGCCTGAGAGAACAGAATTCTTGAGCTAGACTCTCAGGTCCAAAGCCCAGCTCTGTGTCTCTCTGTTAACAATAACAGTAAATGACCTGGAGAGATGAAGCCAGAGTGTGCTGCTGGGGCCGAACTGGTGAGCTCGCTGGCCGGAACTGTCAGTTCCTCAAAAGAGCCACATCAAGCGTTCCCACCTACAAGTCTGTCCATGCAGCCCACTCACCCTTCTGAGCCCTGGCCCAGTGGACAGGTTAGCATATCTTAATGTCAGAGGAATTGCTTGGGGTGATGGAGAGGGCACACCAGCCAGAGGAGGGGCTGGGCTTTGGTGACCATTTACTTTTGCTTGTTTGTTTTGTTTCTCCTTCTCTCTAGGAAAAAGGGAGCAAAGGGAGCTTCAAAAGGGTTAGATCGGTGGCAGAGCGCTCTTTTAATGCAGGGAACCCCGGCTCCTACCTCAGCACTGGAAAAAGAACAGAAAGATAGGGAGAGAGGGAAAGGAACGGAGGAAGGACAGAGGAAGGAACGGAGGGAGGGAGGCAGGGAGGGAGGGTGGATGGGTGGGTGGGTGGGAAAAAAAGAACAAGTCCAGGCTTGGTGTTACTGCTCAGGAACCATAGCACTTGAGAGGCTAAGGAAGGACGACTGAGAGCTCATGCTCAGCTTTGCTACACAGTGAAGCTGTCTCAGTCAAACAGAAGCCAGGGATGGTGACACGGGCTGGAATTTCAGAACTCAGAAGACTGAGGCAGGAGGATCACTGTGAGTTCAAGGCCAGCCTAGATAGAATGGACAGCAAAGGCCTGTTTCAAGAAAGAGAGAGAGAGAGAGAGAGACCCACACACCACACCTACATGCACACACCGCACCAGCACATAGCACCCCCTCTGGGGCCAGACATAGACATAACTGGCAGGGGCCCCAACCCATGTTAGTCAATCCTACTCTGCAAACAAAAGGTGTTCAGCCTAGGACATGACACCCATTTTGAAAGCCCACAGCTGGGACAGGCAAACTGGAGGTTTGGGGAAGTACAGACATGGCTGCCTGGCTCCCTGGCACCTCCATGGCTTCTTCATGGACCACAACATAGTGACAGAAGAAAAAGAAAAATCAGGCTGTGGAACCATGTCTCACAAGGGTTCCTCTTACCAGGTGGTGGGCACATACAGTAACCTCACTATGAGACAAGTGTCACCCACCACTCTCTCCCAGGTGACAACAACAAGGGATTCTGTACTTTCAAAAACCACTTTTGGCTTTATAGCAGGATCCATTCTGGTTTCCTTTGCAGAAAGACCTGGACTTTAGGTCATTGTAAGGTTTTGATTTCCAAAATCAGACCTGGAGTAGGGGTGTTTTATGTAAAGAAGGGCAGTGTGTGTGTGTGGGGGGGGGGAGCAGCGTCTTGGGGAGCTGGGGATGGCAGAGGAAGACAGGAGGGCATCTGCGCATGTTGGTCCGTGTGTATGTGTGTGTGTGCGCGAGTGCACACATCCACATGTGGGTGTTTGCATGTGAATGTGCATGCACACGTGTGTGCTAGAGTGTGTGCTCTCCTTCATGGGAGAATGTGAGTGAAGCCTCACTCTGGCAGAGCAAGGCTTCAGAGATCTCTTGCACAGGAGCCAAAAACACAAATAAATAAAACAAGTGGACCAGGCTAAAAATAGAGGCGGTTCTGCCGCCTGACAGCTTGGCAGCCCAGCAGTCCTCTGACAGGGCCAGCTCTTGCTCCTAGTGAGACAGCAGCCACAGGGTGGGTCTGAAAACCTGAGGCCAAGCTTGGCTGGAGCCTGGAGGGGAGTGGCTTTCTATCTGTGCCCAGTGCCAGGGCTTAGTGGTCCTCCCCGAAGCTCTTTTTCTAGCTGCCTTGTCTAGCTTCAGTTCCACCATGGCTTCATGTCCCAACAGGTGTCTTCTGGTCACAGTCACTTCCCAGTACCCAAGTCAGAAGGTGGCCTGTACCCTGGGGAGTTCTGAGGTTTCTGTGCTTCCCACCCACTCCAGAGCCACCCGTATCTTTAGATGGTACCGATGTAGGAAGGGCAGAGAGCCTGGGAGAGCCATGTAATGTACTTGCCTCTAGGAAAATAATCTGGAGTTTATCTAGAGCAGGGGTTCTCCACCTGTGGGTCATGACTCCCTTGGGGTGGCACATCAGATATCCTGCATATCAGATATTCACAGTATGATTCATAGCGGTAGCAAATCACAGTTATGAAGTAGCAGCGGAATATATGGCCGGGGGTCACCATCTCACGAGGAGCTGTATTAAGGGATCATAGCATCAGGAAGGTGGAGAATCGCTGACCTAAAGTATTGATCCGTTTTCCTTCTTCTCCTCTCTCTGCAGCTGCAGGAAGTGCTCCGAGCAAGGACTTCCTCCCTCCCTCCTCCCCATTCCTCCTTTCTGGCAACAGTTCCATCAACCTTGTCTTGTCTGTCTTCCGCTCTCCCTCCCTCTGTCTCTCCCACAGGCCCCATGGGCTAAGCTATTGAGACTCCTTGGGAGCCCTTTCCCAGGATGTGACCAGGAACTTCAGAGGAGACACTGAGGGGCAGTGGGCTTCCCTGATTGAGCCTCACGGACTCCCCCACAGGACATACAGGCTGAAAAGAGGTCAGACCTTTTGTGTGTTTTTTAATCATTCCTTTCTGAGAGTAGACTTGAGTTGGCTGTGCACGGCGGTGTTTTCTGGCCTCTCAGGGGAACGGGGTACAGAGAGGACAACTCTCAGCTCTAGTGCAGCAGCAGGAAGAAAGCCTGGAAGGTCTTGGCTGGAGTCCTTACATACTTTCCACGGTTCTTCCTGTCACTCCTGCTGCCAGCTTGGTGGTTAGCTACATGGTCTGCTAGTAGATCCTAGGCCTGCCCCTTTAAGATGTTGGTCACTGTAAGCTGGTCAGAGTCCACTGTCTGACACAATCAGGTCATGGGCCCGCCTATGCCCCCACAGTTCATTCTCTGGGACATAGGGCTAATTCTAATTTGTGATTCTTCCTAGGACTTGGCTCCTCCATACTTCTCGTCACACAGGCTCTGTCATGTGGTAGGGACTCTTGGACACCCTCTGGAAGGATGCAAGAGTCTGACAGAGTGGTACAGAGGATTTCTCCGTGGGCTTCCTCTGAGCCTTCTCTTGGCATCTTGTGATGGCAAGGTTTTTCTCTTACTTTTACTTGACGCTGTTGCTCTTAATGAATCTCCCTCCAGATGAAAGGGAAGTCTCTTTTCCCCTCTGAGGCACCATGATGTTGTCTCTGACATAATGTCCTGTCCCAGTAGTGTTCTCCTGACGCAGGGCCTGAACATGGCTCCCATGCTCCTCTGGGACTCCCTCTCAATAGAGCTCACCTCTGAACAGATAGGATAGCGAAGTGGGCTTTTGCTCATGTGTCATCTAGAGTATAACCTGAAAATAGTGGGAATCGTGTTGGTTTAGTGCCAGCTCCTTTTCAGAGCCGGATGTGGCTGCTCTCACTTCTAGCACGGGACTGTCGATGCTCACTGATGCTCACTTGCTTTTCTTGATCCACGGAGATGAGTGTAGCTTCACTGACCACCATTTGATGGCACAGTCTGCTTCCTTCCACTGCAGGCATGTGCCACAGACCCAGGCCCTTGGTGTCCCTTTAGAAAGAGTCTCCTGTATCCTGCCTGGCTTCAAACTGGCTACATAGCCAAAGACTGATTCTCTTGCCTTCATCTCCCTGTGAGGCTGAAATTACAGGTGTGCATATCTGTGACAAGTTTATACAGCACTGGGACACCGACTCAGGTCAGCATACATGCCAGGCAAGCACCCCCACCCCCAGGTGATCCACTATCTTGGGGGAATACACTTTCTTTTGTACTCTGGTCCTTTCTTGTCCTTGTCGTGAGAGGCATTCCAAACGAGGTGCCCACCTGTGCTCACAGGTCTGTTCTCACAGGCATTTTCCAGTAGCCCATGGCTTGGGGAATTTCTCTGTCTAAGTTTCCTCAGATGGGCATCAGCAACTCCCCAAGGTCTCCAGGGAGACTGAGATCAGGATTACTGTTCAAGTGTAATGATAGATAAGACTCTGAAGAGTCTGGCCAGCCTGGCTTGGGGCAGTCCCCTGAGGCACTTTCCTGGACTGTAGAGGATGCTACAAACCCCTGCAATCCAGCTTCCACAGGCACACTCCTGTCTCATCCACACCCCTTCACCTACCTGAGGTGGCCCTTGGCCCCTAGTGGGAGCCTGTCTCTTTCAGATAGTCATGGGGTTAGCCATGTGTAAAGGCCAGGGCTCAGTCTGATTCCAAGTTCAGCCCCTCCTCTGTGTTGTTTTTGAGGAACTGTCAGGAACCGATGTGAGTTTCCCAGGTGTGACTTGACTGAAAATGTCTATAGACAGAGGTCCCTTCCATGGGTGGGTGTTGAAGGTCATTACAGCAAAATTGGTTTCCCCAGGGAGAATACTGGGGGGTGAGGCTTCCTAGGCTGTCTTTCCCAATAGTGGGTGCCTCCCTTGCTGGCAACACATCTTTGAGACAGGATATGTATTTCTGTCACACATAGGTAGGCCTTGGCAACATGCATATTCACTTGGTCACCTTTAGGCAGTGTCAACTAAACAGTTCCTCCCGCTGCCCCACCCCCATCCCGTGGTACTTAGCTACTAGCAACATGGTTTAGAGCTTCCGGGATAACACCTGGCTGTGCCATGCATAATTTAGACCCGTGTCTGCAAACATGGGTTACATGTTTCCTTTCTGGGGACAGTGTGTCCCTCTCTTTCACTTCTAAGCAGAGGTGTTCTGTCCATACTAGGAGGTCTCCTCTCTGATAGCCAGGGCAGAGCCAGGGTGTCTCTATACTAAGTGTATCCTTTGCTCGCTCTCTCTCTCTCTCTCTCTCTCTCCCCCTACCCTTCCTTCCTCCCCCTCTCCCCTTCTTTCAGGCTTTGATGGTACTAAGGACCACCCCTAGGGAAGACTTATATTTCATGAATAGAAAGTGCCATGTGCCAACAGCCACAAAGTCACGGAGGTACCCAGCAAGGTGAGCCACAAGCCACCCAACACTGCCAGCCACAGTTTGACCTGGGACCCATCTTCTCTGAGGAGTCCTGATAACTATGTCTTGACTCTACAGCTTGCCTTGAAGAGCCTGAGGCAGACTGACTTTTCTTCTTGCTACTTTCTCCTCCTCCTCCTCCTCCTCCTCCTCCTCCTCCTCCTCCTCCTCCTTTTCCTCCTCCTCTTCCTCCTCCTCCTCCTCCTCCTCTTTCTTCTCCTGTTTTGTATGTTTATTCTGACACAGGGTCTCATTATGTAGTCTATGCTCACTGTGTATAGACCAGGCTAGCCTTGAATTCGTAGAGCTCTGCCTGCTTCTATCCCAGAGTTGTGTAGTCGAAGGCGTGCACCCCATGTCTGGCATCAGATTAGCTTTTGTACCCAGCCACTTCCTCAGGCTTATCTCCCAAGCCGTGCTTAGCTCAGGTTCTTACATGGACTGTGGGCACTGGTTCCTGCATTGGAGTGCTGGAGGGCTACAAGGAGGCTGTGTCTGAGCTATTCTGGGGAGGAAGCCAAAGCCCTGATCTGGGCTTGCTCCCACTGCCTTCGCCCACTGTGATCTTGAACAGGCTGCTGGGGCCGTGTGTGCATCTCACCGATAAAACATGGAACCTGCCCACTCACAGGTTTGTGCAGGCCAACCGAGCTAACAATGCTAACACTGAGGCCTTATTATTTGTTATGAAATGCCACGGGCATTCCTGATGGCTGACTCACGAGTCTCTGAGAGTTGGCGAGTTTCCCTTCCAAATAAGGCTCCGTGGAGCTTTTTGTTTGAGTCCACAGTCTCCAGATTCCAGGCCCTGCTATCCCGGGGTTACCTTCTTCTACAGAGAAACCCACCCTGAAAGGATGCCAGCATAGAGCCTGATCAACACCCAAGATGGGGCTCCCCACGGTGCTTGCTCTGGGCTTGGCCTCAGTACCAGCCAGTCTGAAGCCCTGGGAGCTGCCTCCATAGATATGGACAGGACAGCAATGCTTTCTGAGTCAGAGGTGGAGGGAGTGCTGAGGAGGGTCACCAAGAGACTAGCAGGTTCCTCAACAA